>JAFIDM010000001.1:66958367-66972426 GCA_023159025.1 Thereuonema tuberculata
ACCCTCCAACCCCTTATAAAGGGGGGGGGGGTCTGGTTATGTATTTTCGAACCCTCACAGCTTCGGCCTGGATAATACTAGAGAGCTCAAATTTTCAGGATAAGATGCAGTTAGCAGACTAATGAAATAGGCTAAGTTTCATTTATTTAGCTTTTATACTTTGGATTTTATTAATACCTAACATACGTCGATTCCGTCACTGACTGACTCATGATCATCAAAACCTCTAGGGTACTTCCTGAAGTCCTAGAAAGCTAAAATTTGGTATGCAAGCTAGGGTTAGCACACAAACATCAAAAAAATTAAGAAATCCGTAACTTTCACCCTCCAACCCCTTATAAAGGGGGGGGGGGTCTGGTTATGTATTATCGAAACCTCATAGCTTCGGCCTGGATGATACTAGAGAGCTCAAATTTTCAGGATAAGATGCAGTTACAATACTAATGAAATACGCTAAGTTTCATTTATCTAGCTTTTATACTTTGGATTTTATTAAGATCTGAAATACGTCGTACCCTCAATGCTTCGGCCTAAATAATACTAGAGCGCTCAAATTTTCAGGATAAGATGCAGTTAGCAGACTAATGAAATACGCTACGTTTCATTTATCTACCTGTTATACTTTTGATTTTATTAATATCTAAAATCCCAGCCAAAACATTTCATGTAAAATAAGTTGCCAAGACTCACATGCTCATAACGCTTTCACTGTTAAAAAGTTATCAAATCTCATCTTACAAAAAGAAATGAAATCCCACCCAAAACATTTCATGTAAAATAAGTTGCCAAGACTCACATGCTCATAACGCTTTCACTAAGATATGAGATCTCATGTAGAGCCAAGCCCCTAACTCTACAAGCCCTAACTCTAAAAACCCAATATCTTGGTCAAAAAGTATGGCTTGTCCGTTTCATGGAACTATTTCATCCCACTCAAAACATTTCATGTAAAATACGTTGACAAGATGCTCATAACGCTTTCACTGTTAAAAAGTTATCAGATCTCATGTAGAGCCAAGCCCCTCACTCTACAAGGCCTAACTCTAAAAACCCTACTATCTTGGTCAAAAAGTATGCCTTGGCATACTCCATATCCTTTACGTAACTCCATGGGATTGTCTGTGCGACAGCCACGAAACGGCCAAGGCATACTTTTTGACTAAGATATAGGGTTTTTAGAGTTGGGGCTTGTAGAGTTAGGCCTCGTTGAGTTAGGGGCTTGGCTCTATATGAGATCTCATATCTTTTTAACAGTGAAAGCGTTATGAGCATGTGAGTCTTGGCAACTTATTTTACATGAAATGTTTTGGGTGGGATATGTTTGACTTTAATATTTATGACAATTTAATTAGCAGATGAATTTATGTTTGAGAAATGGATTTTTTTTTTTTTAACTGTTAAAAAAAATAAAAAGATTTATTGTATTATTGCATTATTAACTTAATTACAAGTTAAACCCAAAAAATTGAATCATAACTGGAATATTAAAAACGAACTGATAACTTTTACATCTTTTTTCGAATATTCATTTACATTAATTAATAGAGGATTATCATAATTTACTATGAGCAGTTCCAGCATGGTCTTTGGAGATTAGTAAATACAGATGTAGCCAAAATAGAAACTAAAAAGGAATCATTGGAGAGATGTATAATATACGAGAAGCTAGATCATGCCATGGGTACAATATTCCAAATGTTAGATGATCGTTTTTGAGTTCTAGTGAAAAAAGATTCAAGCCTTAAGAAATTGCTGGATGAACTCAGTAAGAAGTACAATGCAACTTAAATCTTTAAGTAATCAAAAGATTACTTAAAGATAACCCGTTTAAAGAGAAAGATTTATATCTGTTCAAGCATAGGAGAAATGGACAACATAATCGATAGAATTGTAGAAATCAGACTTATGATGAAACAACTTGAGCAAATTGGAGGTGCACTCAAAGAGAATGAAATTTGCTGGACTACATGACACTTATGATTCCTGTGCACAAGGCATTATATTATCCAAAGGTACATCTAAGTTCAATTTTGATAGTATTTGTGACAAAATTGTATTGTAATTCAATCAGATAACTAGATAGGCATGAAATCTGATGAAGAGCAAATAGAAGCAGGTGCCTTTAAGATAAAAACCAAGAAGTGCAGCAACAGTAAGGATGACATAAAGTTTGGACCCTTTTGCCAGGTCTTGCAAGTTAAAAGAATAAGCAGAATACCAGAGATGATGATCAAAGAAAAACATATTCAGGCGTCGCCCAAGTTAATGTCAAAACAACAGACGAGAAAAATTCAATTAAAGATAATGGTAAATGGCTGATCCAGCCATGACTACAAAGAATTTGCGAATCCCATCAAGGTGTATAAAGCCTCTAAAAAAAACCACTAAATGCTATTGAATCTGGAACTGTGAAATGAAAAGCTCTGCTTCCTAACAAGAAACAGAAAGCAGAAGTATACAATGTGTATTACCTTCTGGATATGAATTAATCTTCTGTCTGCTCCTAGGATTGCGAAGTCAGGTTATAGAAAGATCATCAAAGGTAGTCATTTGGACATAAAGAAAATAACAGATCTCCAAATAATTGGAAAGTATCACAATGGACTGTACAAAGTGAAATGTCTAAGTAATGACTGTAGATCATCTAAGTCACATAGTGCATGAGCCAAAGGATGATCAAACAAAAATTTGGCATGAAAGACTTGGACATGCATCAAATTATAAATTGAATACCATCACAAAGATGAATTTACTAAGAAGAATAAGTAATCTCCAGGTGAAAAGAAATGACTTAAAAAGAAATACACGTGAAATATGTAAATAGTAAGATAAGCAATATCCTACACAAGATCAGGTCAAGAAGTGTTGGAGCTGATATGCCCAAATGCTTGTGGACCAATTAATATTGAGAATAACAGCTGCAAAATATATCTTAACATTTACAATGATTATTCTCATCAATCATATGTTTATTTAATGAAAAACAAAGAAGAGTCCAAAACTATAATAAGAATTTTGTTGATTTCGCAGAAAAACAAACTGGGATAAAAATAAAGAAATTTATATCAGATAAAGGCACTGAGTATATAAATGTATAGAGTGAAGAAGTTGCTTCAAAAAAAGGAATTATACATTGAAACTCATCGTCATACAATCCACAAATGAAGAGAATAGATGAAAGGTTGAACAGTTTGTCTCTGTTGGACATATTCAGAGCTGTTTTGATTGATTCAGAATTGTCTCTGAAATTCTGGAACTTTGCTACTGAATATGCAAGCTATGTGATTAATCATCTACCTCATAAATCCATAGAGAACGAGATTCCCATAAAGTAGATGGTTTAAAGATTCCAACCAACCCAGTATTCATCATATGCAAAAATTTGAAAGTGTGGCATATGTTAACATATCCAAGTCAAAAATACAGAAATAAGTTTCAATCAAGATTGGTCAAAAGAAAACTCGAGGTTACAAAATATTACAACTCTGAAAACAACTGAGTGGAGGAAACTCGTGATGCCTACATCAATGAGCATTTAAGAGGCTCAAATTTATTAAATGCCGAGAAATATTCCCTGATGAATACTTAATTTCTTTAACTATGCAAGATGACAAGATTCCAATAACATTCTCTGGAAAAGACATTGATGATGATGATCTTGAAAAAGAGAAAGATGACGAAATAGATAAATCCACTTCAACATTCAGTAGTTTTCAAAAGTATAGTAAGGATGAAAATATTGATTCAGAAGATAAACCATAGGAGCCAAGAGTCTGATATAAACATACATGTCTTATGAAGTAGAATAGTTAAGAAGATTAAGAATCCAAAAAGTTATAAATACAACTTGAAGAGCCCAAGAATTATTCGGAGGCAATTGATAATTAGAAGGAAGCTATTGTTGATCAGGAAATATGAAGCATTAATGAACATATCTGGACTTTGCAAATACAAAAAGTCGATAGTCTCTTATTTATAAAAAGGCAGGCCTAGTTTCAAGAAGTTTCAGTGATTTAGAAGCTATTAAGAGACAAAAAGTTTGAGATGATAGTGAAGAGCCACTGCACTTGACTAACAAGATGAGATAAAAATTACAATGAAATATGCATCCTGCTAGTGGTGTACAGAGCACAGACTGGACACCACTAGCAGGGGTGCATATTTTACTATAATTTTTATCTCATCTTTTTTAATCAAGTGCAGCAGCTCTTTACTATCAAATCATTACAAGCACATTAAAAAATTATGAGACAAAGGGTCATCCCATTTCAAACCAATGCAGATTGCAACCATTTTTCAACCTGACCATTTCAGATTGGGATGAAAATTGGTATAGTTGTTTACCATCAAATATATGTCTAAAAAACTTTCCCTGTAGGTTCCACAGGTCCTGAGTTACGGGAGATCAAAGTTGATAAAAATGGACGATTTTCACACTGGCGACCTTTACATTTTGGCTAATATCTCAGCTACTAATAAAGTTTCAATGTTGGTAAAAATATCATTTCAAAGTACACTTAATGAGCTAATAAATAACATTAACAACTTTTTCCAAGCAAGAAAAAAAAAATAATTTGGGACAACTTGAAAACTTTGATTTCAAATTTCTAGAAAGTGGGTCATTTTTTTTTCTCAAAAAAATATATTTAGATTGTTGTGTCTTCTACAACCATACCAAATTTTATAGTGAGCCAACTATGGGATCAGTAGATATAAAATATTTTACTTCCTACTATTGGTGAAAGTGTAGCAACAATATTGCCAGTCACACAGCCACAGCCTCTTAGTCAAGGGAATTTGTACTATTATTTATGTAGTTTTATTTCTTGCTACTAGATGGCAGGTTAGTTCTAAATTAATAATACTGAAGATCAGACTACTTCCTTCTTGTGACAAAGCAATTCACAAGCAGCCATTGTACAGTGAAGGTGTGTGATGTAATTCTGGATATTAATCTTGAGGTGCTTCCAGTTCTATAAACAGGTAAGCTTCCTTTACATATAAACCTCCTTAAAACTGCCTTTTATTTAGACCTATAATTTGCTTTCAAATTGACTCTCAAAAATTTTAATTTAATTTCAACAATGAAAATTTTATGTGGGCCTACATACTTTAAATATGAAAGATTTTAAGGCAGCACTTTTCAATGGTTACTCTAGTTTAAAGTCAGTGTTTATTTTGTTTTTCAGATTAGTGTGAAGCTTCCTGAAAATAGGCCTATTTGGATAAAAATGCACAAAGGCAAACATTTCAAAAGTGTATGCTGCATCCTTTCTGCAGGAGTCAGCATTCAAATTTCAAAGCTGGATTAAGGACAGTGACATCATGGATGATTCTCTAAACCCTTATGATAAAATTTGTGTTGGCTGCCATAAGGCACTTGCAGCTCAGTTTAAAATGAAAGAATCAGAGGATATTAATTTAGCTGATTGCTCATCATCTCAACAAGATGATGATCATATAGAAGAATCTATTGCTCTGCAAAGTTTAAACAGCAGTCTTCAAACAATTGGGGAGACTCCTGTTAAGAAGAAACATTTGCATGAAAAACATTATTCACAACAGAAATTGGAGAAGATTATTTCTGCTGTGAAGAATAACATTTTGCATATTTGTGAGGACATTGAAACTCAGCCTATTGGTCCAGAACAAGAAATTATTTCAAAGCTGAAACACCGATTTCAGAAAAAGGAAGACTATAGCCTCAAGATCTTAATGGTATTGCCTATCAGCTGGAGTTACAGAAAAATTGAAGAAGAATTTACAGATGCAACTGTCTGGAATCCTGTCATCACCTAATCCTCGCCCTGGAAAAACACTTTCTGAAGATGTTAGCTGCTTAGTTAGAGCATTCTAAACAAGAGATAACTGCAGCAGAGCAATGCCAGAAAAAAAGGATTTTGTATCTATGAAGCATGAAGGAAAGAAGGTCCATGTTCAGTAAAGACTTGTTCTTGGAAATTTAAAGGAATTATATGCTCATTTTAAAGAACAAAACCCAACTGTTAACATAGGTTTCAACAAGTTTTCAGAACTGAGACCAAAAAAATTGTGTTCTTACTGGTGCCAGTGGAACATGCAGTGTATGTGAATGCGTGATACACCAAAATGTGATATTAATGTTAAGCACCAGTAAACTTAGTCTTTGTATGAGGAAAGTTGTTTTTCAGCATTAGCTGTGAGAGTACTGTTTGCGCTGTGTTATGTGCAGTTTACCAAATGTTAATTGTTATTTTGGTGACTGTACAGTATGTCCAGTATGTCAGATATGTTAAGAAATTACTTGGATGATTTATTTTCTACTAATGGTATTGGGAAACATCACGTATAAGCAGTGGATTGCTACAGACCGTACAACTTTAGAAATCTTAACAAAAAAAAAACTGAAGATTTTTTGGAGATGCTTATGATTCTCCGCCAGCATTCGTTCCTGTCAGAACAAGTCTGCATTTTTCAGTGAGCGAAAGGACTCTTTAGTTTAGGAAGTGATGAATGTGTTGTGGTGTGTGATTTTTCAGAGAACTATTCATTCGTCCTACAAGATGCAGCACAGGGATTTCACTAAAATAACTCACAGGCTACAATTCATCCATTCTCAATATACTACATAAATGCTGAGAAAGTACTGTCACTCAAATTTAATTGTGATTTCAGATTGTTTAAAACATGATACAACTGCAGTACATTTGTTTTAATGTCAACTGATTAATTTTCTTAATGAAAAATTCAGTAGTCAGTTCTGAAAAATCATTTCTGATGGTGCTGCATCCCAATATAAGAACAAAGGACTTTATCAATTTGTGCTACCACAAAGAGGATTTCAATATTCAAGTGGAGTGGCATTTTTTTGCCACATCACATGGTAAGAGTGCATATGATGGTCTTGGAGGCACTGTGAAGCATTTGGCTGTCTGAGTTTACAATGCCCATTTAATGACCAAATAATGACACCATGCCAGTTGAATGATTGCTTCAAAAGAAATATCTGGAGTGAATTTTGCATATAGAATATCACAGGAAATTCATTTCAAAGAAAAAGTGTCTTGTCCAATGATTTGCTGTACCAGTACGATACGAGAGACACAGAAAATCCATTCTGTTACACCTGATGAATTCCACATCAATACTAAGTTATATTCATATGCTTCTGCAGTTGAAAACTTCAGTGTCTCCTCAAAGCTTTCATGTGAACTGGAAGAAATCGGAGGTTTTGTAACCTGTGAATATGATAAGCAATGGTGCTTGGCATGTTTGTTGAACATCTTGGAAGACACAGATGAGGTAATTGTGAGCTTCTTACACCCTCATGGCCCTTCACAATCTTTTATTTATCCTTCAAAACCCAACATTCTTGCAATACCTTGCTCAGCTATTCTGACAATAGTTGATCCTGGAACAACAAGCACTGGGAGAACATACAAACTGAGCAAAGAAGAAATTACACTGGCCAATAAAAAATGTAAATTATTTGGTGAATGAAAGAAGTGGATTTTCAATACACATTATTCTTGTCCAAGTGTTTTTACATTTTCATTTGTTATTATTTATTTTCTCATATTATTTGTACATAAGAAACCTTCTTGTAAATAAAAAAGTGTAGTATTACATGGAAATATTATTTTGTATCTCATGATCCCATGATTGGCCCATCATAAAATTTGGTATGCTAGTAGAAGACACCTTAATCTAAATAATATATTTTTTTGAGAAAAAAAAAAGACCAACTTTTTAGGAATTTAAGGTCAAAGTTTACATGTTGTCCCGAATTATTTTTTTTCTTGGTTTAAAATTTTTTTTTAGTGTCATTTAATAGCGCATTAAGTGTATTTTGAAATGATATCTTTCCCAATACTTAATGTGTGTGCATTAAAATAAAGAGAAAATCAAAATAAATAAAACACACTTACAAAAAAAAAACCTTTCAAATACATACCCTTCCCTTATTAACCACTCCTTGAAAGCTTCATCAAAAAATTCCTCCACCAATACCAATATGCCCCTACCTTCAAATCACACAACATAAACATAACACAAACCAAGCAACTTAATAACTCTTCCAATACAGTATACTGGATCCCATGTGGCCAATGCTCTGGCTACGTGGGACAAACATCCCAACCCTTATCCACATGCATTAAAGAACATCAACAAGCCTTCAAAAACACAGATCCCACACATTCAAACACTGTTACGCACTATAAAGAGACGGGGACACACCCCTAACTTCTCAGCTGCTAAACCCCTTGACATGACCCCAAAGTTTGTTAGCTTAAATTTCATAATCTGAATTTAAATATGCAGATTAAAAACGTATCAAAATATTTATATAATGCTCTCTAAAATATCTTCTTGTTAGGTTGTGAGATTTTTTTTTTTCCTTGTTTACTTATTACATTACCATAAAAATAAATCTTTATGTATTACACAAGCCTGCAAAATTTAGGTACATAAAAGCTTTATTCAAAATTTACACTGAATTTATAGTGTTTTCAGATGCTGAATCCAAAAATGACCCGTTTTCCACAATGTGCATTGTCATTTTTAGTTGGACGTAAGAACCTTTGAAATTAATAGTGAATAATGATGAAATAAAACAATGTTTTGTGACAGATATTAGAGATATTCTTGCTTCTGGGTTCAACAGATCTTGCAGGCCAGTGTTGACTTCTTGCTTGGTTGTCTCATTCACATATCAAATACGAGAAATTAGTATAGCCACCCTGTTGACCAAGAAGCATGCGCAGTACTTTTAAGATCTCCACAAATCATCCAGTCATGATCTTGTATTTTCATCTTTAGGATCAAATTGTCATAACTTTCTTTGAGGTGTACCGAGTGACCAGCAGATACAGAAACATACTTGCTACCATTGTGAGAAGAATAGCTTTTAATCTTTTTTCTTTAAACTTCTAAGAGTCTCCTCTGAAAGTAGGAAGCAAACTCATGTTCTCTGTTTCTATACAAAGAGATAGATGCTCCAATTTTGCCAATAAATTCTTTTCTTTCAATCTGGAGCCTAAGAATTCAGCAGAATTTTTGGGTAATCCTAATATCTAACTAAATCATTGAGTGAACAACTGAGGGTCTTTATTTTCTTAATCACACTTTCTGAATTTCACTAATGGAATTTCTGACCATCAGTATCTGAATTACAATTGCTGGATGGAATTTACTATTTTTCTGGAGGAAAAGGGACTTGAATATCTGAACCACGAGGAACAGGTTCTAGATCTCATAGAATGTTCGAATTCACAATAACTATTTATTCTTGGAGTTACAGCCTTTAACATCACAAGAGCAAAATAGCCCTGTAATTTTTGGCTTCTTCAAAATCAGTGGGACACCAAATCTGAGAGCTTTCTTTTTACACTGTTGATACAGACTGTCAAGTTCAAAACTCCCCAACTTTTCCAGGCCTAATCTGCCATTTTTCCAGGACATTTTTAATTATAATAATAAACATTATCAAATACCAATTCGATATTACCTGTGGATATTACCAAACGAAAGTTGAAATTTTAAAAAATATAGGTAATAAATATGTCAAGTCGATAGTGGGTACAATAAAATATTTTACATTGTTTGTTTTATAATATTATAAAACAATACATTTTTTTTTTAGTTGCAGCTTATAAATTATTGGTTTTAGTTAAGTCTATACCACATGCTGACGTTGCTTTATTGAAGACCTCATCTTTAACAAATCTATTCATTAAGCATCATTTTAGTGAGGTCAGGATACAGATACGGTACACCATAGGCTGCATGTCGTGTTAAGCAGAGAGAAAAGGTTCTATTTCAGCAGCAATAGTATGAAAGAATTTAGTGTCAAGTAATTTGTCTTTTATAGCTTTTTTTACAAACTCGTAACTGTCTGATTTTGGTTCAACATTTTCGCTTTGTGCCTGAACATTATACTTTTTTAAATTAGGTAGAATTTGCATTGTTCAGCAACATCTGCATTTTGTAGCCATCTTTCTGCACAAAATTTCATAGGGAATTTATGAACATAGTAATTTAAATTCATAGGAAACTGAACATAGTCCACTCTACATTTAAAAATACTTTGTAGATAGAGCACAAAAAGCTTACCATATACCAATTAGCAGTTTTGAGTGCAGCTTTAAATGTGTTATGCATCATATGAAGTCTGCAATTTCCAATTTCAAATAATATCGAGTCTCCTGGATCATCCTGTAAATCTTGTTTAGAGTTCTAGCAAAAGTTTCAAATTAACATTGGGCCATCCATGGACACTTGAAGTAAGTTCTTCAAATTAAGTGATAATAACTCTTGTTTGGATGCTTTTAATAAATCAGATGTTGTGCTGTGGCCAAGAAAACATGATCCCAAAAATATATTGACCACTTCATCTTTTGTCTTGCTCCAGTATCTCACTACAAAATTCATATGTTCAGCTCTGCTTATCTTATTAAGACTTTCTCCAAAGTTACCATGAAACATTCATTTTGTGAAATGTCTTTCAATAATTCTTTTTTGAAAATATGATGCTATGCCACATAGGATCACGTATCCCATTTTGTTGCATCTAAGAGCTAAACCTTTAGCTGTTCTACTGTCTTCAAACAGAGGAAAGTGCATAAATTATGCTAAATAAATTAAAGATACCTATATTAAGCAAGAAAACTTGCTGCATGCTGTTTCCATGTATATTTATGACAACTGAATGTAATAACTATGGTTCAATTGTTTTTGCTTGATATTAGTGTGCATGTTGTGTCAAGATACACCATTGTTGCTCGAGAAATGTATCAGACCTATTGTTTATATATTCTGCTTTTGTTTGAAGAGAAAAAATATGTTTACTTTATTATTTTATAAAGACTTCAAACACTTAAAAATGATGGAAAAAATTTATGACTAAATAGAAAACTCAAAAAATATTATTTTGAACTTAAGTTCCTAAAAATTTGTGAGTAAATGTAAAAAAATATGCCAATTCCAAATGTAGGAAGAAAAAAAGAAAGAAAAGAAATCCAGATAACACGAGATAACCAGTTTTGCTAGGGACCGTTGTAATGTGCCGATGTGCTTATAATAAGCAAATTTCACTCTTTAAAAATAAAAATAGATTTGTGGTAGGTAATTTAAATAAGATTCTGATGATACTTTAATCTGAGTATAGTATAGTCTTTTCTCAGCCATTGTTCCAAAAGTGATCAATTGATCAAACAATTTAAAACTCCAGAACAGTTTCTAGAATTCCCTGACTGTTCCAGGCCTGTCTCAACCTTGCTTTACCTTTACACCATTCAGATCCTTCATGCAAACAAATCAAATTTTACTAAAATTTCAAATAACTCCTACTTTAATATCACTATATTTCATCTCCCTCAGCGAGACTTCTTCAGGTGACGACAGAGGACAAGAAATTAACACTTATTGTTATTAGTAAGTTATGAAACATCCAGATTGGTTTTTTTTTTTTTTATATTTGTTTAGTTCTTTTTGTAATCCAAATGAATTTATGTGGAAGATTTAATTTCTTCTCTATCGTTACCTGAAGAAGTCTCTCACTGAGGGAGATGAAATATTGTGGTATTAAAGTACTAGCAGCAAAGCCTGTCGGACGACAGGCATAAAAAATCTGAAAAATCATTTTATTATCAACTATCAACTACAAAGTAAATGTCTCCTTATAAACTATATTTTTTGTAAAAACAGCATCAGATCCTTCTATCAGATGTCCTTGATCTATTCGGTCAAGAATTTTGATTTTGACGTCGCAAACACGATGTGCTCGAGAAATAGCAACATATAACTGTCCATGACTAAAAACAGGCTCTGGTAAATAAATACCAACCATATCTAAAGTTTGTCCTTGTAAATAAATTTTACTAAAAGTAAGAATGGAATAATTATTACTTTTGACTCATAACGCCGAAAGGAATTTAAAACTCACCTTTGTAATCTAAATACTGCACTAACTTGTGAACGAAGCTTCCACAGCAAAAATGGTTTTGAGTTTCGAAATCAGCGTAAAAAACTGAGTAAGTTTGTCAAATTTCATTAAAATGGGTGCAGTGGTAACAAAATTTTTTGGTTTTGAACGTATGTTTTGTTAGAATTTCAGTTGACTAGGTCAATTCCCAAGGATAAAATTTCATGGAAACAACATAGAATGACAAAATGAACTAATATTTCATCCAATTTGAGTATTTTTGATTCAATGGTACCATTGAGAACCCTTGGATCTATCTTAATAGCTTAATTATATCGAGTTACAGATAGACAGATGAACTTAGCCAATTATATATTTTTGATGATGAGTTATTTGAAATTTTAGTAATGTTTGGTTATTTGAGTATAATGAAG
This sequence comes from Thereuonema tuberculata, assembly GCA_023159025.1. Classification (NCBI taxonomy): domain Eukaryota; kingdom Metazoa; phylum Arthropoda; class Chilopoda; order Scutigeromorpha; family Scutigeridae; genus Thereuonema; species Thereuonema tuberculata. The sequence goes on from JAFIDM010000001.1 coordinate 66,970,704, forward strand.
AAGAATATTGAAATCAAACTTCATCTTGATCTTCCAGCTCCACTCCAAAGTAGCCATGATACACTTTTCTAATAAAATCTGTATTATTTCTTTGATCCTTCTTTATCACAAACTCACAAAAGATATAACAAAAGTTATTTGGAAATTTTACATAACCACAGCTAGCCATTTTGGACAACACAACACAATACTCTCTCAAAATTAACGAGGTTATAAGATGACAAAGCATCAATCGTTATTGTCACAATCTTTTAGACTTTGTTTCCATTAGCCAAAATAAATATCAATTAAAGGATCCGGATTGTGGTCGATAGACAAGCAGTGGTCCGTCCAATCAGAAATTCCTTTTCTACTGCCTCTATATGCCCTTAAATGCTCTTCAACTCGTTCCTTTAAGGACCTACCCATACTTTAATTGATATTTTGTATGAATCTCATGATGAAACAGAAAGATTACTTCTTGAATCATGTTTCATTAATTGGGGCAAATGTTTTAATAAAGAAAGATTTTTAAAGGTTAATGAAATCTCATTCGGCATTTTTAAAAAAATTGAAAGAAAAGCTAAACTTGTTGTAAGTCAGGTATTGTTATTTATTTGTTTTCGGTTATTTAAGTTGTTTATTTTCACGTTTCAGATTATGTGTGCTGAGTTATTGTTATTAAGTTGTTATTTTATTCTTCACGTTTAGATCGTGAATGTTTTGTTAATATTTGTTTATTTTCACGTTTAGATTATGTTCTATTAATATTTATTTTATTGTTGATAGTTTAGAAAGAAAAATGGTTTCTTTTCTTTTAATGTATACCTTAAAAAAGTTTCTGGACTAAAGAAATGAAATATCGGTGTTACTATGGTTTGGTGTATGTGTTGAAAGTTCTATGAGTTCAGATTTCTATTGGTTTTTGTACTTCACCTCATGGACTGAACATATACTGGAGCGTATACATGGATGTTGACCAGGAAAGCAATTCAGACACTGCAGACAACTCAAAGAAGCACGCAAAGACACATATTAGGAACTACATGGCAAGACCACAAACAAAATGTATGGGTGAGAAATTATCATCATTATAAAGAATCTCAAATGGAATTGGACTGGCCAGGTAGCAAAATTAATGATAACACTGATATGCAACCATTTTGCTTCAGAGAAACTATTTATATTTTTCAGTTCCACACTATGGGTAAAAACAAAAGTCATATTTAGTTTTATTTCATCAGGTCCAGTTTTTGAGAAATTATGATTTTAAGTAATTTCTTGAAATGCTTATTGATGAGAAAATTCACTACATACATAATTGAACTACAATTATAATTTTTGGCATTACTGAACTATAAAATATTATAATAAAATATAAAATTTACAATTCATACAATTGCATGTGCCTTTTTTTGTACTTAGTACCCAAAACATGTAAAAATAATATATTTTTATTTTCATATTTTAATTAATGACATTATTATTTTTAAAAAGTCCTTTTACTTCCACTTCATACTAAACTTGGAATCATGAAGCAATTTGTTAACAGTCTTGGCAATGAAAGCAACAATTCCATATCTAAAATGGAAATTTCCTAGAAAGACAGAGGTAAAAATTAAAGCTTATATATTCGAAGGACAACAGATGCACGATCTGATGAAAGATTCAAATTTCTCGACCGTAATAAATGAAACATCTGCATGGTTGTCATTTAAGTGCATGACTGAAGAAAAATCTGCAT
>JAFIDM010000001.1:66972436-67003167 GCA_023159025.1 Thereuonema tuberculata
TGACTGAAGAAAAATCTGCATGGTTGTCATTTAAGTGCGTGACTGAAAACTTCCTAGGAAATAAAAAAGCTGAAAATTATGAAGAACTTGTTGATGAAATATTAACAAACTTCAAAACATTGGATTCCAAAATGAGTTTTAAACTTCATTTTCTACACAGCCAAATCAATTATTTCCTTGAAAATCTTGGTGCTATGAGTGAGGAGCAGGGTGAAAGGTTTTTCACTTGTCTTGACACTTTCATAACTCAGATTATCACATTAATTATTTTTTATTTTAATTATGAAGTTTGACAAATTTCTTGTTTTTTTTAGTTTAAGTTGCAAATTATAAAAAAACTAGACCTGATACAAAAATTCTGAATATAGATTCGGATTCAGGATAGTTGAGTTTACTAAAATCAGTTGTTTTTTCTCGTGAAGCAGACTTGAAGGTAAAAAATGCATATCAGTGACAACAGATGGTCAAAAGAAGTTCTAAACTAGATTTTGAGGAATTAAAGGCAGAGAGGTGCCCACAAGGTAGATGGGTGGGTGGAATTAAAGGTTTTGTTGGATTCAATTGGAATTGAAAAGACCTGGAAAAAACTTGGGAGACCTTCATTCTGGATTGAAAATGGTTGATAATGATGATCACTACGAACGTTTTGACAAATTCTTACTCCTATTGCTTGCACTGGAGGAGAAAAGTTCTTAGCATGCATTTTTTATCAAAACAATTAATAAATGTGAACAAATCTTCTGCATGATGATGAATAAGAGTAAGAAATGTTCTTGAAGGCTTAACGTATGTGTATTGAAGTAGAGAAAAATGAAAATAAAATGCACTTACAAGCATATAGGACATCACAAAATACTTTGTATTCTCATCTCATATTGGCTTCAATACCTTGACTCCCACTAAGGACAACACGAGGTGACAATACAGTGTTTTGTGATATCCTATATGTTTGTGCCGTCCATGGAAAAGGAATATGCTTAGTATTCCGAAATGGTTACTTACAATCATTTTACCTTGTTTATTCTTTTGTACAAGTGTGTTTTATTTTCATTTTTCTCTTTAAGAAATATTCTTCTCGAACGACGAACATTTGGAAAATATTTTAAGATTCCATTTCAGATTTCATCGTCTTAAGCTTTGATTATACAAAGTCTATTGCTGAAAAGAAAGGTATAACTTCAAATGTTTGAATGTGAATAGAATAAACAAAAACTTTCTTTCAACAAAACTGACCTTCACTTTTCAGTGATTCATAATTAAAAATAATTATGTTAATGTATTGAAAAAAAAAATTACTAGGATATAGTTTTTTTTACTATACTTCCCTTGGAGCAGTTTGGCCCCTACCATTTTCTAAGCTATGTAGAAAGGATTCATATAATTCTTAACCAATAGTTTCAGCTATTTGAAGAGAAGTGTAGATAAAGAAGCCAGTCATGCACTGCTATATTTCTTTAATAATAAGTTCAGATGACTATACTTTATGTAATAGTATAGTGTCGTATGAATAGCCAATTGCTAAAATCAAATTCACAACCTGCAGAGGCAATTTTCAGTTTTATAGCAGCCTTGACTATAGATTTTGCCGACTTTGAAGAAAATAAATATTTGGAAATTCAAATTTAAATAGAGGGAGGGAACTGATTCAAATAATTTATTTAGGAAGAAATCTTTCTAAATACGTTAAAAAGGGACAATAGCTCAAGTGGGAATATACTTGTCTGTAGGCTAGAATAGCTCAGCTCAATCCCTGCCCAAAGTAGGAGAGGGTTCCCCTAAGTATTCCAATTCTAGACTGATCTCCATTTCACCCTGCCCTCTCTTGTAGAGTCCAACATTCTTATCTGTGAGTTAAAGGTTTGGATCTGTTTCCTCATTCAGCTGATGATCGTTCCAGCATTACCTCCTGTGCTGCTTACCTAATGAGGATATCATACTACCTTAACTGTAAGTATTATGATATAATAGCAAGTAATAGTTACATCAATGCCAATTAATTTTATCTACATAAAAAAAAGTTTAGTTGAAAGCATAAGATATTTCCAATTATTTTAATTTCATAAATCTACATTCGGTAGAATTAATTAATGAACTATTCCTATTTTAAAAAGCACTCACATTTTCCAGTCTCTTGAATACCTTTCTTCTTTTTGACTCTTTAAAAAATTTTAACCTTATTATGGTTAAATATCTACAGACTTATTCTGTGGGCTACTGTATATAAAAACCAACACTAAAACGAAATAAACTCTGAGTATGGTACCGGGGTTCGGTTCTCATGTGGGTTTCGTGATGGTGGACGATCCGCGCTGGGCAGGTTTTCTCGGGGTTCTCCCGTTTCCCCTGCACTTCTCCCACCATACTTTCTCAGTCTTTCTCTCCATCTGTCCTTATTTCCTGTGGGATAGTAAATAGACCGCCAGTCGTAGTGCTTGGCTTCTCTGCCACCCACATTCACTACATAACATAACATAACAAAACGAAATAAATAAATCAATGAATTAATTATAACTGAAATAAGTAATATGATTTTTTACAACAAAGTTGTAAAGTAAAAGTTATTAATGGAGTGGAATAAGGGTAATGCAGACATACACCAATTTTTTCTGATTAATTCTTATAAGAAATATATTTTTCTACACTCTTTAAATGAAAGTAATTCTGTCAATTGCCTAATGACAAAATGTTTGAACTTTTGTGAGTAATTTAAGCTAGGGTTGTGAAATCAGTCACACTTAATAAACTCCACATCCTGATTTACGGACTCATTTAATCCATGTGTAGCCAGCACAAATACTAGCACATTAATTATTACACTTTCATACTGCATCTATTTTACTTAGTTTTTGGGACTCCCACTGTAATCCTACAAATCCTTCAAAGAAATCCTACATTTCTTAAAATCCTTCAAAGAAAAAACAAAAAACAATGTGATCCTTTTCTTTATAAAGCTAAATTAATTAAGAGTAACAATGTGTCAAAGCTATGTTCCACCCACTTTCACTTCAAATACATTTGAGATCTGGCCAAGACTGTTTAGCCAAATTCATGTAATTTTGAGAGAACTCATTAACTGCTTCAAAATCATAGTAAATAAACTAAAATTTTCTAACCATACAATATTTCTTATTTTCAAAATCTCACTAGTTCATTGTGGCTTGGTATTACCTTGCCTGAACATCCATTTGTTTTCAAGTTTTACACCAAATTAAATCAAATACATTTTACTAAGATTCTATGATAAATTTGCAAAATAAATAAAGCATGAAGTAATGAAGTCTGGTATCCTGTACTGCTTATTTTCCTATTACTTACATGATATCAGTTAGTTCAGATCAAAAATTTTACTTAGGAACAATCAGTTTTTGATTATCTGGCAATCTAGTTACACTTCCATTTCTAATCTCTACTTATAATTCTAGCTCCTCTCTAGTTCTCCACTAATCTCCAAAATGTCTTCAATCACATTTAAGACTTAGTTCATGGGCGCTTGCTCCCCTAAACTTTGGAAATCAAATTAGGAAAATCATAAAAGTCTTAAGAAGATATGAAATGTAATACATTTTCTATTTCGTAAAATGCTTCAAGTTAATTTTTTGTCCCTACTCCTACCCAAAGTGTGCTCTTAGCAAATTAAAAGACTATAATTTCTAATACAGTAAAACCCCGGTTAACAGAACAAAAGGGGGGGGGGGAGTGAATTTTCATTTTTACCATCAACTGTTTATTTTTTGAAGCATAGGTTTGTTATAGTTTCAACATTCATAGTTCTTCCTTTCATGGATTTTACAATTTCATTCTCTAGTCACTTAAATTCCTTCAATGAGCTCCATGTTTCAAGTTACACGGAAAATTTCTAAAATACTGAAATAACTTGATAAAGAAAGTGATAGGAATGATTGGAGAATTAGATCAATACTAATTATAACCTGGCCATTGTTTATCTTTCAGCATTGCACATTTTTCTTCTTCTTTCATTAATTTATCTTCTACATTTTTAGTTTGAGCCAATTTTGAATAAGAAAAGATATCCTGAATTATCTTTTCTTATTCAAAATTAAAGTGAAGATGTGTCTGAAAGAACTACTTAAGGTAAAGACACCGATAATGGACAAGGAGCCAGTAATGGACGAAAAGAAAACAAATCGTTTAATATAAGAATTGGACTTAGTTTTTATATACTGGCAACAATCTGTCATAGACAAAAGACATCGAATGATCAAAATTTGACGTTTTGAAATCGGCCAATTTGAAAAGAAATGACGAAAAGTAACAAGTGTTCGTGCGGGTGAAAAAATATTTTATGCAGTTTTCTTAGTGAAATTGGTAGTGAGGTAAGTAGAATATTTGACTTATCAGTTTTAGTTACTTAATTTTAACCAGAACATGCTTTATTGGTTGGTTTTATCATGAAATTAAGATGCCGATAGACTATATTGTTGCTCTAGAAACATTATTTCACATTATTTTATTCTATGTTTATGACTGCTGTTCCTAATTTCAATGGATGCAGTTATGGACAAAAGTCGAAACTTATTTCTATTAAAATTTCATTGAATTTTGAACTTGTTTAGTTGTGTTTCTTTTTCTGTGTCACAAGCTAGTTGAAAAAAAATTGTTTTGATAAGTCCTACCAGTAAAGGACATTTAATAAAAAATGATGTAGGTACAGTAAAACCCTATTATACCAGCCCCGATTATCCGAGTTTCCGCTTTAACCGAGCTATCAAATATTTCTAAGATTTATAAATCTTTTTGAATCACTCTGAATAAAGATGTTTTCCTAATAATTTCTAAGATTTTTTTTTCTTTTCGTGCATCGCTAGAGGTTCATTACAATAGGTGTCCATGACTAGATTCATGTTCATTACTGGGTATCCATGACTAGATTCAAGTTCATTTCTTGGTATCCATGACTAGATTCACATTTATTACTGGATATCCATGACTAGGATCATGTTCATTACTGAGTGTCCATCACTAGATTTTGTGGTCCATTGGTGGATGAAAGTAACGAAGTTTTTATTCAGTTATATCTCTGTAACTTACTTCAGTATTTTAGTTTTAAGATAGGAGAAATATCGATTAAACACAGGACCTTAACTTTTAGCATATCAAGTGCTATAACTTTCCCAGGTATTAGTACAATTTCAAAAATAGTACAAATTTCTCCTTAAAAGTGCCCATAATTGGAGCCTTTACCTTATGACTTAATTTTCAGAAATTTAGTTGATATGCATTTCCATTATAAATATCTGTAAGTCATAAGCTTAGATTAAAGAAAAAATAAATCTTAGATACTTCAAGGCAAGACATGATTTCATTAGGTTTATTTAGAGAAACATTAATGAAAAACAAAAAAATAAATAAAATTTTAAAGTTTAAATAATGAATCCTCACTTCTCCGATTTTTGTATTATTTAAAACTTTTTGTATTTTAATTTGTATTATTTAAATTTCTATATTATGTAACAAAGGTTTGACATGTTTTCTGCTAGTAATATTGTAACAAAAGTCTGTTATACTTTAATAGTTATTATTGTTCTTTTTGTAATAATGATTTTGAATTTAGAGAATGTTTATTCTCTTTTATGATTTCGTGATGTACAAACCTAAGAAGAAGTCTTAATGTTGAATTAAAGACGAAATATCAGTTGAAGTATCTAAGATGATTTATTTTTTCTTTAATGTAAGCTTATATCTAATGATAAAGGAGTAAGTTGAATCTGTAAGTCATGTTTCACTATGGAGTTAGAAGTGAAAGAAATAAACTGCTGTTTAGCTGTAAAAAAAAAAAAAAAAAAAATCGAAATTTTAATTTGCTTTGTATCAAATTTATGTTTTCTATTTTTTTTTTAAATTCAATTATGGGGAAAGTATTGGAAATGTTGAATTCAGGGAATAGCTTATTACTTTATTTATTTATAGAATCAGAAATGGGAGTTTTTTTAAAGCTAAAGTAATTTAGTAGAACAGAAATGCTTTCAAAAAACTAGCAGGTTTGGAGATTAAATGTAATTAATTCAGTTATCATATAAAATTAAAAAAATAGGAGAATATGATTCATTCATCGAAAGTGCAGTGGTGCCTTAAAGAAAAAAATACACAATCAAAAACTCACAGATGAAAAATTAGTGAGAAAATTCGTGTGTCAGCAATGCGCAGGCCTCAATGAATTATTTTAAGCATAAAAATTCAAACTGCCAACCAAAAGACCTGCTAAAATCAAAATTATGTAATAAAAGTGACAGAAGTTATGTCCTTGCTTGGGTTTTAAGTTGTACACGCATTTTATACACAAAGTTTAAGTAAGGTTTGGCAGTGACATTAGACCACGACAACTCGAATAGTTGAAACTTAAGAATTATCAGATTACAAAAAAAACTAACAACTTTTATTCTGAACCCTTTAAAATTCTTCTTCAGCTCTTTTAATCGTAGTTTCTGATTTCAAGGTGGCATTATTCACAAAATATTACAGTAAATAGGATTCATGAATCAGAAAGCCAAGACATGTCTTCGCCACTTCGTACACTAATGTACTAGACAGTTGCTTTGATTTCCAGTATAGGCCTCCTCTCCCACATTAAATTGTATCTTCTGCAATTGAAGTACATATAACGGAGGATATCTCCACTATCCATTGTCTTATAATTTGGAGTGAGGATGGCAAAGTATCCTAATTAATTAATAAGTATCCTGATTTTGAACGAGGCATGATATTGTTTTGCCGAAGTTCTTCCCCTTCCCTCTTTTCTAATTGGACTGGCTTGGTACAGTCAGAACAAGGCGACAACCCTGTTATAAGGACAACTTTCCAGCCTTCACCATTCAGTTTGTCGCTAGCAGTCCAGTCGCCAAGAAAAAAAAAAGAAACTGCCCAGCTAAGTAGAAATCAGTTTATGGGAAGAAGCCAGCAGCCTAGCTAAAAAGAAGATGGGTACATGGTCAGGGGTCTGGTTGCTAAGAAAATTCAGTTACCAAGATGCAGAAGAGTGGGTACCTGGCCAGCAGTTCAGTCACAAGAAGTAATGTCCCATGGAACAGTGCCCCATGGAACATTGCCTTACAGATGACAGATCAACAGCATTAATTGACTGGAAGAAAAGATAGTTCCTCAAAGGCTGACAAACTAGGAAAACTGACCTGGCCAGTTGACAAAAGAAAAGACATTTGTGTCCTCACATATATTATAAAGTTATAAGCTGCAAGCTGAGCTATTCATACTTGTTGCACAACTCTGGTAGTAGTATTGCAGCATATAACAAAATTCAGTGCCGGGGCCACATGTAAGAGCATAGTTCAGACAGTACAATGTTCCCTTTCTTCTAAGGAGTACAGGAGCAGATGTTCCACTCAAGTCCCATTGCTGACCTAACAGAATAAGGCTGTGTGCCTTGCCTATACTCGCGAACACTGCCACTAGACATAAGACTAGAATATGTAGCCTGGTCCCATGAACTACAGTTCCAACTGTTTCAGGCAGATGGACAATTATACATATGGAGAAAACCCCAGAAGGCAGTGATCTCACATGCCGACAAGAAACGGTGGCGGTGACTTTTGTTATGATGTGGGGTGTTCATACATTTAGACCTCTGAAACATTTGCAGACACTGAATGGCAGATGCTATGTAACCATCCTGAGAATAATTTGCACACATCATGTTATGCATTCACAAAAAGGGCGCTCTTTCAGAAGAACTATGTGCCAAAGCACAGCTCCGCAATCGCCACATTATGGCAGAAGCATTCCTTTTGAGTTTGAATCACGAGTTGGCCCAGTAGTTCGATGGATTTGAACCCCATAGAAAACACAGGAGGAGGTTTAATGTGCTGCCAGTGCCAGGGTTCCACCACTGTTAAATACTTGGAAACAGAGGAGGTATGATGCATACTATCTATACAGTACTCATGAAGTCCATGTTCCATTGTTTTGCTGTGGTAATCGATGGAAAGGACTTGTATGCTACCAGACATGTAATCTCAGTTTTTTTGCTCTGGTATCTCAGTGTATGTACAGTTACCAGAAAACATCAATTTATTAGCATCAATTAGTGAGGTCTTATGGTCAATTGAAGTGAAGTAGTGGGTGGAAAACTTCTTTCTCCATTTCATTCTAACCCTATATAGAGAGAAATTCAATGTCCTTTTATGAAATGAAAAGTATAAATGGAGTACTTCGAAAATATATATGGTTTGGGGGAGGGTTTGGTTTTAATTGGCAACACACAACCAATTAAATATATTGGAATTTTTTATCAATTTTGGAGTATTAGCTTATTAACTTCCTGTTGTATTTTCTCAGAGGAAATTTAGGTTGGTGTAATGAGCATAAGAAATCGAACTGGAGAAGCCAGGTTTCAAATCTGCTGTGGACAAGTTTTTTTTTTTTTTTTAAATTACGTTTCTTTTTTTTAAGATAATGTAGGCTTTTTTTTTTCTTTTTCTGGTAATGTTATGATTAGGCAGGAAAGTAACACATGATAAGAAACAAAAAAAAAGAAAAAAAAAATGCTTTCTAGAATCCTTTTCACATAAGTTGGCTTTTGCTTGATAAATGCCTATTTATATTTCGATAGCTTTTTCGGTACTTTTTGATGATTATTGGAAACTGCTAAATAATGACCAGAATTCCTATCTAATTATTACAAACCCTGCACCAAGAACAGTCAAGTAGACATTCTTGTCATTAACCTATACCATAACTTTCCAAATTAATTAAGGCTGTATGGAAACCTTATTAAAATGATCTCAATATTTTTGAAATTAGGGGACTATTGGTTCCCAAAACCATATAGCTAATGCATTTCATCAAACATGAGAAACCAAGATCAATGACAACAAGTCTTCTTGTTGCAGTAATTTGATAACTGTAGCTTTTAAAATGAACCTCAACTTGCTGTAATTTTCAGTAAATCCTAAAATAATGAACCAATAAATCTGCTGAATTTCAGAAATGAAATTAAAAATCAATGTCTTACAATCCCATCCTAATACAATTAATTGTAAATAAGATTTGTTCACTATCCTTAAAACAATTATGTTAAATTCAGTGCAAATAATTCATTGAACTATCTCAAACTGGATTCAATACAAAAAGTAAATTTGCAGCCAAATTTCTTTACATTAATTTCCTAAGTCAAGCTTACCAAAATTAATACATCATGACAGTATCATTTCCTTGTGCTTTCAATGAACAACTTTATACCTATATATTAAGTAAAACCTGTTGCTGTCTTTGATATATTTTTTTTTAACATCTATTTTATCATCTGCTGTTTTACATAGTTTATTAACCCTTTCAGGTCGCACCCTTTGCTCCCCTAGAGATCGGGCTATTTTTGCACAGTTTTAAAGTGCATTTATCAAGTATAATTGGAAATTGACTTTGGATCAGTGATAAGAACTAATCTTTGTCTTCAAAATGCTATATTAGATTTTATTGTAAGTATCAAGGGCATGCTGATAATTTTTGCTTTGATGTAAATAGAATGTGTAATACATATCACATAACAAAATGCTTAAGATCAAATAAAATCCTGAGATGACCTCTTCAATACCTAGTAGTTACTTTCCTACATAGTCACTACCAACAGCAATACGCCTGTGCCAACAATGAACTATTTATTTCATCCCGTTGGCGTAGAACTCAAAATCTTTTGGAGTGGAATCAATGGTGAACAGCAGCCTCAACTTTTGCATCGGAGATGGAGCAATTGCCTTACACGTTACATCAACTTTGGAAAAAAATCGCTGGGAGCAAGATCTGGCTGTATGTCGGAGGAGGAAGTATGGGGATTTGTAGCCTTTGATCAGCATTCACAGTGCAATGGCTAGTGTGAGGCCTACTGTCATCATGGTGAAGACATTCATTCCTGGGAACACCCTGTGCAGTCATGTCAGCAACCTCTACAGTGTTTACGTACACTTTGGAATTCACAGCTTTGCGACCAGTCAGGAACTGTGTGTATGACACCTTGAAAGTCCCAAAAGACAGCCAGCAACACTTTCTCTGTTATACTAGTCTTTGCTTTTTTGGGTTGTGAGGAATCCATATCGACTGTTTCCTTGCTTGAAGACTAAGGAAACTGTCAGACAACTTCTAGTACTACTGTGTTATGTGCACAGGAATAAAAAATTAGGCATAAGATTTCTCCTCAATACAAAACCTAGCAGAAAAAGGCAAGAAGCTGAAGTGTTTTCCTGTGTGTAACATTATCCTGGGAATTCTTTGGAGCTCTTCTTACACCAGTAGATTATATTATAAATGCTATAAATCACTTTCTTGAGTGGCCGTTTAAAATACATATTTTCATGGCAAAAATTCACTTCCCAGATTGCCTAAGTGTGTATAGCAGGATATTGTAAAAAGACTAGATGGCATTTAATTGTATATGCTACTGTTAAAATGAATGCCATTATTTCATACAATTTTGTAATAACAATCTGTACAAGTGTAGAATAAAAGTTATAAATCTGTAATACTGTAACTTCGTATTTCTAAACTCATTTGTCATGTGAATATTCATTACTATCTACGTACATGCGTTTAAGCAGAAAAATACATCTACATTTACAAATACAGTAGCACCTCGATTATCCATCACCTACGGGACCTGAGTATGGTCGGAACGCTAAAAAGGTCGGATAATCAGGGGAGAATGAATTAAGCCATTTACAAGTAGACAAACGATGTACAGGAAAACCTCGTTAAGTCGTCACTCAAGGGACCAAGCATTTTTGACGACTTAAGCAGAGTGACGACTTAGGCGAAGTGGGAATTTTTGAAAAAAAAAACAAACAAAAAAAAAAAACACTGAAACACAGTATTTTCATGAATTGATGTAGGATCCGGTGAGAAAAACAAGATTTTCAGAAATCAATACATGCAAATGAATGGAAAGTAAAAAAAAAAAAAAACAAACATTTTTTTATAGTTACCACATTATAATCGTTTTAAAAGAAAGGCAATGTCTGTCTTTGAAACGTTCCAGCCAACCATTGCTGCAGCCAAAATCTTCAATGTTCAACTCCTTAGCAATTTCCATAGCTTTTTCTTTGAGAATCACGGCAGAAATCGGCACATTTTACGATCTGGCATGTTTTAGCCATCGAACTAGCTAAAATCTCCTCCATCTCGTCAAACTTCGATTTCCTCATTCTCTTTCTTTTGTCTTTGCAGTCAGCTTCTTCAATTACTTGTTTCGATGAAAGAATATCGTTTAATGTAGTCCTGGGAATACGATGTTCTATGGCAAAAGCTGTTTTCGAAACATTTGATTTTTCAAAAAGTGCAATTAAGTCTTTTTTTTTCTTTAAAACATAACGAGGTAAGTTTTCGTTTCCCTGACATGTTACAAATGTAATCGAACCACGAAATTGCAAAATAAAAAATAGCCGTTATAGCAGAGCTTACTCACTATGAAATGAAATCATACTCACAAGTCAGTAGCGGTCAAGAAAAACGTATACACTTCACAAGAGTCGCCGCGAGAAGTGTAATTTCCCAAGTGAATTTCCCACGTGAAAATGCCCCTTAAAGGCTAGGCTTTCTTAAAGTGAAGGGGTGGGGCTGAAAAGATAGCAGGCAAAATTGAGAATAAAGATGCTTTTCGCCAGTTTTGAGGGTGACGAGTTATCCGGAGTAGAATTAAATTTGGTGACGAGTAAAAGAGGGTTATTTTACATTATTGTCTATGAGACCTTGTCAGGACCAAAGGAAAACGACGACTTAAACGGAGTGACGACTTAATGAGGTTTTACTGTATTTAAGTAAAAAATACTCTACTGCAATTTAAGGACTATACAATGTACGTTACAAAAGCCAAATACATGAAGAATAAAAATGTGTTTAAGTAAAGAATGAAAATATGTTTAAATCATGTTAAAACTACATAAAAAAATCAGAAATGTCTTTTTGTTTCAATTTTTTAAGCCTTGACTTGGATGCTGCGTCACGCCATTTCTTTGCCCACATAACGTCCATGGCTGTTGCTGTTGATTGCTGCTCCAAGTACTTTAGAACAGTCTCGAAGGCATCTTTTGCTGCAGAGTGGCTGATCTTTTCGTCTTCCTCTTTTTCTTCATCTGACTCCTCTTCTTCAGCACTAGCTTGTTGTACAACGATGTCAATGATCTCATCATCTGTGCACATAATATGTTTTCTCTTCGTACTTGTAGCCATTATTACACTTACACTACAAACTTTTACTTACAAAGTAACATTCACTTCCACTACTGTAATTTCTAAAACGATAACACAACATGAAACAATACTGTACACTGAACAGGTCAGCAGACTTCCGTCAACTAATCGATAAAACGAGCATGACTCAGGCAGGAAACAAAGAAAGGACTGCAGAGACATCTGCTTGGCTTGTTGTGACAGGAAAACAAACAGATAACGCTGGCGCGCCGCTTGTCTAGACATGGTCGGATGACGCTGGAAGTCGGTTGATCCGAGGTTGGGTATGAGAGGTGCCACTGTAAGTTAATCTGTGCCTGTGGTAGTATAGATAATTTATGTATTGATCTGATAGCATTCGTATACAGTCGGACCCCGATTTAACGAATTCATCGGGACCGAAAAGTTTATTCGTTAAATCGGGGTTATTCGTAATATCGGGGTCCAAAACAAAAAAATTAAAAATTTCTGCACTTACCTGTTAGAATAGCTCTAATAAGCAACTGCACAAAAATATCAATAATTAGAAATTGTACACTTTTTATTTAGCAGCTAAAAATACAGTGAAAAATTACGCTCTAGTTAATTTGAAATTTTAAAATATGAACTGATTAATGTTTGACAATTTCCTTGATTTCTGACACGAAAAAGTTCTTTTTCGACTCTGTGGAGAGAAGAAAATACTGCGTCATTTACATCCTTCTGCATTAGTTATGTTTTCACAGTTTCTAAACCATGAAAAGCATCAGAAAAAGTAACAGTTTTAATGGGAGTTTCACAATCGATTTCTGCATCAGAATCGCTATTCATTGGTTCCGATAAATCAACAATTTCATTACCTTCAGTTGCACAGGTAGACAGTCCATCATCACATGTGCCATAATCGTTAAAGTCTATCTCAGGAGCGACTTCTTTCCATGCGATTTCTTCTGAAGGATCAAATGGAAAGTTGACTTCTTCATCATTTTCATCACTTTCCACTTGCGTGTCTGGAAATCCCGCTTTCTGAAAGCATTTTTCAATTGTATTTTTAGAAACTAGGTCCCAAGATTGTCTTATGAAATATTCATAACATCCAAAACATTGGCTTTGTATCGTTTCTCCGCATTTTCTTCCAACGATGCTATCATTTTTCTCATAAGCAACTTTCTGTAATTAACTTTTACAGAACGAATGATACCAAGATCTAGTGGCTGAAGCACACTTGTGCAATTTGCAGGGAAAAATACGAAATCGTTTTTTAAATTACAAATTGGAGGATGTGCGGGACATTGATCAATAAACAAAAGAATTTTTCTGTTTTGCATCTTCATTGACTTATCTAAAGACGTCAAAAAGTCTGTAAATAAGGAAGAAGTCATCCAGGATTTTTTGTTTGCTGCGTATTTTGTCGGCAAGGTCTTTATGTTTTTAAAACACCGCGGCTTTACTGCCCTTCCTATCACAAATGGCTTCAACTTGTCAGTTCCATCAGCATTAACAGCAAGCAAAACCGTAATCCTCATTTTGCTTTTTTTCATTTTCATAGCAAAGCGTTTTGTCAGGTTGCAATTTTCATAAAACAATCCTGTTTCATCTGCGTTGTAAATGTTGGATGGTGAATACCTTTCAATCAGGCTGAGCAAATTTTCTTTCCAATCTTTTACTACATTTTCATTTACATCCGCCTTTTCTCCACACACTTTCTTTTGGACTACGTGGTATCTTGTCTTAAAACGGTCGAAATGGATGCAGAAAAGTCTTTCACATTATGCTTTTCGGCAAGTTGAAGCGCTTTTTCTTTGATCAGAGGCCCACTAATGGCTATTTTCTTCGCACGAGCGATGTTGAACCATTCCACTAGGCCAGATTCAAGATTAGAAAGAGGAGTGGCTTTCAATGATTTTCTTATTTTCGACGATTTTTCACCACATTCTACACTTGCTTTTTCAATTTCTGCTCGTTGTTTAACAACTGTAGCTAATGTCGACGTGGAGATTTCAAGGCGTTCTGCTAAAGCGTTTTGTGATCCAACGTTCTTGTCAAATTCACATAAAATGTTAAGCTTTTCACTCAACGAAAAACGTTTTCGTTTCCGACAATCTGCCATGCTTCACAATGTTTCAAAAATCCAATGTTCTGCAAAACGGAGCGTCCAATACACCTCACTTCTCTGCGTTGTGGAGTGGGGAGAGATAAGAAAGGAATTTTCTGTCCTAACCATGTGACAGTTTATACTGATTACTCATCTGCACCTGTGAGGTCTAAGCTGTGCCCTCCCACATCGATGATTGCTGGTTACAAGAAAAGCTGGTTATCAATACTGTAGTCATTTGAAACGCAATCCAATATTTTTCTAACCCAAATTAACAAAAAAAAAAAATTTTTCGGCTGTTGAAATAATTCGTTAATTCGGGGTTTTTTATTCGTTAAATAGGGGTTTTTGCCTTCATTTTCATCGGGGAAAAAGAAAAATTCATTAAATCGCGAAATTCGTTAAACAGGGGTTCGTTAAATCGAGGTCCGACTGTATATGTAAATAATAGTGAATTTGCATTCCGGAACATTTTTTAATTTTACTTTGTTTAATAGATTTTAATACACAGAACACAAAAATGAGAATATATAAAAAAATTAAACTTAAATTTTTAATGTTGAAGGTGTGAAATCTTCACGTGATGTGAAAAAACACAGTTCGGTTTGATGAGCTCTTGCTTCCTTGTAGGAATTCTTATACAGTTGAACCTGTTTATCTCAAAATTTCTGAAATTCCCTACATTTACAATCTAAGTTCAAAGTATTTTTCATGTTTATCTCGAAAAAATTCCTTTCAAAACCTCTGTATCTCAAATTTCGAAAAGTGTAAATTACAAAAATCGATGCCCAAAGACCACCCATCTTCAAAGAAACAAAGAAAGTTAGACGTCAAAAGTAATTGAAAGATTATTTTTATTATTGTTAAAGGTACGTATGTATGTTAAAAATAATGTTATGGATGTATGTATCATACCACCAATCTGCTATCATACCACTGTATTTTTCTACAACAAAAGCATTTAAAACCTCTATAACTCGGGTCTCTAATCTTTATCTCGAATTTTTTTCGAGGTAGACAGGTTCAACTGTACTATCATCAGAAAGTTTCATTATTTTCAGTTATTATTGCTAAAAAATGTTAAAATAAATGAAGGATTCTTCAAAGAAGATTTCAGCAACCTTCCATCCATATTCATTGATAATGGCTACTTTTTTTCAAAAAAAAAAAAAAAAAAAAATTATAATTTTGTTGTGGTCGAATTGAGACATTAAAAGTTTCGTGTTTCGATTTCTGTAAAAAAATATAATTACCTGAATAATAAATGTGCAATCAATATCTTAGTTTAATAAATAACCACATCTTACACCAATAAAATATATTAAATATATTTCTTAAATATATTTAATATCCGCAAATTTTAGGAAAAGCGAAATCTTCTTTCCTTTATGAAGTCTTGATAAAGGAAAGATTTCTCTTTCTGAAAATTTGCAGATATTAATTATATTTTATTGATGTAAGATTTGGTTATTTATAATAATACTAGACGGGTACCATCGCTTCTCTCCGGAACCCTTGCATATACAGCATTAAAAAAAAAACTTTATTTATTTAGCAAATTAGGATTGAGATCAGAGAATATAAGACTTCCCAGCACATTGTGGCCTTCTCTGCTTAACTCAGGTGTATTGCGGGTTGGCACCACACACCTGGGTTTGTCGCCACACACTTCATGGTCAGTTTGCCAGATTATTCTCTATCCCGTGGGAATTTCGAAAAATCTGGCCTTATTCCTTGTCGACATCATAAAGGGAACCTCTGTGCAAAATTTCAGCTTTCTAGGTTCAAGGGTTTGGGGTAGGCTTTGATGAGTCAGTCAGTGAGGGAGTCGGGAATTTTCTTTTTATATAGGTAGATTTTTATGAATTTTGTTTTGTTAAACTCATTGATTAGTTCTTCAATAGATTATATTTGGATGTTATTTTCTCCTTTTCAACTCTTATCAGAGATTCGTTCTTTACATATTATTCCTGGTGTTTCGATATCATGCTTATTTACGAAAATATGATCTACATTTTGTTTTCGTATTTCCATGAATTGTACAGTTGTTTCTTGTTGTTCGGTAAAGATAATTTTTGAAACCATTATTAAACATAAGTTTTAGGTATTTCTGTAGGCTACTGCATTGTTTTTATTCATTTTGAAAAGATCTACATTTACGGCACCAATTAGTATAGTTGGACAGTTGTTTAATATATTTTCATTTTTTATGAATAGATTCTCTAATTCTTCAGTAAATTTACCTTTCTGTGTGTTTTGTTGGTTTATATAGGGCTAAAATGTTAATATTTTGTGTTTGATAACACAAACACATTTTTGATAACGAAACATATTAGGTTTTATTACAAAACTTCATGATAAATATCTTGTTTTGTGAAAATTCTTGAATCACTTCCCAAAAGATTTCCTTGCTCCGACGTTTTAGTAATTTATAATTTAACATTTTGCTTATAGAATGACAAAGAATAACCTTTTTTATAATAGCAGGGTACCGTTGCTTCGCTCCAGAACCCTTGCATATATAGATTCAAAAAACAAACTATTTATTTAGCAAATTAATGTTGCGATCGTCGGAGAACATATAACTTCCCAGCCCGTTGTGGCTTCTCCAAATAACTCATGTATTGCGAGTCAGCGTCACACCGAAAATTCACATTTTTGCATGTATCTTGCAAACGTTAAAGCGTTTATGAATAAGTTATATATCGTTCAATAGAACTTTCAAATAGCAACATTTTCTCAATATAATGTTCTCTTCCATCTTTTATACTTTTCATTTAAATTGCGAAAAAGTCAAAATTTGACCCTTTAAAAAAGCGCCATCTTGGAAACCAAAAACCTTTTTCGAAAGATTTTTGTAGCATTTTGTTTGTCTTACAAAGATCTACATTTTATCCATTTACATGACCAATCTATCTGTTTTAGTTTGGTCACAACATTGGAAAATGTAAAGTCTTACGACAGACAGAATAACACTTATAAGATGACAACTAGGAGAGGAGATAAGAAATATGGACTTAATCCCTTAGTTTTGTTATTTTTAAAAGATGTAAGTAGTGTCTTTAGGAATGTCAAATTAAGAAATCTGAAATGAAATTAAACCAATGTCTGTTTTATTACAGAATAAAAACAATCTCGTTTTTATTCTCGTTTTTTGTATTTAAGAAAATGATAAAAATTAATCAATTCTATTTATTTATTTATTATATATGAAATGATTTGCCAATTATTACAATGAAAATTTATCAATTCTGTGTTAAAAATCGCGCATTGAGGGAAACAACCCATGAAAAGAATTTGCTTAACTACCACCATTAGGAAAACTAAGGTTTGCTAAAATAGTTTTAATTAAAAATATTAATTAATAATAATTGCCACTGCAATTATTAAAATATTTTTGGTAGTTTCTACAAATAGCAATAATAAAAATGAATACCAATCAAAAATAAAATAATTCTTCAAAAAACATTATTTGTAATTAAAAAAAAGGTATATATATTACCTTTACATTTGTACTAGCAGCAAAGCCTGTCGGATGACAGTCATAAAAAATTCTGAAAAAATATTTTATTATCAACTGTAAAGTAAATATCTCCTTATAAATGACTTTTTTTGTAAAAACAGCATCAGTCCTTGATCTATTCGGTCAAGAATTTTTATTTTGACATTGCAAGCACGACGTGCTCCAGAAATAGCAACATAACTGTCCATGACTAAAAACAGGCTCTGGTAAATAAATACCATCCATTTCTAAAGTTTGTCCTTGTAAATAAATTTTACTAAAAGTAAGAATGGAATAATTATTATTTTTGACCAATAACGCCGAAAGGCATTTAAAACTCACCTTTGTAATCTAAATAATGCGCTAACTTGTGAACGAAGCTTCTATGGCAAAAATGGTTTTGAGTTTCGAAATCGGCATAAAAAACTGAGTAAGTATGCCAAATTTCATTAAAATGGGTGCAGTGATATCAAAATTACTTGATTTTGAACGTATATTTTTGTTAGAATTTCAGTTGTCTAGGTCAGTTTCCAAGGATAAAATTTAATGGAAACAACATGGAATGACCAAATGAACTAATATTTCATCCAATTTGAGTACCCTTGATTCAATGGTACCATCGAGAACCCTTGGATCAATCTTAATAGCTTAATTATATCAAATTACAGACAGACGAACTTAGCCAATTTTATAAGTTGATGATATAAAAGTATATATTGTGGAAAGAAAAAATTAATAACTTAAAGTAAAGGATAGGTTTACACTTATGAGAGCTTTTTTTTTTTTTGGTAATCTCAATATCAGGGATGTGATTGACCAAAAGGCAAAAAAGAGGAAATCTGAAAACCAGGATAATTTCCAAATGTTTGTAAAAGTAAGAAGTCAATAGTAGTATGTGATTTTAAAAAAAAAAACACTTTACAAAGTAAATTATTTTTAATAGACAATCATGATGAATATAAGACATGTCTGGGAAGGCAGTACTCATAGTACAGTAAAAATACATATTATTAGCATTTTTTTGCAAACATGTCTTTAATAGTTAAAGGACCTTTACGAATATTAGTGGCTTTTTGTTTTTTTGCAACTGTTTCATCAACATGATCAATCTTTCGTTTCTGAGGTTGCTTTTTAGAAGAAGCTTCATTTTGAGATTTCTTCAAATGAATTTGTCTCTGCAATTTGGCAGCTTTTGCAGTTATTTTGCTTGCAGCTTCTTTTGACAGTTTTTTTTGTTGACTGGACTGATCATTACGTAAATTTTTTTTGGTACCAACTTCTGCCCTGTAATTTCTTGAGGCTGAATACATGTTTTGACAGAGATTTCTGCTAACCTTGTCTTTTAGGTAATTTTCCTTCTTGTACAACTGAACTGATGACTTTTTTTGAGAGAGAAGCTCATATTTTATTGTCTGTATGGCATCAAAAGACTCCACACTCAACCTATTTGTCACAGAAGTGACAACTGAGTTCATGATGCTAAAATTGGATTCAACTCTAGGACCATGAAAACATGTCAGCAGAGCACATGCAATTTTTGAAAGTAATGGAAATTGTGTGGAATTTTTTATTTCAACCCACCATTTGCTCACACATTCCTCTTGCTGTGGTTGTCGTAAACTGGAAACATGATACTTGTGCACTTCCTTGTCGTAAGCTTCTCTTTCTTCATCACTAATAACATTCGTCACCAGATCTGGAAGCCCTTTCATTAATTTCAAAGAAAGAGAATGCCTCCGACAAAAGGGATCAATTGCAGACACAGATTGCAACACCAAATTATTTAAGGGCATTTTTTTCTGCAATGTTTGTGAACACAAAACATATGCTTCCAATACATTTTGTTGGAATTTCTTCACAACAGCCAACTTTGACTTTGGAGCGGAAGTGGTCAG
The DNA here is from genome assembly GCA_023159025.1 of Thereuonema tuberculata. Classification (NCBI taxonomy): domain Eukaryota; kingdom Metazoa; phylum Arthropoda; class Chilopoda; order Scutigeromorpha; family Scutigeridae; genus Thereuonema; species Thereuonema tuberculata. The sequence continues at coordinate 66,992,094 of JAFIDM010000001.1, forward strand.
AGTTGTAACCCCATTTCCCACAAATACAAATTTTATGGGGAGATGATTTTTTTCCTCCTTTACATCAAAGCTCTTGATCTTTTTAGCTGAATTCTTTAAGGCAGCGATGTTCTCTGCTTTAATAAAAAAGGATAAAAAGTCTCTTACTAAACACAACTGCTTATCATGAAGTTGGTGAATCATTGGAGTGCTACTCTGAAATAGCAGGACATATTCTTTAAATTGAGATAATACTGAAACAAATAGATTAGCAATCAGTTGAGTCTCTAATCGCTGATTGAATAACTTTTTGAATAACTCTTATGTTTATCAGATTTCACGTGGTCCGCAAGTGCAACATATCCTCTAGATCCATAAGCCAATTCTTTGCTGCAAATGACACAGTAGCATACACCACATTTATTCAATTTTCGTATAACCTCACGTAAATGAATGCCTTCTACTAGTTTTTCTAGCCATTCCCATCGCCACGGGTTTTTACATTTTTTGTCTATATCCCGAACGTCAATAGAAGACGAACGAGATACTATGTCCGTACGAACGCTGGTCATTATTTTTAGAACAGTATGGCACTCATAAAAGGTGACGACAAAATAATATTGAAGAAAAAGAAAATCGCAATCTCAAAATGGCACGTGCAAAAGAAAAGTGGTAAGGAAAACGTGGTGAAGCAGTCCAACGGGCGCCAGAGAGACAACAGGTCGACCAGTTTTATTGAATCAATGCGTGAGGAGGGAAGAGAAGCTAGGGGAGGACGAGGGGGGGAAAGGGATCCTCTCCGAGGAACGAGAAAACTCTAGGGTGAGGTATAAGAACCGCTTGCATTTTAGGGGAAAATTGCTTCCGCGGAAAAATTTAAAACTTTTTTATGTTTGGGGAATTTTGTAACAAAAAAATCGGAAAAGTCCCAGAAAATACAAAAAAAGCGGAAATCCGCGGATCCGCGGAAGAATCACATCCCTGCAATATTCAAGTATGTACATTCATTTAATAAAGTGTATGTAATTCCAAGTAATTATATTCCACTTTTCCCAATTTTTAAATTACTTTAAATGTTGAATATTCTTGTTTTCTGAAAAGTTTCACCCGAACTTTTACTGTTATTAGGAGGAAAGTTTTAATAAAGTAAAACTCAAAAAAGTTTGAGAACAGTTTCTATATAAATATCAATGAAGGAGACCTTGTGATTCATTATCTCATATAATTGCTTATTTAATGACTAATAAAAAATTAAAAATGTAACACTTTAAATTTCTTAACGTGTAAAAAAAAAAAAAAAAAAAGGCATGCATATGAACAAACAGCGATCCATTAGCTCTGATTTTAGCAGGAGTAAAGTGCAATGCGATAGGCCACTTTGTTCACTGTATTCTAATGTATTGTAAATAATAGTAAATTTAATTCAGTTTGTACACAACTCAAAATGATGTTCACAGCAAAAGATCACCGTTTTTGATTAAGGAAAAGATTTATATACAAATTTTCCTTTTTTTAATTATATAATATGCAAATGTGGATAATATCTGTAGGTATGCAGATATGTATTACCATACTAAAAGCAAAGGTGTTGTTAAAATAATTAAAATTTTTCTTGTGATATTGAATTTAAATTTATTACTTTTATTTCACACTTAAAATAATTAACATTAATCCTTTAAAAAAACAAAACAAAAACTTGATTAAAGCACAGAATAACTAATTATTCTAATAAATAATGAACTTTCATGATAAATTATGTGGATTTTGTTCTCTTATGTTACTGAGCAAACAACATTTCTGGAATTTATTCTTAAAATTAAGCATTTGTTCTAAAGAATGCTTGTATTTTTGTTATTTCTATTCAATTTACAGCTGCATTAATATTTTAAAGAAATAGAAATGTAAACTAAAAGTCACAAGTTATAAAACATGCATCTTTTTCAGTAATAGTTCCACTTTGATGCAAATGCCAACTTACAGTCGGAATGGCAATAATTCACGATATTCAATTAAGAAATATTTAAATTTCCTTAAAAAAAAAAAAAAAAAACAAACCCTGGACTAAAGTACTCACAAATAACAAAATAGGACAATTATATTTTTTGAAGAATTATAGTCCGTTCAGAATTTTACAGTATAAATGGTTTTAGTTTGCATGTAATGAACTAAACCACATTTGCAATTTAATTTTTAATTTAACTTTTAAGAAAATTTATTCTGTCAAAACATTACGAAAAATAGTTATATATCAAAATGTATTCTGTTAGTGATTTTCAATATTTTAAGATTTTTAAATTGAATGTTTTTATATATAGGCTGCTGTTAGAATATTGTACAGGATCAATAGTATCTACTTTTGTGCAGAAGAGATTTATCTAACGAGCTCCTGAAAATATTCAATTTGAATTACCAATGCTGAAAGCTTCTACAGTATATATGTTCTCCAGAACATCATTTAGGAAGGGAGATGGATTATTAATAACAAAAAATAGAAAGAATTAAAAAGCCCAGGACCAAAAGTCACAAAAAAAACACTGCTACTGATAAGATGCCACAACAGAAAGTCAGCCAGCTCATCAATGATGTCAGAAATGTAATGTTCTGTCTTGCTAAAAAATAAAATAAAAAGGAATATTTTTTCGTGTTCACACTGATAACCCCATAGAAACTGCATCCAGACGTTTATGTTATGAAAAATAAACACTTAAATGCGTATATGACTAAATTGTGATAATTATTTAATTTTCAGTTGCACACTATATTGCATATCATTAATGAAATAATTATAATGTAAAAAAAAAAAAAAAAAAAAATCAACATAACTTTTCATGAATTTTTTCCATGAAAGATTAACAACAAATTTTTAAAAAGAAAACTTAAAATAAAGCATAAAGCAGTAAATTTCATTACTGAAGTAGTGATCATTTAATTTCTAAAATCATGAAAAATATTTACAAAGTTTCCCTTAAAAGTACATATACTTTCGACAAACAAATGGGAAAGGTGAGAGGGGTAAGGAAACTAATTACTAATCTTAACAATAGTACTAGGAAAGTCAAAACAAAACTGCAAATTTCCAAAAATTACAAGGAATTAATAGTCGTCTAAAAAACTTTCCAGTCAAGCTAAACAATAAAAAAACAACATTCCCAATTTAAATAAATATCTTTTAAGTCTTTTTTTTTTTTTAAATTAGGGAAACCAAGTTTTTTATCAAGTAAATAAAGTATTAAGTTTTTAAAAATTAAGTGGGATATAAGTAATTAGAACAGATCTTCTCTAAGAAGACAGTCTCTTTTTCTTAGTAGAGGTGGTGGCAATTAAAAAAAAAAAAAAAATACAGACTGTGAAACAGAAATACTATTAAATTTCTGGTTTAACAAATTGTTGTTATCTGAAATTCTTTAAAGAATTCTGAAGGATATAAGATGAGTGATATAAATAACATGGAATGTACGAAATATAAAAAAAAAAAAAAAAAAATTATTTTATGCCATTATTGAAAACAAATACAATACTAGAAATTAAAGAAAATAATTTCATTAGTCAATATTTAGTAAATAATGGGACAATTCATTATTCAAGGTCTACATATGTTTGCTAACCAGCATTGCTGCTTTACTCAAGTAAAACCTGTCTGTAAATTTCTAATCATGTGAATGGCTACGACTTTCTCTGTCTTTATCTCTTCCATTTTCAGGTGGTGATCCTTCATGTTCATGCGACCGATCTCTACCAGAATCTCTTCTATGATGTGAATGTGACCTTGACCTTGATCTTGAATATGATCTAAAAAATAAAAATAACAATAAAAAAATAAGCAAAATTAAAAAAGATAATTTTCATATTGATTCAATAGTAATAAAAATATAAGCAAAATAAATTTTTGAACAGCCCAGAAAACATCTTAATAGCAAGGCCACTGCTCAAACAGTCTTGCCATCAAGGCTTCAGAACTATTGTGTGGATAATGGATTTTTCTGCTTACAGTGTCCCTCCCTCCAATTACTGGATAGATCTTCAAACTTGGCGTGCATATTTAATGGCCAAGACATTGGAAATCTTTTTCTGAATGGATCCTTGTGAAAAAATTGCACAAAAAGACAAACTTTCCACAGACAAACAGAACCAAAACAAAATTATTTCTATCAAGTCTTTAAGGATATTAATTCTCTTAGCAATTTTTTTAGTGTCTGCGAGAGCTGAAGCAAGAATAAAATTAAATTGTGGATGTGTGTATTATGTTTAATATTATATTTTAAAACCTTTTATTGTAACCTTTTTTTAATTTCCATATATTACAAACATTAAACCAAACCTAAAATACCTATGGTAGAATATTTTCTACTATGCAGCTCAAAAAAAAAAAAAATATTAAAAAAATAATAATAAAAAAAGAAAGTTGCATATATATAATATATATTTCATGTGTGTTTCACTAGAGAATATTTTTTCATAACATTTGTCATAATTGATTTATTTTCAAGATTTTTGATAACATGGGAAGCTCAAACTGCAATGTTAAGGCACTATTAATTCATAAAAATCAAGAAACTTTTCCTTTCATAAAGAATTATTTATTACTTATTAAAATAAGAATTACTTATATTTTTTTTTCTATTTAAGATTTATTATTGTGTAATACTGTTGTTACTTCTGTAACATTAGTCTAAAGAACAGTTTCCTAGTTTTATGAAGTTTTTTTTTTTTTTTTTTTTTTTAAATTAGAAAAGAAAGGTTTCAGTTGAGATTTCCATATTTCACAGTAAAAACATGGACTAGACAGAAAAATTTACAAACAGACAATTAGTAAGCTCACGTAATTTTAACAAAATATGACTCTTTCTGCCAAGTCCAGCAGGTCTTTATGTTTGTTTCAAGATTCAAACCAAATGCCACTTACAGCAGAAGTAGAAAACTATCACTGTCCTTGTACTAAACTTTAAGGATTCCATTTGCTGAAATAAGAGAAATTAATCATTATAATTTAAGATTAAAATTCCATCTTAATCCATATTTCTCAATCAAATCAAAGCAATGGTCTTTTTCTTATACTACAACACTTTCAGAAAACAGATTTTTGTTCTTTCTACTAAAATGTTGGTTTGGACTAAATAGAAAATCTTTTTAATTAATTTCCGCAAAACAAAAAACATTAAATAAAACACAATGGAGTTCCTCTAATTTGAAGATTTAAAAAACTGTTCTCTAAAAAAAAAAAAAAAAAAAAAAAAAATTCAACTAATTTTATTAAAATATTTATACCCGGCTACACATTTTTTCCCCCACCTACACAAGTTTGTTTATAACAATCTTGAAAAGAAGAAAAAAAAAAAAATAATCAATAGTTTCTCAAAGATGATACCCTGGAGTCACTTTATTTGTCTCTTAAAGATTTTGTCTATTAAAAAGTCTTCGAAAGTTTGAAGAACTGATAATCTACTGGTCAACATCAGGCAATTAAGATGGAAGTTGGGAAGTGCTTAAATGTTTTGTTGTAATCATTTAATTTTCGTAATGCAATTTTTGCAACATGTGATTGTGCATTATTGAGGAAAATTAGACCCCGTCTGTTCCTAGAGCAAGTGACATTTTCAAAAGTTTCTGAGGCATTATCTCAAGTCCTCAACAATACTTTTCTGTAATTTCATTTCACAGAGATTCATATAGAATTGAAGCCACCTAACGCAGAGTTTAGGCATGTGTTTTTATGCTAATTATATGCCTTTAATTATTGTGAAACCTATAACAATTATTGCAGAGAATCCATTTTTTCATCACAGGTTACAATTCTGCTCATAAAAGAACCTTTGTCACAAAATGAAAAGAGCAAATCCTCATATTGTTTGATGGGTATTACAATCAATTCTCTTAGTAAGTATGGATTTTGTTTTTTTGACGGCCACAGTCTCCACATTCAAGTTTTGCTAACAGTATTGTGTTGTGCATTCACCAAAACTCTTTCACTGAAAGCTTGCTTGATATTTCTGGGGGCCACTGATACATGATACCCAAGTTTGTATCCATATAAAAATAAATGAAAATCATCTTTGCCCCCATTTTTTTTTTTAGAACTTTCTACTAGGTATCAATGTATAAATAATTTTAAACATTCACATTTTTACCATCCTTTTCTAGTACAAACAAAAATCTGCCAATTCATTTATTAAATCTAAATACAGTATGTGCAATGATCTGCAAGTAAATTTTTGAACAATGCAAGATTAAAAAAAAACAAAAAAAACAAAAAAAAAAAAATAAGAAATTGAGCTGAAACCATAAGTTACATTTAAAAAGTTAAAATGACCCATTACAGGTCTATGTGGTCCTTAGGGTAGCAAGAGGTACGACTCTCAGCATTTATGACCAAAGGGACTACAAGGAGAAGGCAAAGGTTATATATCAGGGATTTTAATGCTCTTTTGTGAGATAAAAGTACTCATGAAGTACTTCAAAAATATACCGGGGGATTTGGGGCCCAACAACCTGCAGTTTTCGAGATATTAGATTTATTTTTGGAGTGTTTTCCCCAAGGTAGCTTAATAGCTTCCTGTGTCAAATGAAACAAGTTCAGGGTGTAGACTATTCTGCTACGGAGCACAAGAACTCCAGTTCAAGTCTGCCCCTGCCTGATGACACTTTTCTTCTTGTATTCTCCTGTTCCAGTAACAATAGAGCTTATTCTAAATATAAATAAATCATAAAAACCTCTTCTTCCTTAATCACATCCTTTAATTCTCAATATTTCAATTCCTTTAGCAGGAATCTTCTTCACGTGAAGAAGATTCCTGCTAAAGGAATTGAAATATTGAGAATTAAAGGATGTGATTAAGGAAGAAGAGGTTTTTATGATTTATTTATATTTAGAAGGAAGATGAATTTTGGATTTTTCAAAATAGAGCTTATTATTAACATTGAAAGTAATTAAAGAAATAAAAATTCTAAGCTTATTATTTGAAATTTACAATACAAATGATTATTTTGTAAATGGTTCTTTTCATTATCACTAGATTTGATGCACTGCTGTACTGATTTTAATCAAACAAAATTCCTTATCCTGAAATTAAAGCTTTTAGACACCTGTTAGGTTTAATTTAAATCCTTTCAAACTTGCTGGCAGCGTTCACCCTCGTCTCTTAACACTTATGCTACTAAGAAAGTACTGGTATGTTTTAGCCAACTATTACAAATCAACGACTATGTACCATTATGTTTTTTTAACATGTGTGAATAGCTTCTGCAACATAGGTTTACGCTCATAGGCTATGACTGACATGCTTGTTGATCATTTAGCTACACAAATTTGTCAATAGTGTCACATGCCTTATTTTCTTTCATTATAGCCCCTGAAAAAATACTTTTTGCCCAGCTTTCAGAGTATGACAAAAACTCAAAATGGCTGCATATTACCATCAACAGGCCAAAGGAAAAGGCTTTCATGTAATGAAATACACAGGATTCTGGGAATAAAATAATCTGTATAAGCTAAATAAAGAGTTGATTAACATCATTGCATAGATGTTGTACTTTGTTTTTCTAAAAAAAAAAAGAAGTTATTTTTCAAAGAAAATAAAAAATCATTTGCTTAATCATACCCCTATGTTCAAGGTATCAAATTAAAGCTGGAAATGTCCTCTATAAAGCCACAAAATTTCATTCAAATATCACACACACCAATGACAAAACTATAAATTTTCTTCCAAACTTCAAAAAATCCGTCAGTATGCAGGGGTCGACTGTAATTAACTGGTCAGCAGCAAAAGTGTTAACAGTCACCTTAAGGCTTTTCCAATTACCCCCCCCCAGTCTCCATTCCTGGCTGTTTTTTTTCTTTTGGTATTTTGTTCTAAACTTTATAGCACAACTATCTTAATACCTTCCGGCACCCATTCCATTCACCCCTCCCTTCTGCCTTTTGTATTCTGATAATGAAAAGAACCATTGATGTATACAAAATTATTTGTATTAATTGTAAATTCCAAATAATCTTAAAATTGTTCTCTTCATTTACTTCCAATATTAACAATAACAAAAAAGTTAAATGTAGAAATATGTAGGTTTTATTTTTCTAAACTAAAGTAATTTTTATTTAAAAAAAGAAAAAGGATATTTATATATTTTTAATTGTATTTTTATTTCTGCCTAAAAAAAAAACAAAAAACAATAGAAATGCAGAAGCACAAAGAAGGGCCCCCAAAAAGTAAAAGAAACTGCATTAACATAAAAAGGTAGTTAAAAAAGAAATAAATAAATAGGAAGAAGCCAGGCAGCAGACTTGCGCTCAATAGCAAAGTAGCCCACAAACTGGGCCAACACTACTTCAGTTGACACAGAAAGCTATTAAAAAGCTACCATGGGAAAAACACTCCAAAAAACATCAAAAATTTAAAAAGTAGTAGGTTATTGGACCCCAAATCCTGGTAAATTTTGAAAGTACTTCAAGAGTACTTTCATCTCACAAAAGGGCATTAAAATCCCAGATATACAGTCTTTGCCCTCGCCTTGAGTTGAGGTTGAGTGGTCAGCTCGACACCCGCCCGACTTTAAACCCCAGGGAAAAGAAACCCAATACCCATTCTACAGAGGGCTGGGCAGACCGTAGGACCCGTCTGGAGGAGAATGAAGCGTGAAAAATCTACGCCCTCCGCAGAGGCCGGAGATCTAACCTGCCACCTCCAACCCACAGGCAAACACCCTTTACGAGCTAGAAATTAACCTTATAACCACTACCTACTCAAATACAAAAAGATAGCTTAAAAATAAAATATCAAAATGAAAAATAAATACAGAAAGTAACCTCAGCACACAATTACTCCAATTCTCTGTATCAGTGCCTCTTCCAAGACTCCAGCTCCTTACAAATAGAAAAGTAATTCAATTGTTTTGTAACAGCACACGTTTTTCTAAATGGCTCTGTTTAAATAGAGGATTCAAATTTAAATAGCAGAACCTATTTTCCTTATAAAACACTTTTTAAAAATATATTAAATATTTTATTATAAAATGAATATTACACTGGTCATGGAGATATAAAGTTAAAGGTAATAATTATGACTACAAATGCTAAGTAAATAGTTTTCCACTGAATCCATCACTGCTATGAATCCCCCTCCTTATTAAAGAAATCAAGAGGCAAATTTGCTACTATTACATTGAAATGCAGTCGGATTAAAGCTGCATGCCACAAGCATTTCTCTTGTGGTTACAAAATGGTAATTTAGCCTTAGCCCATAAGCTTAGTCCTCTTTGCTTTTTAGGGTTTCTGAATAATCAGAAATTGAATAAGAGGCATTTAATAATTTAATAAAAAAAAAATGTAACAATCAAGACAAGGCAGTTGATACTGCTTCTTTCCTGTTATCTATTCCTGTTATATATTTTCTGAATTTGAATTCTTTAAATATGTTACAGGCAGGTTTGGACTATCAACTCAATATTTACTAACAATTACATTCAATAAAGGAATTTGAATACAAAATCCCAAAATGTCTCATAATTTTGAAATATTTAATGTATTTAATCAGTTGGCAGATGAGAGAAGGAAAAACAAAATTCTAATATTGGAAAAACTCATCTTATAAATGAAGAAAATCGGAAAAATGGATAGGCAAATTTATGCTTCAGATCTGTAGTGATACATTTTCCTTAGTATAACAAACAGAAATAAAATAGAATATTTTAAAAACAAAAGAGATTACACAAAATTAAAATAATTATTTCTATTTGCTATACTAAGGAAAATGTATAACTACAAATCTAAAGCATGAAGTAGTATTAGTTTCAGTACACATTTTCCTGGGTTTTTTTTTTCCCTTTAAAAAGAAGATTTGTTACTTTTTCGTTTAGGGGAGAAAAAAAAAAAAAAAAAATTTGTTTTTCATTACTTTTAACGTTATAACTAGGTTTATGAAGTAATTTTTAGCCCATAACCTATTTAACATTATAAAGCTAATTTCAGTACATTTTAGTCTACTCTGATTAAAATTATGGTTTTTATTGTGCATATACAATTGCATATTTCAGTCTTTCCCAGGATTCAGTCATCATCTAGTGTCATTTTTTATGCACCCGTTTCTTCAAACAAAATTATGTCAAATTTAAGTTTTGGCTTTCTGATCTGGCAAGATTTAAATGTCATCTATGGCATAGTAGACAAAGAGTAATCTATTGAAATGAAGGATATTTAACTATCTGTAAGATAAGTGACATTCTTACTGGCAGGATTGAAGAAAGATTATCGTGAACTCAGTAGGCAATGATTTCATACTTCTCAAATTAACCCCAACTACTCCCCATGATGTGGAGAGTTTTTTTTTTTCATTATAAAACATTGTTAAATGACAATAGAATTTATTTTTATTTGAAAACCTCAAAAAGTATGTAATTGTTTACTGTAACTCTGAAAACAATAGTGACGACTGAACCCGATACTTCTGGTTCTATTGTCTGCAATTTAGTTTTTCATAGCCAATAAGTATGAAATAATTATTTGGTCAGTAAATAAAGTGTGATCTTAATCATTTGAAATGTTATATTGAATGTTTTTATGTAATCTGTACAATTTAGCCGTAAACCAGTGTTTCCCAATCTTTTTTGTGCTATGCCCCACTTAAGCCTTTCTGAAATTCTTATGCCCCCCCCCCCCCAATTATAATACCATCAAAACATTATTATCATGAAGTGTATATATTTGTTGCTTTAAATATAATTTATATACAGTTACAATTTTTCATAATTTAAATAAATAAGAAACAGTATAAATTTTAGATTCTAGACTACTGCCCCACGTTGGGAAACACTGCCTTAAACGAAAGTAAAATGCTGTAAACAAGTTTTTTTTTTTTTTTTTTTAAATTATGTTCGAGATTGTTGGTCATATTTTATAACGTTAAAGGTCATAAAAGCTGGTATATTTGCATGATTTTTAGGTCATAAACATCCTTTGTCCTAATTATAACAAATTAAGCACAAAATAAAAATTTTATAATAAATAATAAATTGTCCTAAGTAAATATATACACAAAGGAATTTTACGTGCAGAAATACACTTAATAAAACAATAATTAAGCCACTGCACAGGTTTAAACAAATACAA
>JAFIDM010000001.1:67003567-67039955 GCA_023159025.1 Thereuonema tuberculata
TTGTATTTGTTTAAACCTGTGCAGTGGCTTAATTATTGTTTTATTAAATATATACACATTCGATATATTATTTTTATGTTTCTTTTTCTTGTTAAATGAATAACTATATAAAATTTTTAAGTAAATAAAAGAATTTCCTCATTCATATTTCAACGTTACATTACTTTAAATATTTTTTGCACAGCTATGTGGGAACACTACCATGGACATCATGTTGGACATGGCAAAAATTATAATATTAAAATTATTGCAATAATTAACTGAAATTGGTCTTTTTTTTATGCATTTGTCCAACCAATTGCAATAAATTGTACGCTTTGGCTTAAGTCACTGTTTTAAGTTATCCAAACGTGTTCAATATCATTTAATAATCCAACAATAATTGCAATCTTTACTTTCAGATGGCAACTGAACATAATATCTTTCTTGGAAAATCATAGTATGGTACTTTGTGAGGCCTTTGTCTGATTTGAATGCTCACCTTTAGCTTGTACCACTGATACAACTGACAATATGAACTGTCGGACCACAATACGAGACCCCTCAACACTTCTGAACATGGCAGAAGGCAACGAATTCATTATCATAACTATGATAGTCAAATACGTCTTGCAGGATATTTGATCAGTCGTATGTACCGGGTGGTTATAATTAAAGTTCCCCATTTCTGCACGGTCTAGAGACCGCATTATTGCACGGATAGTAATGCAACTTTGTATATAAGCTATGTAGAGCATGGGGAATAGATTCCCAACTTAAAAAAGAAATACTTCAGAAAAGTTGCCACCAGGTGAAAAAGTGACGCTGCAAGATCATAAACAGATGATGGGAATGCAATATTTTAATGCTTTTAGAGCGACTGTTCAATATGCCCACCATCTGCGTCGATGACATGCTGGAAGCACAGGACAGCGTGCTCAACAGAAGCACGAAGAGTGTCTCGTGAAATGGCTGCAACATGACGAACGATATTGGCTTTCAGTTCAGGCAAGGTCTGTATGTATCCCTCATAAACATGATCTTTCAGGATTCCCCACAGCCAGAAGTCACATGGACTAAGGTCTGATGAAAGCGCAGGCCACGCCTCTGGAAAGTGTCTCGACAGAATTTCTGCATCAACTTTCGTAAACCCCTTGCCATCATGGGTCCTGTTCGCAATCCCTTCAAACGTGAAATTCTCGCAGTGAAGATACACTATTGCTGCTGTTCTGGTAATAGAGCTTCACCAGGAGCGCACGTTCTTTCTTTTCCAATGGCATGGTGATTTCTGATGATTGGTTGTTCACAGAAGCATTGTGCTTTTAACGCAGCGCCACTTTTGCACCTGGTGGCAACTTTTTGAAGTAAATTTTTTCCCCGTTGAATTATCTTCCCCATGCTCTACATAGCTTAAATAGAAAGTTGCATTACTATCCGTGCAATAATGCGGTCTCCAGACCGCGCAGAAGTGGGGGAACTTTAATTATAACCACCCGGTATTATGAAACATCAGAAAATAAGATTTTATTTTATGAACATATTTTTAGCTTAATAGTCGAAAGTTTTACTTACAATAACATTAAAAAAAATACAAATATATATCTCCCACCATATGAAATCGTAATCCCTTATTCCCTTCTCCCCTTAAACATGTATTGACTATTCCTGGCACTTTGCTAAGTAGTGGTCTCTCTTTTGTTCTTTAAGTGGTATTGACAAACATAATAGCAATGATTTATAGAAGGATGTGTGTTACATTTTTGATTCATGGACGAAATGAATTGATGTTGTTTATTTTGAAAGTACTTCAATATGAACTCTTAGAACACTTTCACATGTCTTCATCAAATAAAATTCTAAGAGATGTTAATATTAAATCAGCTTTTCTCGAAAAAGAGCAATTCCCAATAGTGGCCTCTTTGTAAAGAGTCTACTTCCAACATAGCACCACCTAAAGAACTTGGTGAATGTATAAATAAGATGCCATCAGAACGACAAAGCAGCGGGTTTTATGGACATCAGTAATCTTCCAGATGATATCGTTTTCTCGTTAATTTCTGAAAACGAAAATTTTTTGAAAATCAAATTCATTCTTTATTTTTCATCTTCATTTTATAAATATTAAACTCGAGACTTAAAAATTTAAGAATCTAGTGGAATGTTCTCTACCCTCCATTTCTAAGTTCATAAACTGGATGGCATTTTCTTTCTGTTCAATGTTGTTCACTTTGTAGATAGCAAAGTAGCAGATTTTGAAGTCCCCCCCCCCATCCTTTTGTTTCATTTTAAGCTTGATTATTGATAGCATTTAGAAGCTTAATTTGTTTTAATGATAATTAGTCCCACCTACTTTTACCCACAATAAATGATGAACATATAATTTGAGTTTGGGTTATGGTAGAAGAAATCGAACATATGTGAAGGGAAAAAAAAAGATACTGGAAAAAAATTCTACATAGTACCTTTGTTCCCTCAGTTAATGCTACCCTATAATGCTGAAATTTAAATAAAACAATCTGACATCATCCCTGTTGATTGCAATTCTACAATTTCATGGCAAAAGTCAACACATAACAGCTTTAAAGAATGATGACATCTCTTGAGAAAGCAATAAGCATCATTTGTGATGCAAGGGCAAATCTAGAACATATTTAAGTTCAACAGTTCTTGATAAATTCCATAATTATGAAGCAAAAATCACACTTATCAAAAGAAGAAGACTACTGTTTCTTTATTCAGGCATTAACTGAATTATTGACTCTTATTCTGCACTAGTGAATTTTTGAGTTACTGCAAAGTGGCAATTTTTCTTCTCTTTGTGCTGTTCAAATGGTAAGCCTTGGACCTGGAGACGAAGTTACTTAAAATGAATACTTCTTGGTCTACACACTCACTAAAATGTAATTTTCTTCCTAAGAGCATGTTCACAATTATGCTAGCATTATTTCCTTGCAGGAAAGTGTGAATAAGAAAATATATCAAAAGCAAAGATTAATGAAAACATACTGGCTTGATATACTTCTAAATAATAAGTGAGGAGTTATGATGATACAAATAATATATGCTTTATGTTAAAGATATACACACATGAATTTGAGATCTGCCTCCTCCTTCGCAGTGATCCTATTCATTACATTTATAAGCATATTCAGATAGAGCTCATCATCCCAAAAACGTGTTTTACAAATATCGATCTAAGAACCGAAACATGAAAAAAGCAGTATCAACATGCTAATATCCAGTGAAGAAAATAAATAGGATCTTATTCCTTACAAGAATATCTTTAAGTGGTAAACCATTAATCCCATTTTTTTAATTACTATTATTAAAATAAAAGTGATATAGTTTTCATTTATATCATTCCATCAGGAATATATATATATATATATATGAAGATACCTTACATGTCCTACTTATTATTTAAAATAAACTTAACTGCGTTACTACATTGTGTAGTATTTTTTTATGTGCCCTTTGTTTTGTATTTATAATTTTCATTACCCCAATCAAAACATATACACTGAAAAGTGCATAAATTATTACGAAGAAAAAAGTTTAATTTCCTTAAATTCGCTAATACTTGTCAAATACAACTTTTTAATAGGAATATTGCTACATCAATATTGACACAGATTTAGATTGCTGATAACTTGATTAAATTTGCAAATTTTAAAAATGGAAGAAAATAAAAGAATCACAGAACCAACCTTCGGGGAGAGGCACTTCGCCTTCGGTCTCTTGACTTTGATCTTGACCTAGATCTTGATCTACTATATGACCTCTTCCTTCTTCTGTGAAATACAAAAGTTTGAATAAAATATAGGAAAGTTTCTGAAAATTTTATTTAGAAATCTGTTACTAGTCAACTTATATAAAATTAATAAACTAAAAATTGTAATTTATGTAAAGAAAGCAATATGTTTAAGAGTTGACCGTTATAGTTTATTTATATCTAATAATTACAAGTTTTAAAATTCAGTTTTCTCCATTATCATTACCCTACATAGTTACACTCCCCTCCCCCTAATTACAATTATTTTACCTTGGTGAGCGACTACGAGACCGCCTCCTTCTGTAATCATCATATCTACTGTAGTAGGGTGAGCGTCTACGAGATCGCTCTTTAGAGCGCATTTCACTGGGAGCTTTTAAGAGAGAAAAAAAAAAAAAAAAAGCATAACTTGGTAACAAACTTACATTAGACAGTAATTTCAAAAAACTTGTTTAGAATCAATTCAAACCAGCAATGTTATTGCATTAAAAAAAAAGAAAAAAAATACAGAAAAAACAAAAACAAATGACATTTACAAAACCTAATATTGAGTTTTCCCTTTCATTTGTTTCAATATAATATGCAGTAATTAGTCTTTGTACATATGAACTTACAAGCAATCTGTGACAAAATTATCTTTCAGATTTCAAGTAATCTACAGCAGGCTTTTTTTTTTTTTCAATACAAAATATTTAAAGAATTGGATAACTGTCTAAAAACAAAATCAATAAAAAATATTCCATGAAAGGAAAGGGCTCACATTAGAACCCTTAAAAATAATCTACAACAACCCAGTAATGAAAAAATATTTAAGCAAACATTTATTAGAATGAAGAATTTCTAGCAATTTATTTCAATTTCAACAAAAGTAATATTGTACTGTACCTGATTGTATGTCAACCTTTCTTTTACTATCTAAAAAATTTACATAGCTTAAACAATTGCATAGAAGTTTACGATTTAAAAGAAAAAGTGGGCTTTGTTATTTTTTTTGGATATCTATGTTAATATCTATGTGTGCATAAATTATGATGCAATAGTTATTCAATTTAAAGAGAAAAAGCTTGCCTACTTAAAAAATAAAGGCTGATCAACTAACAAGGAGACAACATACCCTGTATATCACAGATGCCGTTTGAGAGATAAAAATAACACTTAAGTACTTCAAAAACATACATGGGTTTGGAACTCTCCATAGATCTCGAGATATTTGATACTGCTTTCATCAGATTTTGTCTAATAGCTTAACTGCGATCAAATCATTATAGCTGCCTCATAGTTTCAGTGCTAACGTGAAAGAACCATAAAGTTGCTGGGATGAAATCTGCTGTATGCCTCCCCCCCCCCTTCTTTAAGTGTTATTTCTCCCCTTTCTTTTTCTATCTTGGTTTTGTTATTAATGTACAGTCTTTTATTTATTTTTGTTCATTTCAGGCTTACAGTAACAATGTCATTAAAAATTTTAAAAAACAAAACACCACCTTTAATTAGAAGATATATAAATAAAGTAACATTTTATTGTAAGTGATAACATACATAGTTTATAAGTTGGGAAAATCTCCATGTGTGCAAACTTATTTTTTATATATCTTATCGTTTTGTTTTCATTGAGGTCCAAATAGACTACAATAACACAGGAAAAGGATGGAAAATATAAAATAATAATAATTCCATTTGTCTGATAACACCGGCCTGCGAAGATTTTCCGGCAAAAGTAATTGTATGTGATATAGGTTACATTTAGTGTCCTTATGTAAAAAATAATACCAGTTGTTTCGTATCACGTACAGATTTGTCATAAATCCGTCTCATGTGTATGCTAATTCAGCTATTTGGTATATTTTAACAAGAAATTACGTGATCAGGACAAGAATTTCGCACCCCATATTGTGTGTAAAACGTGTGTAGAAAACCTGCGGCAATGTACAAAGGGTTGTTGCCATCAATGCCATTCGGAATCCCAATGGTTTGGCGGGAACAAACAAATCATTTTGACGACTGTTATTTTTGTGTATGTAAAGTGTCCGGATTCAATATGAAAAACAGAAAGCACATTATGTATCCCTGCCTTCCATCTGACATAACCCCCGTACCACATGGACCCGATATTCCTGTCCCAAAACCACCAATACAGTTACCAGACAGGTACAGGGATCGTCACTGGTTAGTGTCTGAGTGGCCCAAGAGGAAACAGTTCGTGTCTGGAGAAAAAAAACATTGTAAATCGTCCATTAATTGATCCTAAAAGTGTGTTATTGCCCCCTTTATATATTAAATTGGGAATTATGAAGCAGTAAGAGAAGAGTTTTGATAGAAGTAGTCCCTGCTTTCGGTACCTCTGTCACTACTGAGGAACACAAACGCAAATCAACAAAGCGTTCATTCACATCAAAGTGCAGCAAACAATAGTGTTCTTGAAGTGAGATTCATACATTCTAGCAATGAACATGTTACTTTTTTGTATTTTCGTTGCAATTTGATCATGTCCCATTAAAATTACATATATTCTCTATTGGTGTTTTCTATCGAAATTACAGCAATGTGTAAAATTTGGATTTCAAATAGCAAAAAAACTGTACGTGATAGGCAAAAACGGCTTACATATTTGAACTCAACACACCTAAATTAGGGTAAATCAGCTCTTCAACCTTTTGCCGGAGAAATTTTTTTTTTTTTTCGCAGGCCGGTGTAATTATTTACAATTTCTAATCATATTACTAACTAGAAAAGAACAATAAAAGACAGTACATTAAGTTGAAAAAAACAAATTTTTGTATGTGTACTATCATCATTCAAAAGACATCAAATTCTGTGCTATGTAAGGTATGTCACTGCCTTGTAAAATAAAATACACAATGTCAAGTAAGATGTGAGAAGCCAAGAACTTTAAATTTATTTCTGGCTGGACTTAAATAAGCTTGATGATGATGCCGGTATGCACCGAAGTGCGAGCTACGTATCTGAAGCATCCGTGTTCCAGGAAGTGCTAGTGTTCCCAAGATGGCGAACCCCTAGCAGACTCCCTAGAATTTCAAGGGAAAGATACTGGGGTGGTTTCCCGTGGCCTTCCGCAGTACGCCATTAAGGAATGACGTCAGACCGAAGAGAAAGTGAAGAAGAGGCTGGCCAACACAGGAAAGGAAATTGAAACAGCCATGCCACTGCCGGGATTCGAACCCCGGTACTGGCGCACTAGCCGCCACGGCAGACCGCACGGTCAGATAAGCTTACAATTGAATAAATAATGCTCTTTCTTTTTTTTTAAATAATTTATTGAGGAAAAAAAAAAGGGGGGGAGAGAAAGTTCATCTTAAGGTGTGGGCTAAATTGAGCGACTTGAAGTCGCAGCAGAAATGCCTGTGGTATGCATCTTAATTTAGTGGGCTAGATTGGACAGACAGCAGCAGCAATTTCATCTCGCGACAGCCAGGTGCCAAGTTGAAATTCATAGCTGTGATTAATTGAGCAGAGAACCACCTACTTGCTATTGCTATCTCACAATATTTAAATTTAATTCTTTGAAAATATACGTTTTCAGAAACTGAGCAAAGTTTCATTATAAGCTTAATTCCACAGTAGTTGTAGTATTGTTGATTAACATAGGATAAAATTAATTTTTCAATTAGTTAATTTATTCTCAGGATTTTTTGTTTGCCTCTATGTATTTTCATAGTATTTTTTTTTTTAAAGTTTCTATTAGACTTTTGAATAGACAACAGTTTAAGGGCAGAATAAGATTGAAAGATATTTTTCACTTTAAAAATTCCTTTATATATATCTCAAACATTAATTTGGCTATAATGTTGGATATATTTCCCCTATTTCACAATTTTTTTTCTCTCTGAATCTAGCTGGCTATATTCTTTAATTGTTAGTTTGTGTTGATTATTGCAACTGAGCTTTGTAATGTGCAAGTTAATAATAATAAAAATATGAATCTAAAAAGTAAAAAAATGAATACAAGTGAATCATAATTCATTTGACAACAAAAATATAGTTTCAAAAAATACATCTTCCCATGAGAAAATTTTTGGAATTTTTTATTATTTTAATGTAGAGATACTTTTAAAATTTACATAAATTCTAATTAACATCGTAAACCTCCAAGTAATTATAATTCTTCTTATTTATCAAATTTTTATTTCTGAAAATAATTTATAAATTAAGAGTTCTATGTCATTCTGTTGACGACAAAACAATAAAAAGATAAAAAAATAATCAAAAGATTAGAAACAGAATAAATATGACATGTATATCATTTTTACTTTATGAGTTTGTTGTCTTTTTATTCAATTCATAGTTTAATAAACCAAATGAATGTTTCTCCGACTTGAGAAAAAGCTTTGCTGCCATGCAACAAAAACAAAACAGTTTAGTCACTGCTTATTGAATTAGTGAAAAGCAGTTTTGCTTAATTCCCAGATAAATGCTCCCTAGAGAAACATCAAGGAACTGCAGCTCCTAAAGTAGCCAAATTAACTGATGTAATACTAAAAACTTCCCCCCCAAAACTGCTACATGCTGTAGGCATTTCTGCTGCAGTTTCAAGTTGCTCAATTTAGCCCCAGCCCAACACAAACTTGTATAGTTTAAGTTTTTTAATTGCTGTGTCATGTAAATTTCAGAAATTACCTTACACCAATTTTAGATTCAGATTTTCTTATAGAAGTGCTAATAAAACTGAAATTATGTAGAAATGAACTGAGGAGTATTAATAATCGCATCTTCAATATAAATGATTTTGAAAATCTGTTTGCCAGGTTTACTATGCATAAGTTCTGCAGGACTGGATTTCACAATAACAGATACAAGATTATAATTTTAATAACAGAAAGAATAAATTTATAGTTAATAATAAAATATAAAATGGCAAACGCAAAATAAAATCACTTTGTATAGTGGTAACTGTACGCAGTTAAACCCCAATAAAATTTAACGTCTATTTTTCAGTTACAATGGTCAAGGGGCAGGGGGATATACAGACATTTCTCTCGCACTTCAGATCTACTCAATACTGGAAAGTTTATAGACCAGGTATTCCTGTAGGTAAATGTAATGTTAATGTAATGGAGCTCTTACTCTGATCAAAAAGTAGTTGTTTAGGACATTTTTTCTGGATTATTTTGTCGATTGTATCAGTGAATTTCTATGAAGAATTTTCAATAGAAAAAAAAGTCGTTAACCAAATAAAAGGAAAAAAAAAAAAAAAAAATAACAAAAACGATAATTTTTTTAATTAAACTACTGTATAAAACAATTTGCATTTTAGAACAATTTACTCCCACCTCAAATTATAATCTTTTAATATTTGCATGCAACAATTTCAGTTTTATTATGTTTTTTAATTTTTTTTTTTTTTTTTTTTTTGCCCTTACTTTTTCGGTCACCCTGGGCAAACTGAATCTCCAGTTCTCGACCATGGAACCAAGTCCTATCCAGGTTATACATTGCATCTTCTGCATCTCGGACATCCTCAAATGTAAGTCATGTTAAGGAGTTTACATTAACAATTAGCATCAAAAAGACATCACTCACAGCCAGACTAATCAGCTTGAAATACTTTTCTTTCTTTCGTTTTTTTTTTAACCAATTTAAGACAAACAAAGATGGAAAAGGCATTGGGTACAAGCAAGATTGACTGTTGCACTGAGCAAATATACATTACTGGGAGGTGTGATATATTTCCTTGTTTACATAATGTATAGTATTTAAATACTTACTTTTTCTTTCACCCTGGGCAAATTCAATCTCCAGTTCCCTCCCCATCAAATATGTTCTGTTGAGATCATGCAAAGCATCTTCAGCATCTCTATCATCCTCAAATGTGCTACTGGTTAAGGATTAGCATAAAAAAAAAAGAAAAAGAAAAAGAAAAAAAAGAAAAGAAAAAGGCGCACACACACAGACATAAAAAAAATAAAAAAATAAAAATACTCCCATTCCAGTCAATGATTTCAGACCCATTCCCAGCAATTATATACTTTAATTAACAGCAACCCAGATTATTCCAAATTTAATAAGATCAGCAGCAACTATGCATAAAACTTTACAGAACTGAAATAATCTCAGTTTAATTAAAATGCTGCAATTTTATCAATTTCAAAAAATTCAAAAACTGAAGTAAATCCAAAGTGGATTCATCCCCCTTTCCCAAATTAAATGGAAAGCCATTATTTGCAAATGTTGACTTAAATATATATTTAAATACCCGTGAGGATATCTTGGCTTGTGCAGGATCAAGTCTGACGAACAAAGCCTTGACCAACTTGCTTGAGTTTGCTGATCAAATTCTAATTAAGTGAGGTCTTGGCAGACGTGCCCGAACGATACTCCCCAAGGCGTGCTTTGCTTGCCGTTGATGTCAGGCCTGGATTATTCTGCACAACTCATGAATGACTTGATCCATTGGAAAACCCTATATTTCTTGCTTGTTTTAATTTCTTTGGCTTTTCAACTCTTTACTTTCACATCTTGAATCTTTTGACTGATTGTTGCTGTTAGTAACTTGATAACTTTCTTGTACTCTTGCCTTTCAACTCTACCAAAAATCAAATGAAACAACTTATTAATAACTAAAGAAGGAAAAAAAGTTCCTTTGAAAATCAGCAAGTGCTTTAAAGGGAAATTAACTGCTAAATTTACCAGAAATACAGCATACAACAGCTGATTTTTAAAGGACATCCAAGAATAACTTAACTTCGGAAGTTGGCTATAATATTTTTTTTAATTAAACAAATCCTGGTTGCAGCCACTTAATCTTTTTTCTTTTTCAAACAAACAAAAAACAAAACAAATATTTTTTTTTCCTGTAAATAAAGGGGATGATTAATAATTTTAATTAAGGGAAAGGATATTGTATGTAGGCAAACCCCCGTGGTCGGCGTGTGTAGTAGTCAACAGGAACGTATACATCTGTGATTGGACCGTATTTACCGAACAAGCTCCTCAGCTCATCTGGTCTAAATGAAATTAAATGTTTCCCAATATAAAGCATCTCAAAAGTAAAATAATATTCATTAACATTATATATAAACTAAGTTCATGCATTGAAATATGAAGCAGGAGAAAAAAAAAAAGCATGAGGTAACTACATCAGCTAAGCCTTAATTAACTTAATTATCTTAACGATTAATTTATTTAGCCTGCCACTTGTGAACGTTCTGTTATACAAAAGAAAGACCATCTACTGTAAATTCTAAAATAAAAATGTAATTTCAATAATATTAATTTCTTTAGAAATATGATATCATAGAAAACTTAACAGACTTGCATATATCAAACTATCTTTGCATTGTAAATGATAAGAAAATTAAGGGTTTCATTAAAAACTGTAGATTCTCTCGTCTCAGAAATTAGTTACGGCTAACATCAGTTAACGAAGTGACCATTTAGGCCAAACTCAAACTCAAGAAACAGCATCACCTGTTTGCCGTTATCAGAACTACTGCAGAATAAAGAATCAAGTACCCCCCCCCCTTTACAACTTGGGAGAGGGGGGGGGGGAGGACTTAAGTTGTGAGCCTTAGGCAGGCTTTAGACAGGTGAGAATTGGGTGGTTCTTTGCAAGATATTGGCTAGGAATTTGCTGGTCTTCGCTTGTTTAATCAATTTCCAATCAAAGTATTTTAAGTGCATTACACGACCAGCAAGAACACATCCATCCATGTGAAAATTAAGTGAAGATTTTGTTGTTGATGAGATCACAACATGGCTTATCAACAGAATAGAAGCTTGGCCGCTTAGCACTTGGCATCATACTATCTGACACATCTTTCTTGATGATCACGTTTTCGCGAGATTTTCGGAAATCGTGAGATTTGGCCATTAGCCTCTTCAGCAGGTCTCAAGGAATGTAGTATTGTGAATGTCTGTCACTAGGAAAATGCTAGAGAAAAAATGTTTAAGTTGGTATTTTACCTTCAGCGTAGAGGCGATGGATGCAGCGGCGAATAAGGCATCGATCAAAATCGTCGACATCAGTAATGGGGCGTGCTCGTGGCCGCTTCTTCCCCGGAGTTGATAAGCCTTTTTTCTCGTCATTTTTTGAGAAGACATGGATAGAGGCTATTCTCGCGTCAATCACGTGAAATCGCGAAAATTCGGGATCATCAAGATCGATGTGTCTCAGTGTACCTACATTTTATTTACGAAAATAAACATCGATTTATATAAAATCATTTATTCAATGCATCGAATAGGCGAGAAAATGTTTTTAAGTAAAGCAGGAAGTATTTCAATTTTTAATCTTTTTGTATTTCTTCGTTTTTAGTTCAAATCTCGGCAAACGACGATATGTTTTTGAAATTTCAAAGTTAGCTGCTTCATATTTTAGGGCGGAATTCTGTTATGAATTTGGTTAATAATGTAGCTTTTTCTGGAAGCATCCACAAAACATAGGAAAAAGATGACCTCTGTTCCTAAAAATCACTTTTGTAGTCAGTAATTTCAAATATACAGATTCAAATAGATTGGAGCTAAAAGTTTTTCAATTATCCACCAGGAGCACTGTTTGTTATCAAACCAGCCAGCCAGCATGAATTCCCAGCAGAACCACCCAATTTTTACCTGTCTAAAGCCAGCTTTAGTTTGTTTTTGTTTTTAATCTTCGCACGAGATGATTTTCTGACCAAATGAAAATATTTGTTAATTTTTAAAGAAACATTCATTTCTTAGATTTTAAATTTTATCATTAGTTGGAAAGAAAACAAAAACAAACTTAACCGATTTAAGTATAGAGCTTATGCAAGAGCATACAGCTATCCGAAGACAGCTTCTTATAAAATAAAAAATAATTTAAGAATATACTGAATTTACATAATTATAAGCTGATAATCATGAGAACATGACTACATAATAAAAACAGCCTGAAAAAATGCTGTACTGACATTGATATTATTTTGTCCGAATTAAGTTTCAAGTGATTTTTTTATCTACTTACATTTAGGAAGCACTAAAAACCGCAGGAAAAAAAGAGAAACTATCCTTGATATTCGCCGGAATTGCAGTGGAACCTCCAAAGCAAAAACAGTAAGAAAAACATTAGTGAGGAAATTCCTGTGCCAGCATTCAGTCAGACTCAAATGAATTTTGGTAACACATTGAACATTAAATCTGTGCATTTAATCTCACTCACTCACTATATATATATATATATTATATATATATATATATAAAAATGAATGCATCTTTCTTTGTCCTTTATACACTCCTAGGCCCTGTGACCTATCTGGACCAAACTTTGCAGAAATACTCTTTAGGACTCTGCGGAAAAGATAGGCTACCTTAGAACCTGGACCCTCCCCCCCAAGGGGTTGAAAAGGGGTAAAATCCCTGAAATACCCAATATCAACCTGGTGGTGAAAATGAGAACTGCACAAATATTGTGTTAAGTGAAAAATTCGCTCTCCTATGGTGGGCAGGGACACCACACTTGGGTGGGGGGAAGGCGACACAAGGGCCTAAGTGTCCCACACCCGACCGACACTGGGATCTTATATTTACGGCCCCTTCTCACTGAGCCCTTTCTTTCTTTGAGTGGGTACAGCATGCAAAGCATGCCGGGTACAGCTAGTATATATATTTAAATAAGTCAAAGTTTGTATGTTCTCTATACAATTTAACACTGTTTGACTGAATGGAACCAAATTTTGCATAAATACTCTCTACTACCCTGCGGGAAATAAAGACTACCTTGGAATCTGGTTAACCATCTCCTGTATTGTAAAAACAGGTGAAAATCTCTGAAACAGTGCCACACATGAACCTGATGGCAACAATGGGAACTATACAAATATTTTGCAACAATGGACCGTTTAAAGTGGTATAGTCACAGTTCAAAGAGCCTGTTCCTGGGTTTTTAGCATTGAAATTAGTTACGACCAAGCGGGCATTTATCATTTTTTCTTTTAGAAAAGACCCAAAATATAGTAAATTATCAGAATGCATTTTCAAGACTTCAAGAGAGTCCCCCCCCCCCTTTTTTGTGAATTTTAATAGCAATATTAACACACAAAAAAAGGTGTATTTATGTATATTTTTGAGGCTAGGACTGCACCCGATGTCAAGAGCTTCTGATTGGTTAACTCAACAGCCACTCTTTTAATAGCAAAGGACAATGAATAATGTGTTCGCCAACAATTATAAAATTATTTATTCTTCTACAAATCCTACTTCTGAAATGAGTTTCAGTATGTCAGATCCTATGCTATATGAGTTAACCAATCAGAAGCTCTTCACATCAGTTGCAATGTAAACTAAGTCCGACCTAAAAAAAAATAAAAAAAAAAATAATGCATAAATACAGGTTTCTTTGGTCTTAATATTTCTCCTAAAATTCACAAAGTGAAAAAAAAACAACAACATAAAGGTGGGTTTTCTTGAAGGCTTGAAAATGTGTTCTGATTTATTATTTTTTGGGTCTTTTCTTAAGAAAAACCAAGAATACTCAAACTGAAATTTATAGTTCAGCAAAATATATTTATATAATTATAAATGTTAGTACAGCATTTCTTCAGGATCTAACAGTGGCTTTACATGGGTGGCTCTATGTAGTATTTTGAATGGGAAATTGCTGGGAGACCAGTGAAAAAATGATGGACATCAGAAAAAAAAAATTATATAAAAAAGTGGATTTTTTTTTTTTTAACAAGCACATCTTTTAAAAAGAAACTTTTTTTTTTTTTTTTACCAAAATATTATTTATTGTAAGTATTAGGATATGTCACAGGCTCCTTTTTTAAAAAAATATTTGAAGGATATTTTATACAATCATGAAACTTGTTGCCATTTACACAGAATCCATTACCGAAAAAGTATTTTAAGTAAACTGTAATATAAAAGGAAATTGTGGATGTGTGCGTTCAAAATGTTTAGCATACTTTAATTTGGCATGTGGGTAGAGTCTGTAGTGTAGACAATGTAAAAAGTATAAAAATAAACTTTATTTTGGGGCGAGGGGGGTAGATCGAAATGATCATATGGTGGCAACCAGCAATACATCTGAGTTATGCAGTCTGCAATGCTTTCCCCTACCATTTCAAAGTGATCTTACAATTTCAATTTCTTTTTCATCTACATCATTGCAATTTAGAATATAACATTAATTGGTAATGATCATGTGATTTTCTGACCAACTGGAAAAGGTTTCAGGAGATAGGGGTGTGGAGAATACCACAAAGTGCTGGGAAGTCGAATATTCTTCGATCTTGATATTAATTTGCTAAATAAATAAAAGCGTTTTTTTTTGTTTTACATTACATATACAAAGCTTCCGGAGCGAAGCAATGGTAGCCAGCTAGTTAAAAATACTTTTGAAATATTCTGATGCACTGAGTAATAATGACAAAACAATACTTTTATTCGAAGAATTATCTTATTACTTACTATGGATGCAATTGTAAAATAGCTGTTTGTTAAATAAAAATGAGTATGACAGTTGGGAAAATTCAGATCTAGCTAGAAGCTATTAGTTTTGGTTCTGTTTCGCCACTATAGGCCATCAAACCATCCATTCATTAAAAAATAAAAACTTGTGGTCATCAAGTGCTACTACATGGAATCACACCAATTCCACCCATGTAAAGACAGTAGGGCAAGAGGGTAACAAAAAAGAAATTAAAAGTCAAAACTGAATCGTCATCATTTGAATGTAGAATGATACTTCAATTATTAAAATCTCGAGCATGCTGCCAAATAACGACATAAAGGATAATTCAGCCTATCAAAAAATTTACAAAGAAATATTTATAATCAAGAGTATTTCTGTTACTAATTTTGAATAGAAAATGTGTAGCGCTATCATACTTACTGGAAATAACCCTTACCATAAACAATAATTTTTTTTTCTTCTTCATGAACATGGAAAAGTAGGGGTCAGTTTTAATTGAGTAAATCGGTACACATTATTAAATCAATGATTTTTCCTTTCTGTATATATGTGGACAGAAAAGATGTAGGGGAACAGTTTCAAATTGAAGCATCATTCTACAAGCTATCTTTTTTGTCTTTATATCCTAATACTTACCTTTTCGTTTGTATGAAACACTTCTATCAAAATCAATTCAAGACAAAAAATATGTTAAGAAAATTATTTTAACTTTAATATATAAAAACTTATTTAAAAAAACAAAAAACAATAAGCATTCAAAAACAACACAATCAAGCAAGTAAAGCCATCTTGTCAAGTTCTCACATAACAGACTACTACAAGAAATAAATTTCAAATTAACACAATTTTCAGTGATTTTTCGAGTTGCTTTTAATTTATAATGGAATTTAACATAATAGAATACGATGAATCACCTTAAAAATTCACTGGCAACTGTAAATATTCACTTGAAACAACAGTTTTTACATCAGAATCAAACAAAAAAAAATTATGCAATAATAACAGCATTTAACATTTTATCTTCTCAAGTTTGCGTCCTTTTATCAAATGTTTTTAAAAAGCTGTGTATAATGTTTATAAAAATATCTCAAGTAAGTGAATAACTTAAAAATTCCTTCAAGTTCATCTATTTCTTTACAAGTAAATTAGTCCTCAATTTTTTTGTCTTTTCTTTTCAAATTCCATTTCTGTACAAAACACTAGATGAAAGCTTAACATGTATTAAAATTGCATTTAATAGAATATGAAATCACCAAACACAACAAAATTTGTTAAAAAAAAAATCTTTATAATAGAAATGTTTAAAAATACATTACGGAAAACCAATTCTTGTACGATGCCGAAAGCTCTCATTTTTGGTTTCCGTAATGTATTTTTAAACATTTTTATTATAAAGATTTTTTTCTTTTTGTGCGCAAAGAAAACTGGCTTTTTTTAAATTACTGGCTGGCCACAACAACTGTTTGTCAATTATATTTTTAATGAATCTGCATTTCCATACCCAGGAATGTTCTGAAATTAAGTATGTTTAAACAAAAAAAAATTATGAGCATATCATTTTTGGTTCTAGAGATATGCAATTCCCAAGATATGTATAAACCAATAATTTTGGAATGTAAAAAAAAAAAAAAAACAGCGTTTACTTTCTGGAGTCAAAATTTCCCACTTCCATAAGTCTCTCCTTCGGTAGCTTTGCTGCTTTCTTCTTCTCTGATGGTGCCCATTTTCATAGCTTGTCTTCTATGTTGCTGTAGAACATTTTGCTTGTGTACACTCTTTCTTACACGTGTGTTGTCCATCTTTTGAGCTTTTCTTGCTGTATTGCTTGTGGGAGCAATACCTGCGGCTGACATACTGCGCTTTGTTTCCCAGCAACCTTGATTGAAAAAGCTGGGAAACAGCTTCTGGGAAAAAAAGCTTCTGCCGTCCCAATGTCAATTTTACGTTTGCTCGTTAACTTATTCTTTGGACAATGTTTCCATATCGTGCTGTGTAAACTCTCATTGGCATTTTCAGTTTTACCCGCTAGGCATCTCTCGAGCAGTGTCATTGGCAAGCCGCTGATAAACAGGCATAATTGTAGCAATTATGTCTTCTCTGAGGGCTGTACCGACACAGTTTTTAAGAGAGGCAGGTGCTTCCCCTTTGGCTAACGCTCTGTTATAAAAACACCAAGAAGTTTCTCCATCTGGACATTTGGCATGCCTTGGTTGGTTATCAGTTGATCTCGCATGATCCAAAGTAGCAAACACTGCTTTCTTCATAGCTTTTAAATTTCTGGTATTGCACAGAATAACATTGCCATACTATTTTGTCAACTTTATTATTGTGGGTTCTTTCAAGCTACCGTGACTCCTACCACCTATTTATCTACAACTGTTACTGCATTTCTATGCAAATCATTCACAAGTACACTATATGTAGTGGCTGATAACGAAGACATGTTCATTCTCATAGCAAATTGTTCAAGCCCTGCATGCCCCACCCCTAACATATACATACTATACACAATCCGTTTTAGTTCAAATGTTGGTCGTGCACTCCTTTCCTCATGCAATCTCTTTGATGTGTAGGTAGATGATGACACACTTACAGTTTTCACACACTACACTTAAGTTTGTTTACCTTTCCTTGGGTGTCTGTTACATGCACTGAAAATTTTTTTTCACAGCACTCTGGGCAAGGAAAATTATTAACTAATCCCTTCAATTCATCAATACCTGCTACACAATACTCGGATGGGTTGTTTTCTTGCCCTTGTTGAATGGCATGTGAAAGTTTTTTCTGCGATGCTGTTGGCATTGTTTGGAGCACACGTTTTGGTGCACCGTTAGGCTTAGTTGTTGCCTCACCACTTCCTGGCTGTACATCAATATTATTCCATCTTTTCTTTATTTTTCGTTGTGCCAATGTCTTACGCTCACTTATTTTCATTCTTTTATGCTTTCTCAGCGTTGAAACTTTAGCCCTCGGCATGATTTGCACAGCAATCTGACCAATGTATGACTAACAAATTCAGAAAGCCCGCAAATTGGCCACAGCGGTTAAAACGAAAAGCAGGCACACACAACAAACGAAACATTAAAAACCTTGCACCCTTTTAGCTTGTATCAAGCAGAAAATAGCATCACAGAAGTGCTAACCTACATTATACTCGAATGTTAACAAAAACATGAGTAGGATCTTTAAAAATGGAGTCGTATCTGCAATTTAAATCGTGATTATTTTTTTTTAAATTTTCGTGAATTCTGAAAATAAATACTATTAGGCTTCAAATAAAAGCAAAAAAAAAAAAAAGGGAACTGCCGAACTACTTAATTTTAAAAGTTTTTTTCCTTCTTTTTTTATGTTTGATAAAAGGTAAGTATATCTTTGGTGTTGATACCATTCACAAATGATGAAATCAATCCGTATAGTAATTTGTCCCATAATAATAAATGAAATAAATACTAACGACATGGGACAGTATTTCTTTGTCGACCATTTTAGATACCAATACACAATGCTATCACATTTAAAATAATTCTTACAGGAATCTTAAAAAATGATATTTTCCCTTTAAAACTTTAAAGATTCTTTCCCTCTACGATTGTAATGCTTAACGAAAAGAATGCCGATCACGGTTTGGAAATACATTTTTCATTAAGATCATTGTTTCAATTACCGTAACTATTAAAAATAATTAAAAGCTATTTAAAAAAATTAACTACAATTTTTTTTTTTTTTTTCCACTGTTCTTTTTCTTGTAATTATTATAAATTTGATCACTAGCTAACGAAAAGCTATTTAAGGTTGTTTAACAGCTTACAAACAAACCTTAAGCATCCTTGATGTTAATTAAGGAATTGTCAATAAAACTTTAAATAATAATAAACACCAATTAAGCCTAACAGCGATATTTCCATAGAAACAAAGGCTTCACAAAGAAAATATTCCACGATAAAATTCTTTGAACGATACCAGTGTGACATAATTGAAAACTATCGGATTGTTTATCAAGCAAAACTCTCATTTCATATCTAATTTTATTATAAAATAAGACATAAAACAAAACGTAAGCGAATAACTCTTTTTCTACCGATTTAAATTCGACAATGACAAGATGGCGCACATGCTCGTTTTCCAAGCAAGGAAAAAAAAAAACATAACAGTTCTAAAGTAAGCATTTAAATATCTACAAAACTAATTTCCCAATTATTCATTATTACCTGCAACCATCTGGTACATTTCTTACGTACAAAGACGTATTAGGTGGTCGTGAATATCTAGACATCGCTGAAAAAAGTAAGTATCTTCTTAGTAAAATACAAGCAAACACTTCCTCTACGCGCTCGTTCGAGCCGCTCTGCGCATGTGCAATGGTTAAAATACCCCATGTTTGCAATTCATATTTTTTTATTATTATTATTTCAGTTATTTGATACTCTGCAATGTTAAAAAAATATAGAAAGAAAATAAAAATTTCAAATTATAATTTGGAAAGGTTATTTTAGTCAATACTAATTAATGCGTGAATGAATTAAATCCTTCACTTCCTGTATGGCAAACAAAACAGTCAATACATCATTTTTGCAATGATATCTTTACACAGTGGAAGAATATTAAAATGTCAAATTCTTTCAGTTTATCAACTTTCCAAAAATATTTCTACGAATATATAACCCATTACACTATCAAAGAAGAGACATATGGTTTCGGACCACATTTGTTATCCATTCGAAAGGCAACTCCACCTAAGAGAAACAGAAGTTGTGAGAAAAAAAATGAAATTGTCGCAGATATTTTAATAAATATTGCCAGTTTTAAAAAATATAATATCGATGCGGACAAGGTGATATATTTCCTTTCTCCTGATGATATAACTAATAAAGAAATTTCGTTTCTTAATATTAAGTGACTAGAAAGCGTTTACGTACATATAAAAAAATATTATGCTTTAAATGCACAATTAAATATATTGTTAAAATATATAATATTGATAAAAGTTGCGAAGATATTAGCGTCGAAGGTTTCAATTTTTTTCTGAAGTTAATGGTGTTCACTGAAAATCTAATCAGCTGGTCACAAATTTATCACTATATTTCAATGATATTAAAAAAATATATATACACATAACGATAAAGGTTATCTACTGAATTACACCACCTACATATTTTATATATCGTATAGCCAGGGAAAAAAACCTCTCTTAATTCAAGTTTAATAACTTCAACAATTCAGATCTTACACGATTGTGATTTAGCACACATTAATAGATGGATATAATCTATAATTGCAAGTTTCAAATAAGAACATTCTATAGTTTTGTAACAAGATAAAAAAAATAAAAAATATATATCTAAATATATCATCCCAAGGAAAATGAATTTAAACTTAACATGCTTAAACAAATAGTCAATGTGACCACTCTCTTCTTAAGCTGTCCTCAATCGTTTTTTTTTTTTTTTTTTTTCACAAGGATATGCATTTCTGAACCTCATTTTCTTCCATTCTCTACTGATTTTTCCCAAAATCCATTTCTGGTGAATTTGTCTTTCTGGCCTTCTTTATGAGAGAATCCCACATTGAATAGTCCATTGGATTACAGTAGCCCCTGAGGCATCCATTCATTCTTTTTGATGAAATTAGGGATCTCTTGTTCTTGATTCTGGATCACTTGGCTTGTATGGGAAAGTGTCCTGTCTTGCTGAAAAATGTAGTCCTCATCAGGGTACAGCTGATAACAATCGGGGAGTAACCCATTGTCTTAACAGGTTGATATAGCAATGTATAAATAATTTTGTTTAATCTTAAGATTGAATTATTTGTCGTATATTTATTACAAACATTGTTACATTATATGTCACATAATCAAAGAGTTATTTCAAAATAATTGCTGGGATGCTATTTTTGTACAAATTTTTTTAGCTGTAGCAAAACTATAGAACTTGCTTATTTAAAAGTTGTAGAATTATATAATTTATCCATCTGTTAATGGGTGCCAAATCTCATTCACATAAGATTTGAATTATTGAAGCTATTAACCTTCAAATTTTGTAAAGTTTTTTCTGGCAGCCCGATTCAAGTAATGCCCTACCTGAAGATGATTCCTGAACTATAGGACGCGAAAGGCCTCGTCTATCTCTCTTTTATGATGTGGGAAACAACCCCAGAGTCTCCTTTGTGATACAAGTAATGTTTTTCCCAAATATAAACT
The DNA here is from genome assembly GCA_023159025.1 of Thereuonema tuberculata. Taxonomy (NCBI): domain Eukaryota; kingdom Metazoa; phylum Arthropoda; class Chilopoda; order Scutigeromorpha; family Scutigeridae; genus Thereuonema; species Thereuonema tuberculata. Next base: position 67,024,901 of record JAFIDM010000001.1, read on the forward strand.
CACATCATATCTATTAATACTTGATGGGAACCATTTACCGTTTGCTGCTAATTAATGACTTTTAATGACATAAGAACAGTTTTGTTGAATCAAGAACAATAGGAAATTGAAGCACAATCCAATAGAAATTGAAGCATCATTACATAAACAAGAATCCAAACAGAAAATTGAAAATCGAAAATAATAAAAAGCTGCAATGGAAAATGAAAACCGAGAAAAATTGTAAAAATATGAAAAGCCACAAGGAAAGTGTTTTAGGACAGTTTGAGATGAAATATTAGGGATGAGTGGGGTGTGCTATGATATTAGATTGCTTCTCAAAAATGGAAGCAAGGTAGTTATGTATTCCATATGTTATTCAGTGAATACAATATTCAGATCTGCATAATGCATACCATGCTCACATCGTTTGCTCACATATTTTGAGAGTACATAGCACCAGTCTATCAAAAATTGATTTGGACATTTGGAGCATATAAGCTTTAAGAATCTCAACTCTTTTTATATTGTGGATTGGAAGTATAGATGGGGGACAAACAAATAAGGGAGGGAGAAAGTAGGTGGATGGATATTGGAAACAATATTAATTTGAAAATTTGTGTGAAAGAGATCACACATTAAAAATAGAATGGAATGAGAGTGGTGTGTAAGGATAGGACATTTTGGAAAAAACTTATTTATAGTCTGTGTGAGTGAATTTCTTATGAAGATATAGTGTGGTGGTGTTTTAGAAAAGCCACACATTCGAAGAAAATTAAAAACAGACAAAAAGTCAATATCATTTAAAACCATTGATATGCTCTGGACTGTTACCTTTAAAAAAAAGAAGGTAAAATAACAAAGATAATAATTAAACCTGTTCATTCAATAAATATATATAACAAATGAAAAACATTCCAGATATTACATGTTGCAGGCTATTGAAAGATTAATATCCTTTTGTGAATGAGACTTATAATTCCAGTGATAGTCATGATAAAAGTACACTTAATGGTGGTTATGGTACATTTGACTTTTAAGAGATATTTAGGCAAATAGTTTTCTTATCCAAATTCTTATTTCTTGTCCCATTATTAAAGTAAATAAGAATCTTTGTCCCATTTCCTGAAGGATTAATGAAAAACAAGTGCTGATCTTAAAGCAACAAGAAAGAGAAATACTTTTTACAGAATGATTACTAACATAGTTGGTTTGGCATCTGCAATTTAAAACCCAACAAAAACTATTTTTAAATAATGAAAAAAAAAAAAAAATAGCTGATAAAACAGGATTGTTTCCTGTAGAAAAAACAGCATTACTATAGATCAGGATTTTTTTTTTTAAATAGCATTGCATATAATCTCTAGGAAAAATTCAGTTTTGGCGAGAAGGATGAATGTAACGATCATTAATCTCAGTGCAGAACATTGCACCACAACGGAGAGACAATTTGGAATCATACATTTAGGAAATGTAACAACTCTAATGAAATGATAAATGATCTGATCAGAGAATTTGAAGAACTGTTAAGAGAGGGGTTCGATTTTCTGAATGTTCCTGAAAAGAAATAAGATGCCATTGTTGAATATATCCACTATTGAGGTTATGAAGTAGACAGTTAGCAAAATACCTAAATGCCAAAGTTGTTAGTAACTATGTTAAAAGTCCCCCACATTTCCAGTAACAATTATGCATTTCAGGCTGGTGAAAGCTGACATCTTGAAATATTATTTCCTGGGACTTTTAAAAGATTTCAAACTCGTAATAATGCTTCTAGGTTGAGAACAAAAAACCGATTTATTATATAAAAAAAATGGTATGAAAATTAGTATTTTGCTGTAAATTGGTAACATTTATAATGAAGTCATTCTCTGATTGCTAGAATCAGATTCATTTCAAATATTTCAAATTACATTTATTTGATCAAAAAAAATCTGAAATAGAAAATTTGCTATGATGATTCATTTTTATTTTTTTAATTTTTTTTACATGTTGTAAGTATAAAACATTTATATAAACATAGTTTTAATTTTTTTGTAAATTAATAACAATACTTTTTTGAAATATATAATATTTAGGTTTTAAATGCAATACAACATGAAAACCATGACATCTACAGATTTATCACTGAATGGAAGTTGATATATCCTTTCATTGCTGTAAGTTTAAATAGGGCATTAGTGGCTTCAAGCATTATGAAATCTGTTGTGCAACAAAAAGAGCACTTTGGATTACTTGAAAATGTTGAGCAGGTCAGTATTTCTTTACTATTAGGCATAACTCTCTTCCATTCTTTATATTTTCTTTTATGTAAAAAAAAATAAAAAAATAAAAAAAAGCCAAAACTTCTTAAATATGGACAAAATCTGCTTTATGCTGCTCTTCACAATTGTGTTACTTGTCTTTTTTATATTTGTGCAAAAATTTAGCTAAGACAGGTTAATTTATACTTTAAGAAAAGACTTTGTTTATGATTAAAAAGTAATTAAGCTCCTACCATTTGAGCTTAGTAGGACAATAGGGCATGCTTTATCTGTCAAAAAAAGTATGCAGTTGATGCAGTATTGAGGAACTACATAATTATGCTATTTTGTGATACCATAAGTTCTGATTTTAGTTATAAAATTGAAGAAATTTTTTTGGTGTTAATATTTCACTTCGTAGTCAAAATACTACTTATTGTTACATCATTATAAATAGGCACATCATGATGTATCATCTTCTATATATGTAAAGGATGACATTTTGTTGGCTTGTTTGTTTGTTTGCTATACACTCCTAGGCCCTTTCACCATTCTGGACAAAACTTTGCAGAATTACTCATTAGGCCCCTGCAAAAATGACAGGTTACAATTGAAACCTGGATACAACACCCCCTCTCCTAATTTCATTTTTTTATCATTGTCAAGTAGAGCTATGGTTACCACCCGGTAAAAATGGATTCACCCAACTGCCCAGGGGAGATGTGTCCAGGTTTCAATTGTAGCCTGCTTATTTCCGCAGGATCCTTAAGAGCAATTCAGCAAAGTTTGTTCCAGATCGTCAAAGGCAATAATTTTTTTTTTTTTTAGTATTTCTTTTTTTTTTCCTGTTTATATAATGAATTTTCTTTTCTTTTTTTTAATTAATTTGAAATAAATAATATTCTTCATAACTTTTTTGTTTAATTAAAAATTTTTAATTTAGCAACATGAAAACCCGAATCCGGAGTTAAGGGTATAAACAAGGGAGCAAATTTTCTTGAAGGGTATGCATATCTCTGAAACCGCTGTAGTTGGAAACACGAAATTTCACATGAATATTCTTTGTCAATATCGAGAAGGTACATATTCGACGAATTTTCACTTTTCAGGTCCTAAAGGTTATAACGGGAAGTGGGAGGGACAAAGTTTCTTGAAGGTATGTGAAGTGGTCTCCAAAACCACTTCAGTTGGAAACACGAAATTTCGCATGATTGATCTTTGTCAAAATCTAAAACATATGCATCGACGAATTTTCCCTATTCACATCGTAAGGGGGGGGGGTAAACATTATTGAAGAGGACTTTACATGGTTTTTAGGTTACAAAATCAGAATATAACATTACTTTGTAATCATCACATTTGTGTTTTACCAACTCGGGAAGGTTTGAAGTGATTTGGGTGTGGTGAAGGGCAGAAAGTGGTGAGAGTCTTATATTCTCCGAACTTAATATAATATCATATCTAGGACTTGTTGAGTTACAAAATAGGATTTATTACAACTGAAAAACTAAATCTAAGAACGAACGACATTTGTACCTGTATTTGGATATTGATGTTTTCCTTATTTTTGCTTACCCTCTATGTTTGCTTCCAATTTCCTTTATCTATTACATGTTCTGCCATCGTTTTCTCTTCAATCTTGAGAAGGACGTCTTTATGGGAAGCTAAAATTCAATTTTATTTCATTTTAGAACAATTTCAATAAAAATCTAGCTACAATATTTTATCAGGAACCTGTTCACATTAATATTTGTCAAACTCATTGGTTATTGACAAAAAAAACCCTTTGTAATTCCTTCCAGCATTTCTGCTATACATATGCAATATGTTTCAGTTGGATGCTGCAATATGGTGCCATTAATCCTATATCAATCAAGTGTTTTTAAAATTAAATGCATTTTAAAAATATATATATATCATCATAAATAATGGTAGAAGGTAGGTAGATAGATATAGTTAAGCACAGGCTCTTTCTAGGAGCTTGTTTGGAGCTTACTATATGTGAACATAATACTTATTTATTTATTTTGAGGAGAGGATCACAAATGTGAAAATTCATAAATTGAATGTTTCTGAAACAAGAAGTCTCTCTAGTAATCTGTCAGTCTGTTATAAATATAATTGGCTATAGTCCATTTCACCCTTTTACCTTAACAACATTAATGATCTTTCCAGATTCTATTGAATAACAAAACATCTTTTATGGTAGTTAAAACTTTATTTAATAATACTATAGAAACTATAGCTATTTACATTTCAGCATCTATTTATATATGAGTGTAAGGGATACTCAATCATAAGTAGATAAGCAAAAAATATTGCATAACAAAATCTCTCTTATTTTTTTCTTATTTTTTTAATATATAAAGTTAAAACTTGTTGACTGATGTGAAGTTATATAAGCACATTGATGAAAGCTGGCCCATGTATTATCTGTTATGTCAATTTTCTGCATTCTGGTCAAGAGCTCACCTTGCTGTTATGTGAATTATCCTTTTAAATGCAGTTTTACTTTTAAAGAGAAAGTGAAAATAAAATAAAATTTAATTTAATTTAATTTGATAATTTTTTTTTTATTTCAGAAAAAAATCCTCATTTTTCATTCTTTTTCCAATGAGGAAACAGAATCAGCTGAGGCCCTAAGATTTAAAGTTCTCTTTCAAAATATTCAGTCTGTGCTAAAAAGTAATGGGTAAGTGTCTTTTATTACCTACTCAGCTATACCCTCTTTCTACTTTCATTGATAATTCATGCTAACCAACATTTCTATAGATCTATTTGTATTTTGTTAACATGTTGTTGTAGGTATGAAGTATGCTCTTTGCTAAGTTCTGAAAACAGCAGTTTACCTATTGAAGAAAAGAAACTTGAAAACTTGCATGGAAAAGCTCAAACAATTTTGAATGTGAAAACTGAAGCTCTAAATTTGGTAGAAGAAGAATTTAAAGAGAGATGTTCAACTGAGAACCCATTATCAGCAAATTCTCAACTTTCAGGAAAACATCCCTTAGGCTTCTCTGATTCAGACCTTTTGGATATTTTATCTTCTATACCAAGTAAGATTTATAATTCTATCTTTACAATTTGCATTTCATTTAAGAATGACTGAGGATTCAGCAGAAAATGTTTATTAATTAACTACTATTTACATCAATTAATGTACACTAGGAAGAATGCAATTTTGATGTGAATACCAGGACAGTGGATGCTAGTTTGTTTTTCATTTCTGCTATACCTCTACAACATGTGAACAAGCATTCTTTCATTGTAAATAGTAAAACATCTGTTTTGTAATATTGTCAAATTTAAAATACTGCATTTTTCTCTCTCAATGAAGTTTCTGACTACATTTATTTCTTTTCAATGAATACCATTATTTTTAATCATTTTTTTTCTATAAAGTAAAATTCTAAATACCAGAAAATCTTGTATAAAGAGGTAACAGTATTAAGATCATGAAACTCTCAATTATCCTTGATAAGTTGGACTCTTATGCAATCTTATAGTGGTATGTGTGTGAATTCCCTTGATCAAGTACTCTCTGGGTCAACATTCTTAGCATTTAATACTTCATAGTGAAAAAGTAAACTATTCACACTAAACTTTATTTTTGAGTTATATCTTTTATATTATTAGGCCTAAAGTTTCCTTGGATGATCTATGACATAGTGTTTTTTCCAAAAAGATGCAATGCGCCCATTTCTCCAAACTTAGATTGGTGTTTGACTGACAAAACCATCAGAGGGACTACTAAGCCCAAGAGTGATTCATTGTAGCAATCACTGTAAGATTTCAAGTAACTTGATTTGTTGCGATCCAAAACAGTAGACATTAATACTTCCTGACTGCTTCTCTTGAATTTTATTTTATGCTGTTGGCACTTTCTGGATTAGAATAGAAATTCTCTTCCTTTTAACACTGAAAAAGTCCAGACCTCCATAATAACTATAAAATTTAACATGTGCAACTCGGTTAATATGACAAACGTACACTGTGAAATGGACTAAAAAGACATTTAGAAAAGTGCAAACTTTGTCAATGAAAACCATGATCATCAGTATATAAAGAAAAAAGGGCCAGTTAGTGGACCTGGAATTTTTCCTTTATATACTGATGATCCTGCTTCTCATTTCAGACATTGACAAAGGGTCCTATAAAGGACCCGAAACTAGTCTGCACTTCACAGTGTGTTTTTAGATGTTTGTCATTGTAAGTCTAGATTTCCATTTCAGCTGGACATTACAGTCAAGGAAATCTCCACAGAAAGATGGATAGAAAGATTGAATCATCAAAGTAGTACCGGGAAAATGGGAGAACTTTGGGAAAACCTACCCAGAGCGGATCTCTACCATGATGAAACCCAGTGTCTCAGCAACAATGCCAACCTAATGTCAACTTAATGTCTAAAGCCTAAGTTTCCCATAGCAATGCTAAGATTATTACAGTTGGAGAGTAGCAATAAAAATATTTTCTACTCAGTCCACAATCAATCACCATTTTGTATTTCTTGTTTGAAAACATTTTGGATATAATTATACAGGGTGATCATATTTAAAATATCCCTATTCAACATTGTCTAGAGTGATATGTAGCGTCCAAATGCCAAGAAATTTGGTAGGGTAATATTTTAGGACATGCCAAGATTTCCGAAAAAAAAAAAAAAATTAGTTACAAAAGTTAGCAATATATCACTTGTGCCACTGCAAGCAACAAATATTTTATTTGTAAAAGCACTTAAGCTGTACAGAAATACTGCTCTTAGCGATGCAAGTGAAACTGCTCAGTGGTGTGGCGAGTGCAGTGGAATCTGCTGGAAAACATGAGGGTTGCGCATTAGGCTGGGTCGAAAAAATTCAAAATTTTTTTTTCAAGACATAATACCGCGGAAAAGTTGCGAATTGGGGAGACTAAAAAGGGGTAAAAAAAGAAATGAAATCGGTTTATATCTTCCGTTCGCGCATGTGCTCTAAAGTTTGCCGAAAGTTGGAAAAAATTCACATTTTTACGATAATTTTAACATTTTTAATTTAGCGTCTTCCCGAACGTAATAGCTCAAATTCTTATGTATTAGAACAACAGAAAATAATGTTTAAATACTATTTAAATCCATCAACATCTTCTGGTCGCACATTACCTTCAAAGTTAATGAAATTTTGAAAAAAAAATTACAAATAAAGATAGATCACAGTTCAAAGAGAAAAAAATACTAACAACTTACATGTTTGTTTGTTTTTTTTTTTATTGAATACAAGGTTAAATGTTTAAAAACAATGTTTAGACCATTAGTAATATTTACAAACAGATTTTTTTTATTGAAAAAACAAAGTTTTTTGTGTGAAGAGTTGTAAGTCCAAGAAACTCATGTTGAACAACTGAACATCTCCGTTTTCACTAATTCTTAGCTGAAGGTACTTTGAAATTTGATTCATGGGCGAACAATGTTAGGCATGGTTGATCTTGACAGCAGAGTCGTTCTGATAAAACCATCCCTAGACTCAGCTCCGGAAACTTTTCCTGAGGCTTCTGTCACGAGTTTCACACATCGTTCAACTGCCTGTGTGTGAACTGGGAATGTCTTGAATGTTATACCCCAATTTGGAACTGAGTCACTTTGAATATGTGATTTAATCTCATCGTGACTGATATCTTTTAATAATGGGGTAGAGATAAATTACAATCCATCCAGTTAATTATTTCCGAGTAGTGTTGAGCCTTGAAATTTAGTTTTGGTCACATGAATGTTCTGATAGTTGTTCTCTTTTGATCTGTCTGTCTCGCCCTTAGAATTCGTCAAAGTCCGATGTCTCTTATGTGTTTTGCATTATCTTGCATCATGGCTAACATTAAATGTTCTGGATGAGCGAAAAAGCAATTTCTTTCGATCACAAGGTCGACAATATTACGTAAATCTTCAGGCAGGTACTTTGAAGATTGTATGGATTGGTACACAAGTTTTGGTCCCTCTGTAAAGTATTTACTTGTTTTAATACTAAACCACATTGGCATGTATGACTTCAAAATAAATACAACTATTTCTTGAAGTTCAGGTGTGGGACTTTCTTCACTTAAGTACAATCTGAGAGTTCGATTTGCTGTTGTCAACCACCTCGAGTGTGACAAGGAACCAGGATCTCGTACAGCCAAATCCTCTTTACAGTTTCTCGACTTTATTGCGATGGAAATATCCAGTAGATATTGCTGATCCTTATTTAGTATACTTCTGTCTATTGTGGGGATCTGGCAGCCAATACTATTGAAGCCAATCACTGAACGTTTTTCGCAGCCCCTTAGCTTTTCACCGATTGGCCCTCTCAAAGTTCGGACTCGTTGATTTACCGTCTAGGTATTGAAACAGATGCCGGAATGGCAGTTCATTGAAATGGAGAAGGCAAAATACCAATTGTAACGGTTTCCCCAAATGTATTTCGATTCGGCGAATCAGACCGTTTTTCAAAACCTGTATTAACAGCAGTGCCATCACATCCTATGACAACTAATTTCTCAAGAGAAATATCACGACCAGAACGAAATAATAGAAGTGACAATACCTTCAGAACTTCCAGCAGTTGGAGTTACATGGCCGATGAAGACCGAACCAGGTTCTTGAATTAGCGAATAATGCTGTTCCTTTTTTACTCTTCGGAACCTTTTCGAATGAGCTAGATCTACCACTAACGTGTCGTCCCTCCTCCCATCCAAATAGAGACCTTGTAATGAAAATTGTAGATTTACTACACAATTGAGCCCTAACATTTTGTTTTTCTCTTCTTATTTTGTTTTTGTTTATAACACGGGAGACGTCAGAATCAGTTTCTTGGACTTACGACTCTTCACACACAAACTTTGTTTTTTCAATAAAAAAAATCTGTTTATAAATATTACTAATGGTCTAAAATAATTTGTTTTTAAACATTTAACCTTGTATTCAATAAAAAAAAAAAAAAAAAAAAAAATACAAACATGTAAGTTGTTAGAATTTTTTTCTCTTTGAACTGTGATCTATCTTTATTTGTAATTTTTTTTTCAAAATTTCATTAACTTTGAAGGTAATGTACGACCGGAAGATGTTGATGGATTTAAATAATATTTAAACATTATTTTCTGTTGTTATAATACATAAGAATTTGAGCTATTACATTCGGGAAGAGGCTAATTTAAAAATGTTAAAAATTATCGTAAAAATGTGAATTTTTTCCAACTTTCGGCAAACTTTAGAGCACATGCGCGAACGGAAGATATTAAACTGATTTCATTTCTTTTTTTACCCCTTTTTAGTCTCTCTAATTCGCAACTTTTCCGCGATATTACGACTTGAAAAAAAAATTTTGAATTTTTTTCGGCCCACCCAACTAGCGCAGAGTAATGAAGCTGACCTTACCGGATCACATGTTACTTGTTAAACTCTTTTATCAATGAAACAGCAATGCTCCTGCTGCATTTAAGGCATTTCGGCAGTTAAAAGATCCACTGACAATTACTAATCTCTGGAAAATGATTTTTCATTTTGAAGAGACAGGAAGTTTTGCTGTAAAACCCGGACAAAGTCATAAGCCAAGTGAACTGCAGAGAACAGATGAGGTTGCAACTGCAGTAGCAACTTCAGGGAATTGCAAATGCACATGGTAGCAGTAGTGCACATGCAATATCATGGGAATTGGACATGCTGTATACGACAGTTGGAGAGTTCTGAGAAATGTCTTGAGGTTTTACCTTATAAAATATCCTACAGTCAACAATTGGTTTCTGATGATTATGATAAGTGGAAAGCATTTACCTTGACATTTGTAGCTTGATGATGGTGGATGATGCATGGCAGTAGCAAATACTGTGGAGTGATGAAACTCATTTCCATTTGAATGGTGCTGCAAACACTCATAACTGCCGTATTTGGTCTGACAGTAATCTACAGGTTCATCCTCAAATATTATTCTATTGCATTCACCAAAGGTAATGGTTTGGTGTGGCTTCACGACATTCTTCGTCATTGGCCATTACTTCTTTGAAGGAAACACAGCATTAGGGCCAGTGACATGTTCTGTGAATGACTCAGATATGCTGATATGCTCCGGAGCTTTGTAATTTCCTCACTTCAACAGAAGGAATTGTGTTGACACCACAATCTTCATGCAAGATGGTGCACCCTCTTACATAACTTTACCTGTGAAAGCCTTACTACAGTGAATATTTTTGGATGACAGTAATTAGCAGATCATTTCCAGGGACATGGCCAACCCAATCACCAGATCTGAACCCCTGTGATTTTTGGCTGTGTGGCTATTTAAATAACATTGTTTATCAAGGCAATGTTCCGAACTTAGCTGTATGAAAAGACAGAATTTCACAACATGTGACACAACTCAACAAATATCAGTTGCATTCTGCTGTTGAGTGTGTTGTGCAGCAAATGCAGTTTGTAGAGGAAGGCAGTGGAGAGCACATGGAGCCGTATCTGTGATGTTAGTGTGATTGCAATAAAGTTATTCCACGTTAACTCTTTTTTTGCCGATATTTATTAGATAAGTTAGGCAATATGCAAATTATGGGGAAAAACAGCAACACACTTCACCTTTAGTAGCTGAAATTTGAACTATTTTTTTTTTCTTCAGAAATTGAAGCCGCATACTCAGGACAGTATGTGTACGAAATTTGGTTGTGATTTGCCTAGTAGCTTTTCCTATAGAAAGGTCTAAACACAAAACAGGTCTTTAATTTAGATCACCCGGTATTTTAAAGTGTAAAATTCTATAAATTAACTGAAGTAAAAAAAAAAATAATAACTTAAACAAATTTTACTATTTTTAAAATATTTGTTAGTCCTCTTACAAGAAAGAAATGTTATTGATTTATATTAAATTTGAAATTTTGTTGAGGGAGGCAAATGCCCCCTCTTGCCAATATATGCGGGTGACCATGTTTATAGCTGTATATATTATTATCGATATGAGTAGTTATAATTATATGTGCTAGTAACCCATATGATTATTTGTAGTTGTATATTATTAACTCCACAAACAAGTAGTAACAATAAGCCAAAATACAATGCAGGATAATTTGACACGGAAGTGAAAGGACTCCTGTGGGATGATATAAATCCTCAAGAGGATGTTGGCACAAAGCTTGGTTTGGCATTTTTCAGTTGATTAACAAAATTATCTTTATCATTTTTGTTCTTTTAGATTTTACACCTTTTTCTTAATTTTGTTAATTTTTTTTTTTTTTGTTAACTAACCAACCAATGGCTGTAATAATAAGTAATATGTTTATTTATCATTGCACAAGTTAAGAACAATGAAAAGATGAAACGACTACTTACAAGTGTGGCAGTTTTGGACAACTATATTTGTAATAACAGGATGAAGGTATTAAGAAATTTTAATTCTTTTACTTTTCTTTATGATAAGTTACTTTTTTTTATCCTTTTTTCCTGAATATCACAGAACTTTCAGTTTTATTTAGATATTTAAGAGAAACAAATGCATTTTGAAGTTTTTTTTTTTAATGCTAGATAAATTACACAGCTGTCTTTGTAAGAATACTTTCTGTTTTATGCTTGTTTTTTGGAGACCAACTGTCTTTGAAAAAAATATTGACTTTTTTTTATTAGACACACTACTTCACAATATGCTTTGTATTGGCAAGTTTTACTATAGTAGAAAAGCATGGCTTTAAGCAATAGAATATTATTGCATCTGTGTTGTCATTTAATGATACAAAATAACAGTCAAGAAATAACAGAAGGTGTTCGGAGCCCTGTAGCATGTTATGTATTGGACAAAATAGAACAAAATTTAGCCACCATAGACATGAAAGTATGCGGTTTCGATTTGTCAAGAAAAAAAAATTAGTACCAAACAATGCCGATAGGGAAATTCTGGCACTGCGGTAGAAAAATGCAGCATAAAATTTGCATATACGGATACTTTGTGACACGATATCGAGGATAAAAGAAGGGGTTGCGGGAATTCTAGTCATTCTGCGAGAAGCCCCCCCGTCGATGGCGTTGTCACTACTTGATCGTGCCTTATTAGTCTAGCTGTTTTATCAGCGGGATGAAAATGCCAATGCTGCTCTTCGTGAATACCGGCAGTTAAAACAGTTACGTAGAGGACTGATGACCGTAACTAACTTACAAAGAATGGTTGAAAAATTTGAAAGAACATGAACTCTTGGTGTGCAATCAGGCCAAGGACGTAAACATATCAAGCAGGAACAAGTTGAAGAAGTTGCAACTGCCATTCAGGATCAGGCGATAGCCAATAAGCAGGGTACCAGCAGTGCACGTTTAATATCATGACAAACAGATATCCCGTTGTCGACAATGCAGAAGATATTGCGTGAGATCCTGAAATTTTATCCGTATAAGATAGCACCCATTCAAGAATTGCTCCCAGGGGACAGAAATAGGCGATTAGAGTTTGCTTTGAGATTTTTGGCTCGATTGGAAGTGGATGATGAGTGGCCGTGGCGGATATTATGGAGCGATGAAGCTCTCTTCCATGTGCACAGATATCAACACACACAACTGCCGTATTTCGGCTGATACAAATCCATACGTTGGTCACATTCGCCGAAAATCACAGTTTGGTGTGGGTTCACTGCTTCTTTTATCATCGGCCCGTACTTCTATGAAGAAGTTGGTAGAAATGGACTAGTGATTTGTTCTGTCCATTCCGACAGGTATGCCGATATGCTCGAGAACTTTGTGATACCTCAACTGCAGCAAAGAAATTGTATCGATCCTACCAGTTTCATGCAAGATGGTGTGCCACCGCACATTGGATGTGGGGTGAAGGATGTCCTGCATCAACATTTCACAGACGCTAGAGTAATTAGTTGCGCATTTCCCATGAATTGGCCTCCGAGGTCCCCTGAATCCTTGCGATTTCTGGTTGTGGGGCTATCTGAAAAGCATTGTGTATCAAGGACATGTTACTGACATTCCTACCTTAAAAGATCAAATAACGTTACATGTCAGATGAATAAATGCCGATATGCTGCGAGCCACCGTCGAAAACCTCATGTACCGCATGCAATTAGTGGAACATCAGGCTGGTGGTCACCTTGAGCCAAATTTGTAGGTTGCTATAATAAACGTTTTTCATTGGTATTTGGTGTGTTGTTATTTACTGTTTCCATTGGCAGTTATGTATTCTTTTTTCGCACATTATGCGCTTGCAGCGCCAGAATTTCCCCTATCACCGTTGTTTTGTACTAATTTTTTTTTCTTGACAAATCGAAACCGCATACTTTAATGCGTATAGTGGCTAAATTTTCTTCTATTTCGTCCAGTACATAACACGCTACAGGGCTCCGAACACCTCCTGTTATTTCTTGATCACCCAGTATATGCATATATATATATAAAATAACATAATTCGTAATGACCTCATTCCAAATGTATGTATTTTTCCTCTTCCTTTCCCTTTTTTTGCAGTATCAATACAGCATTCCAAAGACCCAACCAATTCCTCCATTTTATTCCAATCTGTCTATGCCCTTTGTTTCATATTTTCAATAATGGCTTTTTTCTTTTTGCCCCAGCTGAAATTATTGATAATTTAATTAAATGTATTATTTTACATTTATTATGATTTTAATCATAATATACTTGTTTTATTGCGGAAAAAAAAATCAATGGGCTTCTGACTTCCTCAAGTTGTTTTCTGATTTTCTTCATAATTAATAATTGAAACATATTTAAGTATATCAATTTATATTAATGTTGAAGAGAAATACTGAATACAGAAAAAGAGATAGTATTTTAAGGCAAATATAAATTTGTATTAAAGCAGAACACAGTCCATTACAAGTGAACTAAGTTTACTTTTTCAGTATTTCTAAATTTTTTTTCTTCATTTGTAGTTGCCTGATGTTTGCATCCATCTGTCATCGGTTTCACAGTCTTTTACATCACAGCAAATAAATGTTCTATGGAATCTCCTAGTATTACAAAATCTGGAACATGAAATAAAGAATGTAAGTATAGATTTTAAAATTAATCACAGAATATTTGTGACTTATTGTTATTTATTGTAATGGATGCAATAAAATCCATTGACGTTTATTAATAATATTTGATAACTGTTTTAGGAAACTGGAAAACAGGCATTGTTTTCACAGGTGTATTTAGCTGTAAGTGACATTTACAAAAATGATGATTGAAAAATTAAGACATCCACAACAAACCACAAATTTTGGCTGTAAGATGATTGCTTCTGTAAGTCTTCTCCAGCTTGGTTAAGAATACTTCACAGTTATTAATATTTAGGCAAACTAGTCAAAGATTCGTGTTGCCGAATCGAAACCGGTTGTGTTGTCTTTTTTAACTTGTTAAACCTTTTTATCCTCACTCGTGTGTCGGCGTCTCCTGTTAATCATAATGTGCACACGTTAAAAAGAAAAAAAATATTATATTTATGCAAATTGTAAAGAAATAATTTTGGCCCAATCATTATGAATTAATTAAAATCTAAATTAGGCCAAGAGTGAGAAAACAGAAAATGATAGCAGTGAAGAAAATTCACTCTTTAATAATTATGTGTGGTATGGGATTTATATATGTATAGAAAAAAAATAGGCAACATTTCTTTCAAGACAGTTATAGATTCGTTAAGACAGTTTTATTTATAATTGTTATTTTTATATATCCTTTCCTTGTCAAATTAATTCTCAAATCCTGAATTTTAATAATCCAACTAGTAGGTGTCTTTTTTTTTTTTTTATTATTATTTCTTTTCACAAACTAAACACTTCGATTTTATTCATTTATTAACTATTTTTGTGTTGCGATATATTAAAACTGATTTTGAAGTGAAAAATGACTTAGTTTACTG
>JAFIDM010000001.1:67040355-67096830 GCA_023159025.1 Thereuonema tuberculata
TGCGCAAGTCCTTCTGCATAGCTTTATTCAAGGTTAAGAGTCCTCATATGCTTGTGAATCTTTAGGATAAATATATTTCAGGATTGTTATTTGAAAAGCAATAAAAAAGAAGACTGTAAGCAGCATCCTATTGAATGTCTATTATATCAATAAATGAGAAAACATTTACCTAATTATTAAAAATTGTTAATCATATTTTGACAGGATAGTCTGAGAAAGTATCATTAAATTGAAACTTCTATTATTAATGTTCAAGAACTCCCCAGACAAGTCTCAAGAGCAATTACTGTGTGAGTTTGTCTCCCTGTGATAATTTCATCTCTTCACTTTCATTTGATCTTTGAACTGTAACTTTTACTTTCTTCGCAATTTCTGGTAGCCTTAAATACCTTTTGCTTTAAACTTTTTGTTTTGAAAGTTCTCAATTTCTCTTTTTTGTCCTTGTTTATTTATTTCTGCACTTTTGTAGTTGAAACAGGTGTATCCTTAATTGAACTTTAAGCAATATCATCATGGGTATCCCATGTAGCTCCAGAATTGAATCCTGCAGTCAATGGAATGGAAGCACATCTCATCGCTGAAAAAGCAGAAATTCAAGCAGATGATTTAAACCCACAAGCTTACCTCAAGGCACAACAATAAACTCAGCAGCCTATTGTGAGACCCTGAAGAAACAGCATTGCATGATCCAGAACAAAAGATGTGACTTGCTTACTTGCGAAGTTGTATTGCATCATGACAAACTCCACAACACTCTGCTGCCCAAACTCAAGTCCTCTTCACATCATTTGTTTGGGAAGAAATGGATCCCCCCCCCCCCCCCCTCGCAATCTACCTCCCAGTGACTTTCACCCATTTGGGCGAACCTTGTGTCGCCGTGGTGACCCAGGATGACCCTATTCATTGGACTGTCGCTTCAGTTCTGGTTCATAGGCTCGTGTCCATGTTTCAGTGATTGCAATGGTATGATGCAGCATGTCGTTTCTTTTGCGATGAAATCTCTGCAAATTGAGATCTTTGCCTTGGTAAATTTGACTTTTCAAATAACCGTTTAACGAAAAATCACATGGGGTGAGGTCGAGGGGATAGTGGTGACCAATTATTGGAAATGTTCTAGAAATTACTCTGTTCTCACCAAAAGTGGTATTACTCACCAAAGCCACACATGAAATATGGGGTGGTGCCCTATCCTGCATAAAGGTAATTATGTTCTTGAAAAGCTGGAATAATCTTGCAATGGAGAGGATTTGTGTCACAATGTGCTGTTCACCAATCACCAATTTTTGAATTTTAAAGGAAATAACATGGCCGAATAGAAGTTTCATAATGTTGTAACAGTTCATACTTAAATATTTTTAGATATCTTTTATTTGTATTTTTTTTTTTTGTAGAAATTAGTTATCTGTATTTTATTCATTTTAATCTTTACTGTTATTTATTTTAAAGCATTTGTTTTCTATTTCCTAAATATTGCTGTTCTGTTTATTTTGAAATTCTTTTCCTTTGCAGCTGTTTAATTAGTTAGTTAATTTAAGTTTATGGGAATTATTAATTTAAATATTAATTTATATTTTTAGCCAATCATGATGTATATTTTTAATTAATCTTCCAATCAAATTCTTCGATGTATAATCTATAAAAACCCATGTTTTTTGTTTAATAAGTTAATTCAGTTTAGTTCCAGAACTTGACTCGTTGTCTTTCACTCCTAAAGACTCTCCTACAAACACCATTACAATACTACAGAAAGTAATAATGAAAAAAAAAAAATCCTCAACTAGTCACGGGCCACTCCAAGAGAGAGGCCCAGGAGATCGCCTGATTAGCCCCCCCCCCCCAATCAGGCTGGCCCATGCCCTTACCATATATTTACATAGTTGTTAGACCCCATATTTGACAGTTGTGCGTATTCACTGCTCCTTGTTGGGAAAAATGCACCTCATCGGTCCCTAAGATTTTCAAAGGCAACATACCTTCAAGCTGCATCCTTGTCAGAAATTGCAAAGTGAAGTTGTTCTGCTGTTCACATGGTTGCAGCTTCTGCACCTTCTGAAGGATACAATTTCAGGATGGACTGTATAATTTTTCGGACAGTTGACCACGGAAGTTGCAGTTGTCAGGATAAGTGTCTGGCATTAACGACAGATAGCTCCAAATTTGATTAGATTTCTGCAGTGGTAATTGCAACGTCATTTACATTGCTTTCTGCAACAGGCCGATAGCTTCTACCCGAAGCTACACCCAACTGACCTGTTTCTGAGAATTTCTTTATGGTTCCTGGCGTTTCCTAATCAAAGGAATTAAGTTGAGGTTGGTGGTCAGCCTGAAGCCCGACTAACCCTGGGAAAGAAACCTGTTCCCGTTCGTCAGAGGACTGGGTAGACTCTAGAAACCATCTGGAAGAGAGTTCAATGTAGAAAAATCCCGACCTCTGCCAGGGATTGAACCCAGCTCCTCCAATCAAGTGTTTCACCATTGGCTACTGTATCGCCTATATGATTTGTATCTCTGTAATTATCATAAGTGATAGATAGCATTTATTTTATTTCTGTTCCATATATTTTAATGACCAAGCATGCAAAATCTTACTTTTCCATATGATCTTCTCTTCTCTGGTTGTTCATTTGTCTGTATGTTATGACTGGATGGATTTCCATAAAATATAATATGTAACTTACTTATGATTCAACTTATAAAACACTTATTTTGATCTCCATCTCTCAAAAATGACATTTGAAATCACTCGCTAAAGCTGGCAGGGCTGATATCTTTAAGATCTTGATACGATGCTTACTTATAGTCCAACTTCAAATAAGATTAATCCTCCCACCCCCTCAAAATGGTTCCCAGTACTGTTTGCTCAGTCTCCACTATGCAATGTAGAGCTGAGTGTAAACCTAGTTTTTAAGTAAGAAGAGAAAGCAGTCCAAATTTACATAATATTTTTTTATCTATACTTTTCAAAGGTACGTCCAGGAATCCATCAGGAATGCTACAAAGCAGAAAGCAAACAAATCAAAGGAAGAAATGGAAACAATGATGTTATCAGTCTATGATTGTTGCATGAAATTCTGTTTGTTGGCTTCAAATATTTCCCAAATGGTTTGTAAATTTAATCATGCTGTTTATTAAGAAATTACACTAAAGACCCATTTAGATGTCCTTCTAATGAGAACAATAACATACAATGAGAATAACATTTTAGGGCTCTCAATTTTTTTTCGGAGAAGTTGAATAGTTTGGTGCTAGACAACATTATTGTTTAAATATGAAAAATGCTCAACTAGAGACATACAAATATGGCTGAGCTATAGTTAAAGTCACTTTGAATCTTACTTATAAATAATCCAATTAAAAACTTACTTATTTTTTACTTTAATAAAGAATGAATGGATTTAGTCATTTGCTCTTATTATTATTCTAAATGTCTTAAATGATACTATTAACCACCTTTGATTGTAAAAGCACACATTTTTTTAATTTTTTATTTACAGAAAAAAAATGAAGTCTTAAATGAGAATCATTAATAAAAGAATATAATGTTCTTGTACTTGAAGAGATATTCTTAGATTATTTTTAGCAAAATTATTTGAAGGCTGTTTTATTGATCAATTCTTTTTGTAAAAGAAAATTAAGTGAACCCAAAACTTATATTTGGAAATAAAACAGTAATGATGCATGAGGATATTCATAGCATTAAACATATAATAATTATGAAGAAGTAATTGCTCTAAAGATATAATTTGATCTCCTATCTTTGCATTTTACAAATTTTGCTTACAGAGGTTAGGAAAACATTTTTCAGTAGCTTTCTTTTTTTGGAGTGGCATCTAATTTTTTCTTGATGTTTAAATCAAAATCTGATTGTAATTATACTATTTTTAATTTTCAGTAGCTTTGATTATTGAGAATGTTTTATTCTAAATCTAGTTGAATTTAATATGCATTTATTCTTTAATAAAAGACAGAAGACATTAAGTCATTATATTGTTTTTATGTTTTCTTGATTTTTCTCTTTCCTAGCTTAAGATAAATATTAAAGATGAAAATCAAATGCAATCTTTCATTAAAACTGGCTCTTTTGTAATGTACAATTATGCAAGATTAAAAGCAATAATAAGCCAGTTTCTTATTGATGTTGAAAATGATAAATATCCACCTTTACCACCAATAGATGATTTGGATTTTACTTTGCTTAAAACTGAGGTAAGTTTCGTTTGAATAATCTTTTATTAATTATTTAAATCTACTAGAAAATCTATGTTAGATATAAAAACAAGATTCACATTTTCAGAGAATTAATACAGAGAATTAATGTCATTTTGCATAAATTTAGAAACATAGTGAATAAACTAAAGTATCTTGTATCTTATTTTGATTTCAATTTACAGCTTGAGATAATTTACAGCTTGAATATAGGACTTTACTGACAATAAGATGTAGCTAAATTAAACTAAATCTAATAGGCATTTTCTGATAAGCAAAAAAGCCACTTAGAGAATATTTATCTTTTTTCTCTCACACAAATATTAAATAATGATAAACATGTTATGTTATGTCTCGTGATCATAAGATTTTATAATACCTGACTGCAGTAGGCTAGTAGGAAATATCATCTCTCTCAACACCTAACACTCAAAGCCAAGTTAAAGTGATTATAGTGTCTGCTTTCAATTGTTTATATTGAAAAAAATTATAGAAAGCTATATTATGGCTGTAAACGCTTTATGACCGACTGTTCAATTCACTTTTTCTACTTTGAGGTCCTGTGAGGAATTAGATGGGTCTTTATGATTTGCAGACTTGTGAATAATTTAACTAAATGTATTAAAAATATTACTAATGTTAATTATTAGCTAATATTGATTAAGAAAATGTTTTTAAAAAGCTTCCAGTTTGTTTTATTTCAAACTAGCAGAATATCCGCTCTTCATATGGGTAACAATGATGTGGTTGAGAAACAAATTGCAATTGTGAGATCACTTTGATACTTTCCCAGTTAGTACAAAAATCACATGATAGGTACAAAGTAATGTTATATTTGAATTTTGTAACTCAAGATATGAAATTAATATGGAGATCGGAGAATATAAGACTTACCACTCCTTTCTCCTCTTCTCCACATCCCTTTCACTTCAAACCTTCACCTAGTTCATAAAAATTCATGTAATCATTACAAATCTATATCTATTCTGAAAACCCCATAGAAGTATCCTTCAGCATTGTTTGCCCATCCCCTCACCACCCTATAATTGTAGTTTTTGCCTCCAGGTTGATATGTTGCATTATTATGCAGAACAATATTTTAGTTTCAATTGTCACCACCAGGTTAATCTGTGATGCTATTATGCATAGTAATATTTTATTTCCAATTGTTGAACAACAATGTTTTTGTGGTTCCAATTGTCACCTCTAGGAGCATATGTGGCACTTTAAAGAAAGTTCCCCCCTCCCCTCCGTTTATACCCCCTAGGACTCCAATATTGAAAATTCGTCGAATACCGGTCTCTCTGATTTTGACAAAGAACTCTCATTTCAAATTTCATGTTTCTAGCTCAAACCGTTTCTGAGATATGCAAAACCTTTGGAAAGGAGTGAAGCGTCGCCACCTGCCATCTAGTGTGAAAATAAAAAAGTAAATAAAGAAAATGAATGGACATCATG
Source organism: Thereuonema tuberculata (assembly GCA_023159025.1). Lineage (NCBI taxonomy): Eukaryota > Metazoa > Arthropoda > Chilopoda > Scutigeromorpha > Scutigeridae > Thereuonema > Thereuonema tuberculata. The sequence continues at coordinate 67,046,020 of JAFIDM010000001.1, forward strand.
GGATGTCATCATTTCGTCGGCCAAAAAAGTACGCCGTGGACCAATGTCATCACAAGGTGTGAGAAAAATGATGAAAAAATTAAACCGGATCTTTAAATTTGCAACATGGCAGAGGACGAAAGTGCATCGGTGATCACATGATTGAAAACATTGCCATATCAATCGTTCAGCAGTCATTGGAGAATGCTGTAGGTCCAGGTAGTGCCCAAGCCGCAACACAATATAATTAGATCTACCCTGGAGCCCAGTTAGAAAGATCCTGAGAAACTTAATTCATTTTTTTTCCATACAGGATCAGTCACAGACAAGAACTGCTTCCAGGTGACAAGGAGAAATGACTCCTTTTGCATTGTCGTTGCAATGGGACATCTTATGGAGCGATGAAGCACACTTTTATTTGAATGGCACTGTGAACATCCAAAATTGCATGTGTGGGCAAAGGAAAATCCACACATTTTCTAGGAAATGCCTCTGCATTCGCCCAAGCTTACAGTCTGGTGTGGGTTCACATCCAACTTTATCCTGGGTCCTTATTTTTTTGAAGAAATTACTGCTAATGGTCCTCAGACATGTTCCATGACATGCTCCAAAACTTTGTGATACCCCAGCTGCAGGAAAGACACTGTCTTGATTCAACCTCTTTTGTGCAAGATGGTGCACCTCCTCATATTGGAAAGTTCATACAAACTTCATTGCATCAACTCTATACCAATGATTGAGTAATTAGTCGCATGTTCGCTATTGTCTGGTCCACGTTCTCCTGACCTAACTCCATGCGATTTTAGGTTGTGGAGATACCTAAAGGATGTGGTGTATCATGGAGGAATTGCAATATTAGCAGAACTAAAAGATAGTATCATGCTACATGTGAGAACTACCATAGGTGCTCACCTATGGTCAGCGGTTAAGCATTCAGTTCATCGTCTGCAAATGGCACACATTTATTAGGGGGAATATATTGAGCAATATCACATGACTCGTCCAAACATCTGATACTGTTTGTGTGAAATAAGTGTGTTTTTGAACATTCTGTTCATATAGCTGTAAAAGTGCCCTCAAAAGACGATTTTGTAACTAATTTTTTTTCTTGCAGAATCGTTGAGTGCATCCTTTGAATAGTATGTGTACAAATTTTGATGTCTCTCCGACTTTTGGTTGCAGCTGCAGGATGCTCTTAATAGGCCGACTTTAATTATAAGCACCTTGTTTATGCTCCCTTCTATTTTTAGTGAATATAAGAAGGCTGGGTAAAATTTAAGAATTAAATCACACTTTACATATACTTTATAATGAAAGTTTCTACAATTTTATTCAGTGTTGAACTGTCAAAAAAAAAAGTATGTATTAATTATTATTTTTAAAATTCTAAATAGCCATTTCATGGTTCCCTAACTGAATATCTCTGTGCAACAGCATATTAAGATAGTGACCTTCACAAGCTGTCATATTTTTTGGGCAAAAATGGCCCTGCTTTCTTGACATTTCAGCATTCTCAATGAAATTTTTATAGTAAAAATTGAATCTTGCCCATGGATTGAAAATTCAAAGGTCTTTTGCTAAAAGGCCTAGCTTATAGTCTTCCTATGGCTGGAGACTATTGAATTAGACAGTTATATGAGATACTTATTTTGAAGAGGTATCACCGGCAATGAATATTTCATTTATTTTTGTTCCTTCTAGATTGATCTCATTCACTTTGTTTGCATGTTGGAGAACCTTCCAACATACAAATTTAATTATAGAGACAGATTTATTATATTTGAATTTTGTGTTTTTCCGAACATCTTGTTTAGATTTTAAATTTGGACACCATTGTAGGTAAAACGACCTTATGTTTTAGTATTCACTGCATTTTAGTGATTGTAATCCTTACTGATGGTGAGATGACATTAATACCAAGAAATAGTGGTGTTTTTTTTTTTCTTTCCATAAACATCCTGGGAGGGATTTAACTACGTTATCCTAATGGAACAGAAAGGCTGCTTTATTACTGTTATTGGAAATGATAATTGACGTTTCGTTTTGGGCTAATGTACAGCACTAATATTGCAGTTTTGAAATTACATAGCATTACAAGTTACTGAATTATAATGATAGAAAATGTATTTCCATATTGCACACCTGTTACTCATCCAAAAATATTATTTTTTTTAAATTATTATTTACCTGTTATTTATATTATTAGGATGAAAAATTTATATTATTATTAATAGATTGTTGTTAATTATTAGGAAGAATGGAACCTATTATTTAATTACATTTGTGACTTTCCTGTAATGATGGAAAACGTTGTAAGCTCACTCTTAAATTCATCACCGGACTCTGTGAACTTTCAACTTCATAAGGTAATTTTGATAAATCATTTATTTAATATTTTATATATACATATACTCTGACAAAAAAAAAAAAAATCGACTCACCAAGAAAGAATTATTCAATGGAGACAAAATCTGGTACATTTAATGTACAGGTACAGAAAACAAAATGATTAGAATTTCAGAACAATTGGATGATTTATTGGACAGAAAGAGCTATACAAAGTGAGCAGGACAGTATGGCGTTGATCCATCTCTGGCCAGTATTCAAGCTTTTAACCAATGTAGCATTGATTGATACAGTTGGCAGTTGGTGTTCTGCAGGATTTCTTGCCAAACGGCCTTCAATTGGCGAGCTAATTAGTCCAGTGTGTACATTCTGGTTGCAGGAGACACCCAATCACATACCAAAACTGCTCAGTAGGAGAGATCTGGTGATCTGGCTGGACAAGGAAGTGTGTCACAACCATGAAGACAATCAATGGAGAGGCGTGCCATGTGTGGCCAGGTTTTATCTTGTTGAAAGGTAAGCCCGGGGTACTGTGAAAGGAACGGCAACACAATGGATTGTAGAATTTCGTCAATGTTCTGCCGAGGTTGCTTCCGGAGGACTACCAAGAGTCCGGCTATCACATGAAATGGCACCCCAGACCATTATTCCATGTTGTCAGGCCATGTGGTGTGTGATGATGTCAGGGTCGTCTCCAGACATGTCTGTGCTGGTCGTCGAGACTCATCACTGAAGACAATTCGTCCCCAATCGGTACAATTCCACGTTGATTGTGCCTGGCACCACTGCAATCACTCTTTGATGGTGCATACTGATCAGTGGTAAGTGATGTAATGGGCACTGTGAGCACAAATTCTGCTCCTATAGTCTTCTACAAATGGTCGGTGGTTATTTCAGTATTGGTCACAAGTTGGATGGTTGATAGCTACGAATCTGGTGCTGTAATAGCTGCTCTGACAATCGCTCTATCTTCCCGCCCTAGGCTTTCCACTGCCCTCTTGTTGATGAACTCGACCATTCAGGACCCATTCCTGCCAGCATCGTCTTAATTTCCGCATCGCTCTGATCCAAATGCGAAGTGATTCATCGGTTTGTCCATCCAGCTTCATGTATTCCGATGGCACTTCCTCTTCCAAACTCCGTCATATGGTCATAATGGCCGCGAATTTGCTGGAGAGGTATTGTTACAGCCAAGGCAGGAAAATGCAGTCAAAATTCACTGGAAGTTTTATTTCTGAAAGCATGATTCACTTTTTATATACTCTATCATGATATCAGTTCCAATTCATGATACTGAAGCTCCGGCTATTCATTCATTGGGTGCAATTTTTTTAACATTTGCATATTCGGTGGAAAGGTTTTTTGCATGAGAAGTTTCATTATTATTGGATTATTTTTTCGGGGTGCGTCGATTTTTTTTAATTGTATAAATTTTTGAAACATTACAAATTTAATATCTGTAGGTAAACTAATCTTCAAACCTTAAAACTAGATTAAAATTATATTTTCCTATTATTGATTTGTAAGTACTATGGTTATTAGTAAGACTGTACATGCATTATTTAATCGAAGCTAAAATCATCGTAGGGGGAGGGGGGTCCCAGCAGGCAAAAAATGATCTTGATTAATTTTCTTATTGTGAAATGTGGAATGGTAGAACACTTAAAGAAAGGCTATCAGCAATGCACTCTTACTGAAAGCCAATGATAAGGACAAGGACACGTACTCTTTAATACCTGTAGCCAGAAATAAACTATTATTCATATCAATGTTCAGTAAACTTATTTTAATTTTATATCTATATTGGAGTTATATTACTGATTACCTGTGTCATTTAAGGTTAAATATGTTGAACTAGCCGGTGCCGTTGATTCGCTCCGGAACCCTTGTATATATAGCATTAAAAAAAAAAAATATATTTATTTAGTAAATTAATATTGAGATCGAAGAATATACGACTTCCCAGCCCGTTGTAGCCTTCTCCGCTTAACTCAGGTGTATTACGGATTGGCACCACACACATTTTTGTATGTATCTTGCAAACGCAGAAATATTTGTGAATGACTGATATATTGTTCAATAGAACTTTCAAATACCAACATTTTCGCAATATAATGTTCTCTTCCAACATTTATACTTTTTTTTAAAATTAAGAAAAAGTCAAAATTTGACTCTTTAAAAGGCGCCATCTTGGAAACCAAAAAGATTTTTCGAAAGATTTTTGCAGCATTTTGTTTGTATTACAAAGATCTACATTTTATCCATTTGCATGATCAATCTATCTCTTATAGTTTGGTCACAAAATTGAAAAAACATAAAGTCTTATGACAATGACAGACTTTATAATATATAATAATAATACTGTGGTGATCCCATGCAGTACCATTTCATTTAACATTCCACTTAACAGGATATTAGTACCAGATGGGTATAATTATAGTTCCCCACTTCTGCGCTATCTGGCGACCACGTTATTGCGTGGATAGTAATGCAACTTTGTGTATAAGCTATGTAGAGCTTGGGTAAGAGAATTCCAACAAAAACCAAATTACTAAAAAAAGTTGTCATGAGATGAAAAAATGGCACTGAAAGATCATAAACAGATGGTGGGAATGCAATATTTTAATGCTTTTAGAGCGACTGTTCAATATGCCCACCATCTGCATCGATGACATGCTGGAAGCGCAGGACAGCATGCTCAACAGTATCATGAAGAGTGTCTCGTGAAATGGCTGCAACATGACGAATGATATTGGCTTTCATTTCAGGCAAGGTCCATTCGCGTCCCTCATAAACACGATCTTTCAGGGTTCCCCACAGCCAGAAGTCACATGGATTAAGGTTTGGTGAACGGGCAGATCACGCCTCTGGAAAGTGTCTCGACAGAGTAAGATCATCGCCAAAGCGGGCACGAAGAAGTTCTTTTACTTGGCGACCAATAGGTGGTGCTGCACCATCTTGCATGAAGACTGTTGTCTGGAACCACATGCCATGTCAAGAGTTGACAGTAACTTGCATGTGTAACAGTGCACCGGACAGGACCTGCAGGTGTCATCTCCTCAAAAAAATATGGACCCAGAATGAAATCTGCGGTGAATCCACACCATGCAGTCACGTACTGGGAATGCACCACATGGGGGTTTGAGGAACCCCACATGCGACAATTCTGCATATTCACAGCGCTGTCTAGTGTAAAATGAGCCTCATCAGTCCACAGAAATTTCCAGGGCCATGCATTGCCAAAAGCCATTTTAGCCAAGAAACAAAATGCGAAGTCTGGCTGAGTTTGTGAATCTTGTGACTGTAACTGGTGCAGCATCTGGATCGTATATGGATACCAGTGAAGAATGAACCGCAACACCTATCGCATTTATGGACCATGGAATTGTTAATTCATGCGCTACTGCCACTTCGTGCACAACGTCCTCAGCAATCAGACGCCCTCTTCCTGGCAGCACACCTAACTCCACTGTGTAAACTCCTTGCCGTCATGGGTCCTCTTCACAATCCCTTCAAACGACGATATTCTCGCAGTGCTAATGCACTATTGCTGCTGTTCTGGTAATAGAGCTTCACCAGGAGCGCATGTTCTTTCTTTCCCAATGGCATGGTGATATCTGCAGATTGGTTAAGACGCATAGTGCATTTCATACGGCGCCACTTTTTCAAGGAATTTGTTTTTTGTTGGAATTCTCTTCCCCATGCTCTACATAGCTTATACACAAAGTTGCATTATTATCAGTGCAATAACCAGACCTCGCAGAAGTGGGGAACTTTAATTATAACAACCCAGTATAATGTAATGCTGTTATTCTTTGTGAAATCATATACCTTAATTGTTTGTCATTAGTGTTCGAATCAATATTTAATCAGGTTTTGCTTTTCTTAGTATTATAAAGTGCACTACATTTCAAATTTAGGAATTCTTTTAGAATTATTAATTCAAATACTTGTATACGTTTTTGTCATTTAAACCTAATATTAATTGTATTAATTTTCTATTTGCAGATATATTTATTTTTGAAGTGCCTAAGCCATGATATAAGTAATTATTATAGCAGAGTCCACATTCTTTCAGTGAGTATATATTATTAATATTCGGTTTAAAAGTAAAACAGATAGAATCTCCAATTTTGTGAAAGCATTATACCCTATTCTCAGTTGAGGATTGGTAGAGGCCTGATCAGCAGTGCAGTGATGTAGAGACCATAACACCAGTTGGAAGCTTAATTGAAGAATTCTATATAAATTTTTGTTACAGTATTTGAAGGAAGTAATTACAGTCAGACCTCAATATAAGGTCACTTTTCTAAAGTCCCGGCTCATTGAGTAGGAATTCTTTGATATGGATTATTGGATATATGGTCAGGTCTTAAATACCGTAATCGCATATAAGGTCACTTTTGTCTGTGATTTCAGTGCCACACTGATTCAATTCCAAGAATTTTTCCGTGGGTACGATCTTTTATTGGCGTCATTTCTCCTACTGATGGAGGAAAGAACTTCCCACGCCTGGAGCGAGTGGGAAGGATATTTCTCTGCTCCCATTGCATCATATGTCCATCGTAATTACGTGTCCGTTTGTTCACCAGGAAGTCGAAGGAAAGGATCTCATTCCAACCGTTTTTGTGCTTGTGTTATGATGTCGACAAAAAAAAAAAAAAACGTTGTCTCTATCAGAGAAAAAGAAAATCTATAAAGATTTTGAAAAATCTATTCTATCGAAAGCATGTTTTGCCAAAGAGCATGGGATACCACGAATGACTGAGCAATATTCTGTCCTCGCATACTATTGCAGAAACATGTAATGGAAAGAGAAAAAGGACTTGTCCAATGGATAAAATTTGCTAGAGCACATAATGTGCCTATATCGTGCTTAGTACTGAAAGAAAAAGCTCTACAAATAGCCGCCGAATTAGGAGAGAACGATTTTATGGTGAGCAATGGATGGATACAGAGATTTAAATTAAGACATGACTTAATTTTTAAAACAGTGTGCAGTGAAGCCGGTGACGTGGATGATAGCGTTTTAAGTGATTGGAAGAAATCTGTGTTAGATAACATTTTGAAGCGGTATGAACATTGCGATATATTCAATGTTGATGAATGTGGACTCCCCTCCCCCCCTCGAGTCTTTCCCGACAAAACTCTTACTTTCAAGAAAGAAAAAAGTAAAGAAAGACTGAATTTTTTTAGGAGCTAATATGGATGGCTCTGAAAAACTGAGACCGCTAGTTATCGGAAAATTTCAAAAGCCACGTTGCTTTAAAAATGTCAAGTCTTTACCGTTGGATTATGATGCAAACAAAAAAGCATGGATGAATGCCAGCATATTTGAGAAAACTATACGGCATTTCGATAGACATCTTTTGAAAAATAAAATAAAAGTTCTTTTCATTGCAGACAACTGCCCTGCTCATATCAACATACCTCAGTTGAAATCAATTGAGCTTGTTTTCTTACCCCCAAATGTTACCAGTGTTTTGCAACCCTTGGATCAGGGAGTCATTCAAAATCTGAAAGTGAACTACAGAAAGCTCCTTGTGAAAGACTTGATTTCAGCAATTGATGAGAAAAAAAAAATTCACGTATCTGTGTTAGGTGCAATTTTTTATATTCATAAAAGTTGGAGCTTGGTGTCAAACACATGCATTACAAATTGCTTTCTAAATGCTGCTTTTCAATTTTCTTCAAATAGTGTGGATGAAATAACAGATGAAGAAGATATTCCTTTAGCTGTGTTAATACAAGATCTCAGAAATCGTGGCTGTACTATATAAGGGAAAAGTGAATACGTGAGAATTGATGATGAAATTGCTACCACTTCTCAAGCTTCGATTTCCGAAATTGTTTCGCAAGTTTTAGATTCCAATGCATTAGAAAGTGAGGATAACGACAGTGATACTGAAAGTGAAGCCGTGACACAAGCACAAGCCGTGCTCAGAGCATTAAATGTCGCAAGACATTTTTTTACGAGCTATGAGTGTGCTGAAGAACATTTTTTCAGAAACTACAAAACTTAAAAAACATTGTACAAAAGATGAAACCAAAATCGCGACAGTCCTGTATTATGGATTATTTTAAGTAAGGTCAGTTGTTTGCTTGAGCATACTAGTACTATTTGTATACAACTTTCTTCCGATTTAAAATTTTAAAAAAATAATTTCTTTTTGATTCCTAATTTTAATTGGTTGAACTAAATTAAAAAATTATAACCTAATAAACTGATATTTTTGTACATATTAAATTTTACAAAGAATTATACTGTATTTATATAATGCTTTTTTTATTGACACATGCGTATGAATCGGTTATAAGGTCTCAAGGGGTGACCTTATATCGAGGTCCGGCTGTACTGAAATAATTACTGTTGTTTTTTACTTTCTCTGTAGCATGTGAATAATTGTTTTCAATTTAGATAAAAAATTTCTTGAACTGTTCATCTATTAAAACTTAAATATAATCTTGTTTATTTTCAGGAACCATTATCCCATTTAATGCCACAACTCCACTGCAGAATTTATCTTTTAATAAGTATTCTTCAGATTATGGAAAATTCATTTCGGTGCCTTGACATTATTCCATTAGCAGAAATGTGAAGATTTTTTTTTTTGTACATTACAATAGTTAAAAGAAATTGGCTATTAAAAAAGGAGAAATAAACACTGCCAGTCAAACTTCAATTTTATTGCATTGACTACAATTTTTTTTTTCTTCGTCCCAGGAGAAATATACTTTTAAATATGTAAAGTTCTGCTTTTAAGTATTAGAAACAATATAAAAAAAATAATTAATAGAATAGTCAATTAAAGATTCATTTCTTTGTGTTTTTATCCTTATCTTGCTGCTGCTGTTGAGTGAATGTTCCCATGGCATTTCGGATTATCTCACTCTGAGGATCAACTCCAGGTAAATTTTCTAAGACACTCTGAAGAAAAGCAGGATCATTCATTTCTTCTGAAAAATCGTCACTGTCAGTCTGAAAAGTAAAACATCCATTTAATTTCTTTGAAGCTCATACACTATTTTAAATTAAAGCACTAACGCTTCATGTCTTTTACTCATTCAGTCTACTAGGTGCCAATATTTGGACATTTTCTAGCAAATACACCTAAATATTTTTTTTATCTAAAAACTGATTCAGAAGTTGAGAAGACCTAATAATCCCAAAATTGTGCATTTCTATGATTCTAAAGAAAAATTTGTTGCAATAAATATAGTAAATCTTTTTTCTTTCTTCATAACTTAAGTCAGTAACACCTACAATTCAGTTTCAGTGGCATTTTAAACTTAATATAATTTCCATGTCGTTTCTTTAGATATAAATTTAAGCTGAGACAGGGCAGACGTAATGAAATTACTAAAGTTTGTTTTATTCAGGAATGCAAGGATGAAAGTCTAGTTTTATCTTATACCACTTCAATAAAACCAAAAAAAACCCTTACATTATTTTGTTTTTTAAACAAACAATGTGCAGCATGAAGCACTGATTTTTATGATATTGAAATTCAACATTATTTGACTGTATAAAGGGATGTAATGTTGAAGAAATATGAATGAAAACAGTGTAGTTATTCATTTTCTTAACTACAACACGAATTGATATCAATCGGAATCTGTTAGAAATGCCTTTTATGTATAGCACATTGTTAGCAAGTGTTCTGAATTTGCTCTTGGTCGCAATAAATTTTACTTTATTTTTGGGAGGATGTCGGGCAAGAACAAGACATATCCACAACCTTCTACATCATCTGATCTGTTAACTTCCCATCACCTGTGTGTCTATTCAGCGTATAATCTCAATAGGAAAAGTGCAATTTAGCAGTACAATAACAAGTCAAACTAATCCAGTAAAAATTTAAAGAAAAATTATTTCCACACTGCAAACTTTTCAAACTGAGAGAATTCTAGAATTATAGTTCTAACCCTAATTTTCAAGAAAAGTGATAGTTTCTACAACAATATATTCAGCCTAATGAAAAAAGTAATGATCAGATGACTTTATACAAGCATACTGCACAACTAATTATTTATCTTCAAAGTGAAATGTTGGTTTGTTTTTTGTCTCCTCCATTCTTAATTCAGCGTTAGAAGTTTCCCACTACAGACCTAATTGGCCCTTAGGGTTGTAATACAATGAAACATTTTGAGAAACTTGCTCAGCCATATGCTTTCTATTTGATACCGAAAATTAAATGCTTTAAATACCTTTTTAGCCTCGTCTCCTTCATCTGTTTCCATTGGAGCAGCCTGATCTGATGCGCTGCTTTCAGTTTTTGTTTCATCTATGTGAATGTATAAAAGAATATATTCAGTAAGGTTATGATATTTTAAAATGATAAAAACAACTCTCTGGTGATTTTTTTTAAAAGCATTTTTCCTTTCTTAATAAAAAGTGGACAAGTGATTCAGTTCATTATTTAATTAAAAAAAATCAATTTAAAATGTTAAAATTACATTTTTTTCTGAAGGTAATTACATCTAGTTTCAACAAAGTTCCCATAGCTGCTTTACATGACTTGCCTCAAATGCCACTTTGCTCTAATTTTGAGGCAAGTTTAGCAGCAAAGCAACGCCAATGCACCAAGTGACCAGAAAAATTCATTTGAAAAACTATGACAGACATTTTCACACTAAGGGTGCGGATATCTCTTGTTGTGTTTCCATCCATGGCTTTCTTTTTTTTTAATTTGCTGTAGGAAGAGTCAAACTTAAATAGCAAAACCAATCTGTCAACTTTACTGTGTTTAACTACTCTATCAATGAGAGCTAAACATTATCTTGCCTTGCCTCTGTACAACGATCCTGCTTTGATTGAGTGGCAAGTGTTTCAGCACTTGTAAAACAGCCATTGGACTTGTGAACAATTATTATTAAGTTGTGAGGCTATAAAATACAACTGTTTTGCTGTTAATTTTGAATATACTACTTAATTTTCAAAAAAAAAAAAAAAAAAATACCCTAGATATTTTGTACCTGAAAGGCAATTAAGCTATTTTTAATTATTAAATAAGCTCCTGCCTTTTTCTTTTAAATTAAATTTTAACTTGGTAGGGTAGTACAGATTCCATCTATACCTTCACATGTAGAACTTTGTAAACTTTTCTGGTTAGTTCATTTTTTTGAGGTCATGATATTACTAATATAATTAGCCATCTGTATTGAATTACAGTTGAACAGTTATACGTTTTCAATAAAACGTTAGTATATATATATATTTATTTAAAAAAAAAAAAAACAAAAAAAGAATATTGATTTTTGCCTCAAATTGTCGGAATATAGGGAAAAGGTCCTTCACAAAAAATTATTATATATTGGATTTGTAGTAATTTTCAATGATTTAGAATGAACCTGTAAGTAGAGTTAAATTTTGATAGAAGTATCCAAGATTGCTAAAAAGCAAAATTTTGATGTATCTACTGAACGAAAAATAACGAACTTGTTAAAATTGTTTCTATTGTTCGAGAAAAATAATTATTTTGACTACATCAGCACAGCTTAAGGGCTTGATTGTAATAAAGGTTTTAAATTCTGCTGCAGTTTAGTAAAATACATACGAGATTGTTGTAATGACATTTGCATGGCATAAGCTATTTGCTCCTCTTCTGTCATTGTTGAAAAATCAGGAGTTTCACTGACACGAGCTACTGGTGCATCCTCTTGCTCAAGAGACATTGCTAAAGCCTTTTCAAGTAGAGCTTCTTCATTAGTACCTAAAAATTGATATAAAATTGATATTAATAATCTTGCATTTAAGCTATCACTATCCATAATTGACAACTGTAGAATGCATACAATAACAAATAGTTAAGAGAATAAAATCTGACAACCAGCTTTTCTGGATGAAAAATGGAAAACTACTCTGTTACATGAAATTTTAACTACTTCTGATATTTGCAAAAGATGATTATGCTATTACTGAAATGCTGGTTATCCCTTTATACTTATGAAGTTGCTAGGTGTTTGAAATGTAGATACTAATACACTTCACGAAATGTTAGTGACTTCCACTTTTGACATAGTTAAGCATGAAAACAATAGTAAGATATGGTTCAGTACATTCTTTATCCCTTGCTATCTTATGACAGTGAACACTTAATGTAGAATAGAAGTATGCTGAACTTGTGACTGTGATGATTTATGTTATGTCCGACTTTAGCAAATTTATCAGTTATTCAACTTGGCACAATCAGCAAAATATAAAATTACAATCATTGCTTCAAATCTATCTCTCTGTGGATATGGACAGGGATAAATTTATCCTTTGCAGAAAGGTAGGTATATCCTTGGGGGCATTGGAGGTAAGGCTCCCAACAGTTAGCACAAAAGCATGTGGTAAATTACTAATCAACTACCTCGAGACCTAAATGTAGGGCAATATTTATATACATATTACTCACTTATCTTTTGTCCACTTAAAAACTTTCACAGATGAAAATTCCATGCTTTTATTTTTCAAGAGGCATAAAACAGTAAAAATTCTAAAAATACCTGTAACAAATGGATTACTGCAGGGCTACAACCAATCCTGACTTGTAATATGTATAAATACAATTATAAATACACTCACTCATGCTCAGAAGTTAAGCGATTGACAGTTTTGGACCCTTCCAGGCATCCAAACTTGGCAGAAAGGTGCAATAGGTCCTATACGTACTAATACAAACTAAACACAAAACAGTGGCAGCATCACTGAGAGGGGGAAAAAATAAAATTTTCGAAGTCAGGGTGACAGTAGCACCTCTCATTACTGATGTGCACCATATAACAGACTGGGTGACTTATGGTTCCTTCAATGTTTGCTTACAGTTTATCATGGCCTAGAATATCTATCTGGATGACATAATGAGATAATCACTAGGCATCTGGAAACCCAGTTAGAGGTGTCACAGGCCCTAACATTTTGACCAGCACCATATCCAGATAGTGAAGATTCCAACAAGGCAAGAACATTCATTAATGTTTTGGATGCAACATCCAAGGATCACCATGCCCTACCAATATCTCAAGCTAAGTGCCATACGGCACAACTGAAGCACAGATTGAGAATTCACCAAGAACTTGTCAGTAGCCAATGGTACAGCTGTATCATGGCATACTATGTACAGGCGATTAAATGAGACTGGACTGTATGCCCGAAAACCTGCACAGTGCATCCTTTTGACATTGGTCAATCAGACACGATCTGGCATGATACAGAAACACTCAGCATGGACACAGGCACATGTAATGTTTTCTGATGTGCCCAGACTCGGTCTGGAAAGTGTTCCTGCCATGTCCACATCTGGAAAACCTGGAAGTAGATACAGTCCATCCAACATCCTTGAATATGACCTGTATTGAGATGGTATAATGTTGGGCACACCCCCCACTCCATATCTACGAATGGTTTGAAATAACAGGCCAGATATACAGTGATAGCATCCTTCAGTAGTATCTGCGACTTTACACAGGGGAGCATGTGGGCCTGACTTCCTCTATAATGGTAGACAACACCCCTTCGCAAAGAGCTGGACTGGTGGAGGAGAACCTTGTCTATGAGGATATTTGACAAATTCACTGGCCAGCCTGTTTCCCCAACCTGAATCTGATCGAACGTGCCAGGAACACACTCAGAAGGCATATCAAGCAACACCTGCCACCTCCAAGGTCTCTCCATCGACTTCGCACAGCATTTCTTCAGAAGTGGGATTTATCGCTTTAAGTGTTGCTGGAGACTGATTAGCTGCATGCCAGCACATTGTGTCATGTATTGCAGTGCGGGGCGACCACACAGCATATTGAATAGTGTCTGCACCACCCGCGGGCAGCGGGATGGGACTAGAGCATACGCTACCCGTTTGTTCCATAACATCTACTTTGTGTTAGTAGGACCTACTGCTTAATTTGGTGACATTTGGATGCCTGAAAGGGTCCAAAATTGCCAATCCTTTAACTTTTGAGCACGAATGTAAAAACATTAAGTATCCCTGCCTGTGAGATAACAAAGGAATGTATTCAAAATAAGACTATTCATGAATGACTGAGATGGTAGTTCTAAAAGAAAAAAAATCTTGGGTTTACTTATTACTTCAATGATGCTGAAAACATTAGTGACCAGTCTCTTTAATAAGACTGACATTTTACTTAATTATGTAATTCTTTAGAATTAAAGCACTTTAATATATATCTTTTAAATAATATTGGCTAGAAAAAATTAAGACCTTTCATTTTTTGTTATTCTGAAAGGTGATATAGTAAGAAACTTAAATGATTATTTTCATTATCTTGTGTTATTTTGATTTTGAATTTCACTTGAATCCCACTAACACAAAAAAAGCCTCTCTTTACCATCCATTTCTGTTGTAGCTGCAGTAGTAACTCCTGCTTCAGCAGCAGATTGAGCAGCTGCTCTTCTAGCTTCCTCTTCTTGCCGCTGCCGTTGCTCTTCCATTGAAACTCGGAGAGCCTAAGCAGAAAGAAACATCCAATTTAAAGTCAGTTTACTAAAGATAAATTTAATCATTCAAATATCACAAAAAGTAATAATTAATAATCACATAACTCCTTTCACCAATTTAGAAACTGAATGTTGGCTTGGAAGTGGACAAAGTTTTTTTATTTTAAATTCAACCAAGTTTATGTCTATAACTACAATATAATAAAGCTGTAAAAATATTAAGGAATAAGTTAACTACCTATTTTAAATATAATAACAATCAACAAAGACAAAACAAGAAAAGTATTACAAAGCGTGTCAAATTATACATTATGCAGCACTATGCTTGTCAAGTCCTATTTTCAAATTGCATGAGCTGTAATTGTGTGCACCCCCTCTCCCCTTTAAAAGATTCTCGATTTTATGGGGTGGTAGGGATAAGCCCTCCACCAGATAATTATATTTATGCTTTGCATTAAAATTTTCATCCGCAGATTCAGTTTCTCCTGGCCTGTAATAGGTCACCAAACAGTTATTTTTAAATGCATGTTAGAGAGGCTTTAATTACAATTTTTCATAATTTTTTACTGCCCCAGTTAATCCACAACTTGTTTAGAGTAACCACGGATAATCAAGTCTACAGTATGATGAATGAATTGATTATTCCTTTTAATTTGTTAGCCCTGACAAGGTACGCTTTTCAGATAAATTTTCACTACTGTTTATCTTCTCAATTCAACCCATTCCCTCTGACTGTTATTAATGCTATGTCATACTTTAAGTTCTGCCTCCGGATGGAGGACACTTGTACTGGATAATAAACCATTACATTGATCTCAAAGTAAGATTTGCCAGTTCATCGTATTATTTATCTGAAAAACTATAGAAGCAGTGTGGTTTTTATGTTTAAAATGAAACTCGTGTATATTTCTCAAACACAAGATAGATCGAAACGACCATTCTTCTTATATCTTGAAGGCATCAAGATTGGAACATGCTATTTTTCCACTTCCTTCACAGTTTGAGAACTGTAGATGAGCTAATTCCATTAAAATTACTTCTCAATTTGACAATGGAATGTACGACTACGGAGTTTGCAATGTAGATTCAATACAATTTGTTCAATTGGTTATGTAAAGCAAAAACCTTTGCCAAGTTGAGAAAGCAGCCATATTGAATCACTGAATGAATTAATTCGTGGCATTATCTAAACTGATATTTTGACATTAAATGAATTATGTTATAAATGTAACTTTTACATCCAATTTGTAATGTAAAGTCTTAGTAAATGTGATAAGATTTATTAACATAAGTACATAGTTAAGGACTCTTTTTCTTAAGCAAGATGGCAACCATATTACAACTCTTTTAATTTTTACAATGCTTTCTTTGTTAGCTGTAGCTGAATTTAGTTTCAAGTTTTATACTTATCAAAATACTGGCTGATTGTATATCTAAACATATCTTTTGTTATTGTTCATTTAGGATATCCTTGAATGAGTTCAAAAGCTATTTTTATTAAATTTTCCAAATCTCTTTTCACTCCAGTTATTTTAATTAAATTAAAAGTTTAAGTCAATGACTACTTCTACATTCATTGCTCATGAAATATCCAAATCAACATATAATCCAGCACAGATTTTGAGTGCATATTAATTGCTCCAAATATAGAGATCAATAAGAATAATATTTGAATGTTCTCATACATACCATTTTTGTATATGGCTTTTTAAGTAATTTCCCTTGAAATTTAAGATTTAGATGTATAAAAGGAAATAAAAACTTAAAATGCAGTTCTTACCAAAGCCAATTCTGGATCTTCATTAGGATCTACAAAATCAAAGCCACTTGCACCTGGAAGCCCAATGGCTCCAGTTCCATCTTCTCCTTGAATAATAGGAGAACTAAGCAAAGCATCAGCCAAATGAGGTGTAGGAGGAACAGTTACTAAATGAGAACTGAAAGAAAAAAAATAACTGATAAATAATTACACTACTGTTTGTGAAAATTTGCAACACTAAGAAACAATGAAATTTATGTCACAGAATACTCTTATTATAATAGATAACCGATTACATTTGCTGAGCTATACAAGATTTTGTCGCTTCAAAATTCAGTATTGTGTGAAGCCAACTCAAAGCAGCAATAAATGATTCTACATGACTTTGCAATGGATATGTTTTTTATATTGTTCTGGTAAATAGCCTGTCAGGCAGTTTCTATTAAAGTCCAGAGTTCATTTGTGGTGGCAGGTGGAGGCTCTTGATGGGCCAGTTGCTTCCATACCATGTCCCCAACATGTTAGATCAGGACGTATCAGGAGAATGTCCAGACCAAGAAAGAAGCAGTATCTGTTGTTCATGGAAGAGGGGATACTCTGAAGGAAGGCTATGACCTCTAAAAATCACTGATGTGTCGCTGGCTGTTGAATTTGCATCAAGCAAGATTGCAAACTGAACCCAATGGCACCCCAAACTATACACTTGGCTTTGGGCCACTATGATGCTCCAACTGGCATTTACCATTATGTCTTCAAACTCATATGTCACCATCATGGTGCCCCAAGTTGAATTGTGACTCATCAGAAAATTTGCAGCAATGGTCTTTGAGTGTTAATTAGACGATGGCAAACTGTGCTGGAGGACAAAGCCTTACCTGACTGCTGTGCTAACACGTGGATGTTGCTTTGCAATCGGTCACTGCCATTTGAGAGAGATAATGTCATCCCATGCAGCTGTGCAATTTTGCAGTCCAGTTCCGGATTTCTGTCCAAGTCTCATCCATCCATCCATGCCATATTCACATCACTGTACTGGTGTTTCATCCTAAATGAGTAGCAATTTTGCACTAAGAAAATCCAGTTTCTATCCTCCCAACAATCCTTTCTTGCTCAAAGTCTATCAGATGTTCATAATGTGACCTTTTTCGGTGAGGGGGCAAAGCGACACAAACACACTTTCAATCCACTGTTGGCTAATCACTGATTGCAACATCTCCTTTGAGCCACCTATTTATACCAAGGAAAGTTCAGAGGGCACTGCTCCAAAACCATATCCACATTTTAACTGAAATTATAATCATTTATGTCCCAACCTAATGTACATATCTAAGTTTCAAGCTAATACCGTCAGTCCTTCGTGGTGTTCCAATTTTCACAAACAGCAATGTACATAAGTCAATTTGAAAAGCTAAACATTTAGGAAAAAAAATAATTTGTGGAAAAATATTATTTATCTATGTCTTAGGCAAAGATTTAAAATAAAAAATATCATGTAATTGTGTAAAATTATTTTATGTCTAACTTCATGGAAATCTGTTAAGTAATTACAGCAGTATGCCATTGCTTTCAGATACTAAAAACATTGTTACAGCTTGATTTACATTAAATGTTAATTTAAATAAAATAATAAATTAAAAAGAACTTACCCACCACCATCTTTTCCGTTAATGGCATTGACAAAACTTACTAATTTATCCGTATTGAAAGCCTAATTAAATAAATAGTCAAATTAGAAAAACAAAATGCTTCATTAACTCACATGACCTCACCTTTAACAAATATAAAGACATTCTCAATCAACAGAAATTTGGACAAAGAAATATTAAAAATAAAATCCAACACCTGTTGTTCTTCCCAATTTTATTTTTTCTGATCACTTAAAAATAACTTAAAATTTCTCTACGGCAATATTAGGAACTGTTCTGGCACAATGGTACTGTATGTATGTGTTTTTTTTTTTTTTTAAAGGACGGGGGAAATGCATTTACGCATACCAAGGAATTGGTAATGTGAGACTCAGTCATAAAAGACTACTATTCACTAAAACCCTACGTCCGACTTCCAAAACACCCTACATGGAACCACCGCCAGATACTACATCACGTAGGGCAGAATGACTAAAAGTCCGACTCAGATATCATTTCGCAACTGATCAAGTCTGATTTTCTCTGCCATACGAAGTTTCCATATAACAGTGGCAGCATAGCAGCCACTGCCGTCCAATTAGCCTGGGAGATAGTCATCAAGTCAACGATGTTCTCTGGAGTCACATGCTCGTCATGTGACTCCATGTCTTCTTTGTCATGGAAGCGTGGGCAGACAAAGAAGACATGTTCCACATCCTCGTCCAAGAACTGGCAAGTCGGACATGACGCACTGTCGACAATTCCGAAGCGCCTCTGGTACGCTAGAAAACAACCAAGGCCACTTAATAGCCGAGTCAGATAGTGATCCACCTCACCATGCTTACTTTCCATCCATGTTGCAATATTAGGCATAAGGATTATGAGTCCATCTTCCACTGGTCGATGAATCCGATCGTCTCTGCCATCTGACCGTTGTCTTCTGTATGTTTGTGTGTGTGTCTATATATATATATATACAGTGCTTTAGTTGGGTGGGAACGGCGTTCCAGAAATATTTATCCTAAACCATGTCTATATAAATTTTATTGGAATCAACAATCCTGAGCCGTATGTGAAATCTTGGCTGCGGGCAGGAAGGAGATTAGCAGATGAAACAGCTTGCAGGAAGCAAGAGGCTAAAGCAGAGGTTCCTGAATATCGTAACCTATGGAAACTACTACATTAAAGGTGAGTTCCCAGATATATTTTTTTCCCAACTAAAGCCCTGTATATATGTATATAGCTAGCTAGCTTATAATAAATTTAGGTTTAATTCCACATTTATTTTGATTAAATATTCAGCTAAAATTCCATCTTCATATTTGCATATGATTTTTTTTTTTTATTATTTTACTGATACAATATGCGGAATGTTAATCAAAAACAAAAGTTTCCTCTTATAAATGACACTCGTCTGATGTTATACTTTTGTCTATCAGCAATGCAATCTCACTATAGACAACTTAATGAAATTCCATATTTTCAGATAAGCAATTTATACATTAGATGGAAAGATAAGGGTGGAGATAAATATTAGTTTTTAGTTTTAGCTAACTAGGTAAGATAATGGTGAAAAGAAAACCAAGCCAATAATAGAGAACTGATTGAGTAATTTTTCTTGACTTTATTGGTGAACGTATGTAATTTTAAAGTTTAATAAGGACTGTATCAAGCAAATGCAAAAGCTTGTCAGTTTGCACCTATTAAATCATTAGTGAAAATATCAATCTAAATTGATAAAATTTGGGTTTGTAGTGTATTCAGTTTACCTAGGTATTGGTGAAAACATTTCATTCTTAGAAGTTCTCAATTTAAAAGCTATTTTCCCTTTGCACATATTTAAATAAGCATATTATCTTACAAAAATTCTCAATCTTGATATCTCGAGGTTTTTTTTTTTTTTTTCACCCCAAAAGCCACTAAATAAACAGCAATGAGATGGGTATTGATATAAATAAACTAGACCACAAACATTAGTCTTACTAGTTAAAATTACTGCATTTACATTGTACTACAATCAATACACTTTTAAGCCTAAATAATGGCATGACCTACTTAAGAAATTACTTTCATATGAATTCAATAGTTTCAAAATAGTTATTGAAGGGAAAGCATTGTATCATGATTACCCTCTGAGATATAACATTTAGGCAATGGGAAGCAGACAATAAAAGGTACTATAAAATACAGATAAGCGTCATACGAAATGGAGGCAGATGGCTACTCATCATAGACAGAAAAAACATTAGGAACAAATAAAGAGGCTATTATATACTTATAATCTCCCATAATAGAAAAACAAATAAATCTACTAACATTAAAATATTTTCTTAAATGACTATTCACTTTTTTTTTTTTTATTAAAAATAAATACTTACATCTTCTCCAAAATTAACAACATCTACATTTACTTTTTCTTTCTTTAGCCTTTTTGCCAGTTTCAGGAGCTACAAATAAAATAAATAAAGCAAAGCTGTAATAATGTCTTATTATAATTATGTCAAGTATGCAATGTCCTATTCAACAGTGGAGACATTTTTATTCTTTTTACTTCCCCACCCGCCCACTGTTTCAGAAGAAGAATTATACAACTATTACAAAAATTAAATTAATAAAACTTTAAATGAATGCTCAGTTTATTACAACTTACATGACAGTGAATAAAAGTAATATTTTAAAAGCAAGCAAATTAAAATAAAATGCATACCTCTTTTTCATCAATTTCAATCGGGCTTCCAACAAATACTACTATTCTCATTTTGTGATTTTTACCTTGTCTATGTCTCAGTGCCAACTATATTCAAAGAACAATTATTAGAACGAAAATAGTAATCTTACTAGTAAATGACAACAATCTTGCAATAATTTGCTATCTTTTCTCAAAATTATTTATACAACTTATTTCTAAAATTACAATTATAACATTGTTAAACGTGTAGTTAGAATGAATGACACACATTTAATTAAAATTATAATTTAATTAAGGAATTGATTTGTACAGAGAGTTTTGACACAAGTGGATTTGGATGAAGCTGTCTGGCATTTTAATTATTTTAATTCAATGTGTGTCCTGTAATGGCATGATTCTTAAAATAAATACAGTAGACTCCCGATTATCCGTGGACCTCTCCGTTTCCATATTTTTTTTACTGTACAATAAATTACGGAATTAACAAAAAAATTTTAAAACTAGAATAAGGTAAACAATAAAAGAGGCAGATTTAGCAATGTCCAAGTAAGGGTTTTCGTGTTTCGACACGAAAAAACAAAGACAATTAACCGATTTTTTTTTGTTAAAAAGTAAATTAAAATAAAGTAATTGTTTATAATGAATGTACTGCCATTTTAATGTAAATTAAACATGTTAAAAGCATTTTTGTGTTGATTTTCGTCCTTTTTCGGATTATCTGCGAAATTCGTTTATCAGCGATTGCCGCGCCACTCAACTCCGCAGATAATCGGGAGTCTACTGTATAATTTTTTCAACTAATTTCATCAATGTAATTTAACAACATTATCATCAACTGTTGTTGAATGAAAAAAAATAAATAAAACAAAATATTATTGTTTCTATTAATGTTGCTCTAATAATATCAGAAATCTTTTTATTTTCAAATTATTATTGGCATTGTTTCAACAAGTTTTCTAAATTGTTTCATTTTGCTCCTAAAATATTATACCAATGATTATTTTTTTCCCCATGAGTGCTTGCATCCTAGTTCCCTCGACTGCTGCTAAAGCGCAGGTGCAACCAAAATGGCAGTTTAGCAAAGTCAAGAAGGCATTTTGAGTCTTGGAATACGCGAAAATGAGTTCAGTGAAGATTTAGAAATGAGTTTAGGAAAAAGGCACAACAGCATAAAGAGCTGATACATTAGATTCCAAGGTGAAGGCTGTCTCTGCACAATAAACCCCCAAGTCACTATAGATCTAAAGCTAGACGAACATGATTCATCCCAGTCGTGCATTTTGAAGGGACATGTCTGGCGGAAACATGTTTGATGCGACTTCCAAGGTAAACACGACAGAACATTCAACACGTCTTTCGGGACTCCAACCAATAAAAGCATAGAATTGAAATACGTCACTGATGACATTATTCATAGTTTGCTCTGCTGAATATCTCAATTCCATACACTTAAAACCATCAAAAAGCTATTACTATAATAAGAAAGATAAAGATTTGACAGGAACCAATCTTTACATAGAAATATAGTAATTTTATGCATCAAAATACGCTAGAAAACATTTTGAAGAAGGAGCTTCGAACGATATTGTGCCTGTTTCTCATCTATGAATCACACAGCAAAAATAATTTTAAAGTTCTAAATTTGATAATTATTGAAGCCTTTAATATGGCAAAATTCACATTCAGAAATTAACAGAAATTTAGCAAGTCAATTCCGAGATATTTTCTTTTTAAATTTCTTAGATTTATTGGGATCAATTCTTCAATTCTCTAACTAGCGAGCGATCGGCTATCCCAGAATTCAATGCGAACACAGCCGATGCTGTTCAGTTATGAAAAAATATACTTTTTAAAAACTCTGATAAATTCTGACACATAAAATTAATGCATTTATAAACCTTATTTATTTTTGAAAGATAATCTCAATTCTGTGATAATAATTTTGTAATAGCTCTCCGTCCAGCTAAAGTGGGGACAATCCTAAGAGACACCATTTCTACAAATGGGAGTGATGTTATGACTGACATGTTACAAACTCCGATTGGTTACTTTCCGGGCGACCAAATGTTATGCCTGATCAATATAAAACCATACGGACAACTTGTTGGGCAAGCAACAGTCATTCGAAAACCTGTCAGACAAGGTCGCATGCGACCTGGGGTCCATGAAAAACAGCTTTATCTTTATCGTGTTCGCCCTACTTAACTCTTTGAGACTTTTTTCTTTGGGGGTACGGGAAGGACAAAGTGTTCGTCCTCCCACTTCCTGCTGACCTCACCAAACTGCAATATTGTATTACCAATGCAATTGTAATACCATTTTTGACCATATGCGTGATGGCTGCACCATATATGGTCAAAAATGGATTACAGCCTGGATGTTTCCCATATCATGCAAAGTGGACACAAAGAACATTTATGAAAAAAACTTGGCATGTTTGTCTTTCATTTGATGTCTCAGGGACAGATAAACATCCCTTTTTATGCTGCTGAATCTGAAATGTGTCAAGGAATTACGAATAACTCTGTATAGCTTCTAGATCTTCCCCCATTAGAAAAAATAAAATAAATAAATCGATAACAAATTTATAAAAGCACCAATATGATTACAAGTATGGCCAGGGGCAATAAAAATACTTAGGATAGTTTGAGAGAAAGTAAGTTAACCTGATTGTGACAATGAATATATCATTATACAGAGTAGTCCTGAAATGGATGGCCAAACTTGAAGGCTCGATGCAACTTAGCAAAATAATAAAGAAAGCCCATATAAACATGGGTGTGGAAATGCTTTTTTCAGATCTTACAGTATGATTAGCATGTATCACTGTTAGATGAGGTGAAGTGGCCTTCACATGCCTCATACCATCGTGAGAATTGCAGGAAACTCCGAAACATGCCAGGATACTCTTGATGCCTGCTGGTGGAGGCCACTTCGAACACCTCATCTAAGAGTAGCTACACCAAATGTGAACGTGGTAACATTCTGTATTATATAAAACACTTCTGCATTCATGTTCATATGGACTTTGTTCCACAAACATTTTAGGACCACCCTGTAGAGCATAAGCAGCAGAGCATTTAAAATTTTAATAGTCTAAAATATCTGTTCAAATAGTTTGCTTTTGAAGGACTAGTATAGATCCTTGTTTTTTTAAGGGATTTCCCCACTCTGGGATGAGAATATCTAGATATTTCGGCCCAGTGCCTTAGGCCTTCTTCAGGAGATTTATATATATATATATATATATATATATCAATTAGATCAAGGTGGGCACATATCTAACAACTTAAGTTTCTCAGATAAGTTTTCATGTTGTTCATTCCGAGCCATGGTGAGCACACTGCTAGACTGGGAAGGAACGGGAGGGGACAGTTTTGTAATTGCATGGGGGGGGGGGGGGGTTTCTGGGGAGATCGAGAACTCAATTGGTTCCCTTAGAATTCAAAAACCCTGTTATACTGAAAGTAAGCTTTTAATCCGTCTTTTTTTTATTCTTTATATATTCATGTCAAATTATTATTACTATTTGTATCTCTTACCAATTTTCCAACTTCTATCAATCAATCATTTCCATTTATATTTATATATTTTTTATTATTATTTAAAATTCTCGCCCTTTGTTGTTCTAGCTTACTTTCAGTATAATGGTGTTTTTGAATTCAAAGAGAACCAACTGAGTTCTCCATCTCTCCACGCAATTACGAAACTGTCCCCAAAGACACTTTCACTGTCCCCTCCAGTCCCTTCCCAGTCTAGCAGTGTGCTCACCATTGCTCGGAATGAATAACACGAAAACAACTTATCTGAGAAACTATGAATGGAAGTTGTTAGATTTGTGCCCACCTTGATGTAATTGATATATATACATCTCCCGAATAAGGCATGAGGCACCGGGCTGAAATATCGAGAAAATCTCATCCCGGAGTAGGAAAATCGCTCAAAAAACCAAAAAAAAAAAAACCCATCTCTACAGTATTTGTGTAAATATTTACATTCTGGAATTTTATAACTCTCAGAAATACTTACATGAGCAATACGAATTCCACTAACTAAGTTGATCATTCCATTTGGTTGAACTTGATGCAGTTTTGACATAATTCTTCCAACATCCGATGTTAAGGTTGCAAGAACCTCAGTACTACAGAAACAAAAGTGATATTGTTATTAAGTCCTTACAATATAATTAAACAAAACCTATTTAGCATTGACTAGGTATCAAAGATAAAAAGTTCTTTATGGAGTTAATTGAACTACATAGAAGTTTTAGAATCAAAAAACATATATTATCTCAAGCAATTATCAAAAATTGAGTAACTATCATTTACAATAGTGATTATAATAATAATAGGAGTAATTAGTAGTATAATCTTTATCAATGTATTAAACACTTATGAACAGAACAAGCTTTCTGAAATCTATTATGTTACTATAAAAATACAAGTTTTAGTAATAAGACAAATTTCCTTTACATAGTTTGCTCCTAAATTAATACTTCCTTTATAGATTTATTCAATTATTCACTACTTTAATCCTATAAAACTTTCATATTTCAGAAAATTTCAGCATGACTATTCCCAAATTAAAATTGTGCTGTGCATGTTCACATTTTTAATCAAATATGTTTTATATATAGTTTCATCAGCTTTTCAAATGTACAGTTTTTTGAAATTCTAAAAAAAAAAAAAATATTTTATACTCAATGTGAAGATAGTTTTGTTGCTGAACGCCAAAGCCTGCTGAAATGATCAAGAACAAATTCAAAATAGAAAATAATAAAAATAATACACTGTTTGTGAAAATTGGAACACCACGATCTATTAACTTGAAACTTATAAGATATGTACATTGAGTTGGGACATGATTATAATGTCAGTGAAAATGAGGATGCGATTTGGAGCAGTGCCCTCTGAACTTTTCGATCTTGGGTATAAATAGGTAGCTCAAATGAGATGTTGCAATCAGGTGAAGACCCGACATTCGGTCAAAATGGTTTTCCTTGTGTCTCACCATGCCCTGTCACTGAAGATGGTCGCTTTATGAACACATGACCGATATTTGAGGGGGAACGATTGTTGGGATGAGAGAAGCTGGATTTTCTTATCCCAAAATTGCCACTCATACAGGATGAAATGCCAATATAGTGATGCAAATATGGTGTCAATGACCAGATGAGATTCGGACGCACAGTCATATCCAGAAAGTGGCGTCAGCACAACAGTAGATCACTGTCACAGGTCAGGTTTTGTCCTCCAGCAGCTTGACATTGTATGCTTAACAGAGGACTGTTTGCTTGCAGCCCACTATTGCAGATCCCTTTGGCAGCAATAGAATCTCCAACACAGACATTAGCATGCTGATTGGCAACATATTTTGTTTTCTGACAAGTCATGATTCAACTTATGCACCATGATGTTTGCATACGTGTTCAAAGACATCGTCATGAACACCAGTTTGCTACAGTGCCACTGGGTTCCCTTTGAATTCAAAAACACCGTTATACTGAATTCATGATATCATTTGATACAAATTCAGGAAACCTTCAACAGCTAGAGATATGCCAAGTATGTTTTAGAGGCAGAGGCAATACTCTTCCTTCCTTCAGAGTTGTCCTGGCACTATATTCCAGCAGAACAATGCTTCTTCTCTGGCCTAAATGTTCTCCTGATGTGTCTGCGATCTAACATGTTTGGTAAGCAATTGGCCTGTCAAGAGCCTCTGCCATCCAGAACAAATGAATTGTGAACTTGCATAGAACCAGACTGTCAAGCTATTCTTCAGATATTAAAAACATCTTTCATTCAATGCCACCCCGCATAGAATCTGTTGTTGCTGCTCAAGGTGGCTTCACAGGATATTGAATTTTGAAGCAACATAACCTTGTATATCTCTGCAAATGTAATCAGTTATCTACTGTATATGAGTAAACTGTGACAAATTTCATTTGAACAGTGCGATTCTTCTTGGTGTGCAATTTTCACCAACAGTTGTATAGTAGGCAGTTTATAGAAATTGAAGGCAAATACATATACAGTAAAACCCCGTTATTACGCTCGTCAAGGGAACATGATCTACAAGCGTAATAAGCGGGATAGCGCTATAAACGGGGAAATGATTTATGAGATGGGGAAACATTTAGACACCATTTTACAGGAAAGATACTTGATTCTGAAATAGATATAGTGCAAATGTGACCTTATTTCCTATTTAAAAAATCTTTGATTGTAGTTTGCCGTGTGTGTATGCTACTGATATAAATTATGACATTTTCAATGCGGTTCAAGAAACTATTAACATCAATTGATTCTCCACTAGGAGCAATACAAATATATTTTCGGAGCAGATTTAGTGCACTGCCCGCTATTTCACGCGCCTTTTCTTGAATGATTGGGCCACTTAATGGCACTGATGCATCACGGGACTGATGAATCCATTCAATTAGAATTTCCTCGGCATCTTCATATTTTCCACACTTTACTTTTTTATGTTTGCAACCACCCTTCGCTGCATTGGTAATTCCATTCTTATTTTTTATTATTGTTCTCAGACTGGATCAGGGAATTCTTAGAGATTCTGCGAAATCCTTCTGACTTAGTGTAGAATTCTCGTCGTACTTACGGAGAATTTGCAATTTTTCACTTATAGAAAGGGATTTCCGCTTCGACATTTTGCACTAACTTACTGTATCACTGATCCACACTTCAAAGAGTACAAAGATTCCCTCCTACCAGGGAAAGAAAAGAATCTTTACAGTGTTACATTTCTTTTCGATACAAAATTTCCGATATAAAAAAAGCGCTACAAGCGGGATTTGAAGCGTTATAAGAGGGTAAAAGTATACAGAGTTATATAGAAAATTCCAGGGACCGCATGAAAGGAGCGTAAAGAACGGGATAGTGCTATAAGCGGGAGCGTAATAACGGGGTTTTACTGTATATTGTAATTATACACTAGAATTTGTGAAAAATGCAACATCATGAAGGGCTTGAAACATAAAGGATATGTAAAAGCAGGGTACAAGATATAAATGATTAGAATTGCAGAGTGATTGCACAAGTCTGGGCACAGAAGTGCTCTCAGAACTGTAGTGGTAGGGGTATAAATAGAGGATTGTGTAGGAGCCACAGAAGTAGTGCATCGCTGATAGAGAGCTGTAAAAGTGTCACCAGGATTCCCAGTACCTCTATTGATGACTTGGAATATGATATCGATAAACAACAATTTGAATGTGGATTTTCCTACTGCGACAATGTGCATGAACTGTATTGAACCGGGTGCATCGAAAATCCGGCAGTGGACCACAAAATGTGATGACACCGAGGAATAACAAGACACCTCTTCTGCAAGGCAGTAACAGACCGCTCAGCGTCATTGTTAAGTATTAGCACAACAGATGTGGCATTGTCTGCCTCTACAATTTGACGCCATCTTGCTGTGCGCCATCTTACTGGTTGCATGCATCCTTTATGGGTGAGTCCCTTGACCTTGAACCATCAACGTCTCAGGCTACATTGGGTTTGTGAATACAGACAAGGGCGGGCTGATTGGCAACATGTCATGTTTTTGGACGAGTTCCGCTTTAACTTGGAGCATCGTGAGTGCCTTTTCCAGCATGCATTGTAGAGCGTCATACTGGCAGAACGCCAGGTGTGATGGTGTGGGGTGCTGTTGGGTACTATGTGTGCTCTTGGCTGCTACAAATTGAGAGCAATCTGAACAGCTACATCAGGGAAGTTCTAGAGACTGAAGCCATATCCTTATTTTAGTGCACTCCTGACATTATATTCCAGCAGGACAATGCCCAACAATATTTTTGCCAGGAATGTTTAAGCTTTCTTCATAGCAGGATAGATACCGCTACTTCCCTGACCTGCATGCTCACCAGACATGCCGCCTATTAAATGTCTGAGATATGGTCACTTGGCTACTGGCCCGTGAAGCAGTCTTCCAGCAGTCAGTAACAATGAACTTTGGACTACAAACAGCCTAGCAAGCAATTTTCTAGGACACCATCGAAAACCTCTTTAATTGATGCAAGATGTATAGCAGATCGCGGAGGCTTCAAAAGATACTTGTGATTTTTTCAGGTTATACTTTTATTGCGCTGAAAATGTAGTCACTTATGTACAGGTCTATCAGTAGTACGTAGTATACATTTTATTCTAATCGCATGATTCTTTCATGTTGTTGCATTTTTCACAAACACTAGTGTAATAAATTCATACTATTAATAGGCAAAAGACGGATGTATGTTTGTCATCAAAATGGAGAGAGTGGGGAGAGGCGGAGAGAGACTATTTTAAAGTGTATTTTTAATTTTGTTAATGTACTTTTCATTTAAAAATACACTAACAAATGTCTTTTTGAAAAGAAAAATTAGTTGATTTAATTAATGTTGGTGAAATAATTCCTACGCCCCTGTAAGGCATTGTGAGCACTCTCTCATAGGCTCAATTTGGAGGAGCCTATTATTTTGGGACAGGAGGTTAACTTTTGTTGCCGAAAGTGCCAGGAAAGCATGTTGATATTAAAAAATCAAGAATCATGTAATGATGGTCTTTCAAGGTATTTCAAAAATGTGGTATTTGTTTTACTTCCGTGAATATTTCACAGGTTGCAACTAGTAATTCATAAAAAAGGTGGTTGTTGTACAGACAATAAGGTGATAAGGTCTCAATGAATCCCAAATTCTTGGTGATACCCTTTTAAAAGGACAAGGCTATCTTTATCCTCATATTTCTGTTGTCTTTTCAGTATTTTGAACAGGAAATTCACCTGAAATCCCGAAACTGTTGGACCTTTACCACCCTGCTGAGTAAGTACACCTTCCAACTTATTTTAATCATTAGTTTTGCCAGTGCATATTATGCCTATAATATATCAAATGGCCAATGCAAATTACGAAAGGCAAGCTGAATGAACTGCAAACTTTCCAATGAAAAACTTGACGACTCCAAAACCATAGCTCCAAATCATGATCATGCTGCTATTTAGAAGCAAGCAGTTCGGTAGCTTTAACAAACCCTAAAGCTCTTAAATTTCTAACACAGAAAACAAAGGTTATTTTCTTATTATTGGTGTTTGTATGAAATATAAATGTGAATTCCCTGATACAGGTTTATAACAAATTACGCAATACATTTGAAAAAAAAAAACTAAAATAAAAAAAAAATAACACTTTTTTTTTTTTCATTGTCCAATCTATAGTATCAAATTTTCTTTTATTACCCTACTGATACTCTTTAACTGTTGAATGAGACTGTTTTTAATCAAAGTCCTTGTTTATATGCATACATTTTTAAAATCTTGTAAAAGTATGGCATGATCTTGAAACTATGCAGGGCCAATGAAAGCTTGTTAAGGACAGGACTTAAATCAGACCAGACCTGTAACATCCAAGCTGACTTTTAGATTAATGTTTATATTATCATAATGATTGTCCAGTATTCACAATGATATATAAAAGAGATTATAAAAGTACACATCACCATCTTTTGCCTATTTCCTTTACAAAGGTATTATTTATAAAATTCCCTGTGATATTATCAAGATAACGCTAATGCTTACTCAGCTCTAAACACGTCTTGGAAGGAAAAGAACTATATCATTTCCAAATATTAAAATTTACTCCTGAGAGAGAAGGAAGCAGATAAATTATCATTCATTGTGAGAATAGTACATCTAGGAATAATCAGCCATGTCATTAGTTAGGAATACTTACTTTTGAAGCGGAGATATTTTCTCAGTATAAAATCTGTTTTTACTGGGATTGATGAAAAGTTTTCTTGTCATGCTTCTCTAAACTAGAAGCTGAAAACGTTAGTGGGTCATATACTATACCTAAATGCTAGTTCACAAATCTCTACTACTTGCATTGTAAATGATAGTTCTCCGTAATTTACTACGAAAATACAGGTATTATTATTACAATAAGCCTCTTAAGCTTTTTACAATAGAAAAACTTAGTGCTTATTTTAAATAGAAGCCAAAAATAGACAGAAGATTATAAGTTGATAACGATCCCTCAACAACTATATATACACGAGACTAAGTTTCACACACTGCAAATGTAATAAATTAAAAGTATACTATGTAATTATAGAACAAAGTAGTGAATTGAATAAAATCACAAAGAAAATGCTATTTGAGACGATCATTTCTACTGACAAATACTTACTTGGCCAATGTCAACAATCCCACATTGTTTTCAGGATTTGATCTAGTTTTGGAATGACAAATTAAAGTAACTGCTTCTTGTTGTGCTTGAAGCCGTGTTGGCATAAAATCACCATTCCGCATATACTCACTGTTGTCAACACTATTTTTTGTAAAAGAAAACTTAAAATAAGTTACTTGACTAACTCATTTTTAAAACTGAAAACATTGCAACAATATATATTATTCTGCAATTATTAAAAATGTGATTTTGTTTATGTTTCTAGGTTTTTAATGAAGATGATCACTATAAGAGATGGAATATGAATTTTTTTTTTTTTTTTAATAATTTGATCTACAATTTTAAATTTTTAAAAAATTAAGATAATAGGAAATCTGCAATAAGAATAAAACGAACCTCCCCCCCCATTCTTTATCAATTTATACATTTTAATCAAGTCATATTAAAGATTAATGTATTTTTTAATACTACATTAAACATTATAATTATTTACCAGTAAGATAACTCAAAAAGAAACTGAAACTGGCATGAAACTGATCATTAGATTTGACAAAAGATAAAAAAAAAAAGCCTGTCATTATAATTTTGAAAATTATAAATTGGCTGCCATGATTAAAGTAATGAAAATACGAAGAGATGGGACAGAGTAATGGAATACAACAACTAATATGACAGCATTCTTAGTTTCTGATATTATGTTTGAGTTCATATAGAAAAAAAAGTTTAGTCTAAGAAGTGATTACTGTGAAATATTCTTACCAGAATTTAGTCGTAACTGATCAAAATTCTATTATCTATTGTTTCTTTTATAATGGTTAACAGTAAATGTCTATTTTTTTTTTGGGGGGGGGGGGGGGAATTCTCTAATGCTCTTTTCATCTTATACTGAACGAGGTTGATATGCAAGGATTTTTTAATAAGCTTTTAAAATATGATGAGTATTGTTGCTTTTAAAGTTTGGGAAACTCCATACGCAAATGATTAAGATTTAATTGTCATAAAACGTCACATCACCTCCATGGCTCAATGGAATTCCCTATTTTGTAGTCCATATAAGGGCCCTCAGAATCTTACTAGACACATTCTGCTTTTTGGAACATTTTGGAACACACCAGCTTACCACCAGTAATATCTCAACTATATGCTTGAAGACCCTTCGAGGAATTGCAAGACTTTGAGAGACGCTTCATCATTCAGACAAATAACTCATCATCTGGGATGCTTCTGTGGGAAGGAGCCAGGATCAATGGTTGTATGAGGGTACTCATTCACATTGTCAAGGTCCAACTGTATCAACGCTAGAGATAAGGGTTTGTTATGAGACAATCTTAAAGTGCTCCGACAGCTTTACTCTCCACCATCCAGAGATGTGGCATTCTGTATGCAGCAACCAATATCTATCCTCATTATTGCTAGATGCTCTGGACTTCAAGCCCAATGTCCCTTATGAGGCTTGCCTTCAACAACCCATCACTTCAGCTTAAAGTGGTATGGTGTCCAAGAGATATGGTCTGCTCTAGAATGGTCTGTATGTTTAGCAACGAGTCCTGCTTTAACCTTGCAGCAGATGATCATTGAATCTGCATTTGAAGAACTGGTCAGCATTCAAATCCTCGCAATATTGTCTAGATGTACACAGTCATTACATTATTTCTTATGACAGCCGATTAAGGAACTTTATGCCCAGGTACTTGCAGCAGATCCAAAGATATTTTGCAACCCTTATTTTGACCTTTGTGTCCCACTTGCAAGGAGCAATTTTCCATCAGGATAATACATGTCTACACAGTCTAAACGTTTCTCAGCAGTGCCTCCAAGCAAATCAAACCATTCCATGATAAGCCAGGTCCCCAGACTTGTCACCCACTGAGCATGTCTGGACACACTAGGATGTCAACTGCATCCATCATCCAATATTCGGCATTTGGAACAGCAGTTGCGACAAGCTTGACATGATCTATCATGTGACAATACCAGATATTTGTTTCACTGTACATCACCATGTATAACAGCTAGAGGCAGCTCAACACAGTACTAATAATGTAACTAAAGATGCTACAATTGTTCATTATTTTTTCCTACTGTGAAATTTGAACAAACTCTTCATCCAAATGCCACTTACAAAGTTTCATTCAAATTGGATGCATCTTTCATGGTGCTTTGATTTTGTTTTGGCCACAACAAGAAGCTTAACTTGCGTGTATTAAAATAAAGAGAAAACTGAAAATAAAACGCATGCACTTGTACAAAAGAATAAACAGGATTAAACTGATGGTAATTAACCGACAGTTCCAGAATACTGAGTGTATTTCATCGTCAGGGATGACACAACCACATAGGACAACACAAGGTGAGAATACATAGTGGGAGCGAGGGGAGTGAAGGGATTAAGGAGGTTTAGCAATAGTGATGGTTTGCCTGCCGGGGATAGGGTTGTACAAGTCTACACAGTCCATCGTTTCTCAGCAGTGCCTCCAGGCAAATCAAACCCTTCCATGATAATCCAGATCCCCAGACTTGTCACCCATTCAGCACCTACTTGTACAACCCTATCATCGGTGGGCCATATGCACGTCACCATTGCTAAACCTTAATCCCTTCACTTTCACAATGTATTCTCACCTCAAGTTGTAATAATTGTTTTGTGGTATCCTTTATGTTTGTACTGTTCCTGATGATGGATTATGCTCACTATTTCAAAACTGTCGGTTAAGTACTATCATTTGAATCCTATTTATTCTTTTGTACATGTGAATGCGGTTTATTTTCATTAATCTCTCTCTCTTTTTTGGCCACAGACTGCATTTAGGAAGATATGTTGTCGTTAAGAAATAGACAACACAGAAAATAATGTATTTTACTTCAGAATGGTGAAAGAGAGAATGATTTCTTTAAACATTTGTGAAAGAGAATGCGAATGTAAGCTACAGTCATTTTACTGCTCAACATCATTTGGTAATCTTAGGAGATACAGTTGAATAAGTCATATTAAAGATAAAATAAAAGTTAACTGCCTTTAAACAATAGAGAGAGAAAAAAATATTTGTTGACAAATTTGCTTACAATAATTTTATGAATCAGTTCAATGATAATGTTCAATAATAAATCGTTTTGAGAAGGTTACATTGTTGCATTTTTCTATGCGAAGTTTTTTTATTCAGTGATAGTGAAACAACATAAAGAATGAAATTTTGGTCAGTCTTCCTGAATGAAATTCCTCGATCAAGATGACCAGGAAAATAGTTCCTGGTGTTCTGGCAAAGGTACAACGTTTGGCACAAACTGAGAACCCTTGCACCCAACGTGCAATTGCAAGAAAGGTCGATATCACTCAGTCCACTGTCTGTAAAACTCTAAAAGAACTGTCTCCTATGAAAAAGTTTCATAAGGCCCAGGTGCATGCGTTGAAAGATGGACCAACTGCAGGAAGCTCTATGAACGACACCTGGCCATAGTTAGTATAGATTTGTGGTCACTT
Organism: Thereuonema tuberculata; assembly: GCA_023159025.1. Lineage (NCBI taxonomy): Eukaryota > Metazoa > Arthropoda > Chilopoda > Scutigeromorpha > Scutigeridae > Thereuonema > Thereuonema tuberculata. Next base: position 67,080,512 of record JAFIDM010000001.1, read on the forward strand.
TGCATGAAACTTGAGTCTATTTTACAGACTGTGGAAATGTCAAGGCAATTTCATATCGTTCCAGTGATGAAAAAGACAGATCTAATTTTGTGGGTCAGTTTTGTTTTCCACAAGGTTCACTGTGGTTGCAGATCACTGGAGCAAATTGGCTACCCATAGAATTGTGCAGTGAATGCCCAGTATTATCAAACATGTTCTGACACCAATCTACGCTCAGGAGTTACCAGCTCTGTATGGTCCAGAGGTCACAAAAGTCACCATTCATCAGGATAAGGCTTCCAGACATACGGCCAAATTGTCCCCGAGATTCTATCAAGAAATAAAAGCCAGAACAGGAATATGTGAATTCCCTTCAGTGATATTCCAGTCATGTCCCCTGATGTCAGCCAGATGCTTTTTGTGGCTTTGAACAATTAAAAACAGACTAGGGAAAGTATGTAGAGAGAAAGACAAAATACCCTGTGTATTTTACAGTGTTTAACGAATGGATTAAATCAATGTAGAATTATTTCACAACTGTGCTTCAGCCACTGCAACGTTTTGAGTTAAAATTTCCATTTATAACAGCAAGTGGCTTTGTATAGTAGATGGTTTTGTTTATGGGGTGGGGACGATTCAAGACTTCGAAGTTTATGGATCGCTGCCTCGATCACAAAATTATTATTTTGTTAAGTATAAGTCTTAATTTGTGGAATATAATCCATCTAACCGGAATACAACTAGAATATAACATTTATTTAAAATAATAAATAGTAATGCTGAAATTAAATATGCATTACAATTACTTAGGACAATTACAACGAACAACCAAGCAAATAAAATGAAATAGGTATATTTGAGGGTAGAAGAGGTGGCCTAACATAGAATATAGAGAAATTTTAACTATTGCTTAATATCTTTAAGTTTCATTATATACTCCTGGGCTAATTCTCTAAACTAAGATAAGTTGTAGGATTATCGGAAATTAAATACATAAAGGAAATAAAATAACCTACTGAGAAGTATTAAGCCTATTCAAAATACTCAAGTCATCGTTGTCATCAATACATTTGTTTACATTTCTGGGCCAATTACTCGACCAGATAACTTTTGTATTGATAAAGTTTAAAAACTAAAAAAAATCATTTCTATAAAATATTATTAAAATGTTATTTACATCATTTGGAAGTGATAAAAAGCAAAAATATTCAATAAACTCACCACACCATAGTACTTTCCAGCACCATTTTGAAAGGAATTTCTCGAACTAACCAATCAGAAAGAGCACTCCTTACGGTATGTTCTAGTACTATTTTAAAACGCTTGATGTAATGAAGCTAATAATTAACAAAAATATTTAAAAAAATCTAATATTTTAAGTATAATTATAAATTTAGTACATAGAATTTTAAATAAAAATAAAAATATAATTAAATTATCATTGAAGACCTAAAATTAAATGTTACCGCGATGAGCTTATCAGACTGGGGGGCAGGGCAGAATCCGGCTGGACGGCAACATGGCATCGAAGGACGGAGTCGACTCGTCCACAACCACCACCAATTCCTCTAAAATTGTCATCGTGGGAGCTGGTGTTGCTGGTTTAGCGGCAGCAAGTCGACTCTTCCAGAATGGATTTCAAAATGTCACCATCCTGGAGGCACAAGATCGTATTGGGGGCAGAGTTCATACCATGCCACTTGGTAAATGTGGAGTACTCTTAATTTAAATTGGACAATAACTATTAATTTTGTTTAACTTTATTATTGTGATTAATGAAATAGAAAAAGAAAAGAATCTAGTGCAATCAAAGACGATGATTTTATGACTGTAAAAATGTTTGGAATAAAAAAAATAAATTGTCTAATCATAGGGTTTCAGAGATCTTCTCGGCTTAGTTACGTAACTTCTATGCTCTGATAATGCTGTGAAATTCATTTTCTGAGTTAAGATTATTAACATCCCTTATATAAAACAGCAACCCGGATCCTAGTCTAGATACATTATATAATAATTTATTTACTCATTTATTTATTGATTGTGATTTTATAGGAATAGAAATTGAGATCTTGTGTGTTCAGAGTAGCTCCATAGATATAAAATTGTAATTGGCTTATTTCTATAAGAAAAACATATTGGTTTGTTACAGAGCCTTTCTTGTATATCATTATTCTACGCAGTTATAACTGAACTAGCTCTATTCAGATTGTTAAATATAGAAATGCGTTATTTATTCAGACAGGCTGAACATTATTTAAAGACAGTTATTTTGAAATGTACAGCTGCTCTGTTTGTTTTCAAGTATTGCAGTGAGGAGCTCCATTACTTCATTAAAATAACATTGTTTACGCTGCCAGTACTATTAGATAATAAACAGTCTTAGATTGTTGACTTGTGAAAGCTAAATTTATTGAATAAATTGCTTTGCCATATCCAGACAGATGTAAAACTTCTTTTAGCAATCATTATAATCACTTTCAATTCGACAAAAATGAACTCTTAGATTTAATAATCCTAAATACTAGTGATGTACATTATCAGTAAGCATGTTTTTGCAGTATAATTAATTTTTTACATTTTCCAGTTTTAGCAATGCTGTATATTGAATTTAATTTGTTTTTATGTATTTATTTTACCTGTACTTAATGCCATTTTTTGGGCTTCTGTAGGAAACTAGTAAACTTTATTCAAGGAGCCCTAGTTTAGCTTCATGTCTTTGGTTTTGGCAGTCAAAGTACATCTAAGCTTGCTGTTGCCTTAAATAAACAATAAAAGATAATAAAAATTCAGCTTCATCACTATACATCCTATTATTCTGCAATTATTGGAATATATACACTGTCCTACATTTTGTAAAACTTAATCTTTTCTTTGGAGTTGTTTCAAATTTTATTTTCAGAAGAGAACAAGTATGAATCTTATCCAGGATATTTGAAATAAAATAAATCCTCAAAATCAAAAGTCAATTAGCTTTGTTTTCTAGTTGGTCACTAGTTAAATATAAAGAAATAGTATGGACAGAGGTGAAATTTCATAAAAGAAAAATGGATTGAATTCATTATATAATATCACTGTTTGTATGACTCTTAAAGTCCCTGTTATTTCTTTTGTTAGATTAAGATAAATTTACTCAAGGAATTCTTTTCCATTTTTTTAGGAGCCTGTTTATTGAATTCTTTTAAACTCTTTGTAGCTTTATTGACATAACAATGCTGAAATTTCTTCAGGGGAAGAAAGTACTAAAGAGAAAAATTGCAGAATTAGTTTTATCTTTGGAACCAAGGATAATAATATTTTTTTTTTTCTTTTTATTTTGTAGGTGATTCCGTCATTGAAATTGGAGCACAGTGGATTCATGGTGAAATGGGCAACCCTATCTTTGAAATTGCCAAGCAGAATGACTTAATCCTTGAAACACCTGATGATGATATCGTAACTGCTCTTGATGCAGAATTTTGGACTCAAGAAGGTGAAAAATTGAACCAGCATCTTCCTCGTGATTTTGAAATTATAATGTGTTCAATCATGGAGGAAGCAAAGGAACTTGCCAAAAGCCCCGAAAAATTCAATTTGCCCAAATCTGCCTTGAGTTTCTTTCAACGAAAATATGCTGAATATTTAAAGAGTGCATCTGATTTGCCTAAAGCTACCCAAATCAAGGATGGAATGTTTAGATGGTATTGCCTCTTCCGAAATACAATCGAAGGTTGTGATTCTTTACAAGAAATGAGCATTGAATCTTGGTCAGATTATCAAGTAATTGAAATAATTAAATATACATTAGATTATAGCCTCCTTTTCCTCCTTTTATTTTTATATTGATATCTAATTATTAGAGACTATTTATTACTGAGATTTTATATACTTATATCTTTTCTGAATCTTATCAAAGATTTAAAATTTTGTTAAATTCAAAAAGTTTCTAAAATATCTCATTAAGCCATAACTACAGCAAGATATTTTCTATTTAGAAGCTTAATAATTGAATACATTGCACAGGAATACAGAGAAACAAATTAGATGTATTTCAAATACAAACAAATTTAAAACATATTAAAAAATGTGTAAAATTATCATATAAATAAATGCGGTCTCTTGGTAATACTGAACTTAAGCGACTTAAAACAAAAATGTCTAATTAAAATGTTCTTTTGAACCTAGCTGAAATTGTCTTATCAGTGGTTTAGTTCTCATCCATTCTTACAAGACCTTCTTTCAATAAATGATTCTTAGATCATGATGAGTCTGTAGGTTCAAGAGAAAATTGTTTATGCAAATGCTTTTGATATTTAAACATCAAATTACTCCATGAAACATACAAAAAAATAAAGAGTTCTGCTAACGAACCTGTTCAATTACTATCTTTTATCGTTTGATGTCAGTTTGCTTCTTCGTTACTCCATAGAAATGTCTACCATCTTATGCTTTAGATCTATCATTTTTCTCTCAATCTCTATCCTTTTGGTGTTGCCCTTTTCCATTCCTGATGAGAAGCCTTTTCATCATTCAGCTGTTGCTTTTTCCTCTTCAGCTTGGATCCGCAGTCCCTGTATCCCTCTGTTTTCCAATTTCAGTCATCTTTTTACTTCAGAATAATTCTCCAGTTCCTTTTTCCTCACTGCTATCTTTGAATCCCTCAGTGTTCCAAATAATCATATGGCCAAATATTTGGTAGACTTACTTTAATTTCCTATTCCTCACTTGCCACAATTGGCAAGTATCGACTCTCCTTTTAACTTGTGGTTTCCTTTGACTTTGCATTGTGATATCTGTTCAACATCTAAGCTGTACAGAGTTCATGCTAATTCTTGTCTCTGATATTTCTTATTTTATGTTGATTGTACCATCCTTTTGTTATCTAATTTATCCTGCTTCTTTTCATGTCAGTGCTTCGCTTCTTACTGCTACTCTTGAAAGATTCTATTTCCTAACTTAGCTTTTTCTGCTCCCGTGAACTTTTTTATTTTGTGCTGCTATTACCTTGGAACTCTATCTCTTGAGTTCTTATTCTATCTTATAAGTAGCTCTTGCATTACGTCATACTCTTCCCTTGGGTACATTACGTACTAGCTTGTTATGTAAGGCCTATCATCCTTTCAATATACAAGTCTTATCATTATTTTGAGACAATTAGACTTCTGATTATTTTCCAATAATTTTGGCTATTTTTTTTAATAATTGACTTGAAGAGTTGCTATAATTTATGCTATGTTATCCTTCATTCTCTTACCCCAGATGATTCTCATGGGATATCTCACTCGTATTTAGTGTATATTTTGCTAGTGGTATTTTGCAGTATTTCCAGGTCTTATTCCTGGTCACAATATCACTTCTTGCAAATCTATTGAGGACCATCCTTTCAGATGATGTTGGCATGATCACCCAATGTCTTTTTGCCATCATCTTGGCCTGATACTATTGCTCTTTAGAAAATCTCTAATGTAATTTTCAGTTCATTCTAGAACTGTTAAATTTTCTGTCAGCTGTTGTTGGTTCTTTTAGCCCTGGTGATTCCATGGATGTAATGTGCATTCATTCTAAATCATTTACTTTCTGTTTTCTGTGTTCTTATTGACATTATCTCCATTCTTCCACTTTTCCGTCCAGTAAGTGTTTTGGTTCTCTGTTACTCCATATTTTAAATCTCTTGAGCAAGATTCTAATGTTTCACTTGCATTTGTTTTTAATATTCTTATGAAATATGCTAAATTTTATTTTTAAAATTAGTATTTTGTCTAAGGATTCTATCCACAAAATCCATCCCCCTCAGCCCTGTCTTTTCTTGTTTTTCCTAAAAAACAAAAAAAAAAACAAACCTACTATATGGAGAATTTTGATGTGTAAATATCAAAAAATTATCAGTGAAACACTAATTGTATTAAAAAAATTTAAGATACATTGAGTGGCCATTTTATTACCTCTCACTCTAACTTCAACGGGTCCGGTAGTGATACATAACAACGTAATAGCAACGAGTATTGTATAAAAGGCATGCTTGGTTTCAAGAGAACTGCATATCAGTACAGTTCGTTGGAACATGGATAAAACAATAGATTTTAAGGACTTCGAACAAGGCATGATCGTGGCGCCAAGAACAGCCAGTTCCAGTATTTCGGAAACTGTTAAGATCTTCTGCTTTTCTTGTGCAACAGTATACTGGAGAATGGCATTTGGGGTGCTCAGCTGTGGATGAAAGAGGTCATCTATGGCAACAGGAGGACAACAAGACAACAGATTGCAGCTGAGTACAACACAGGTGCACCATAACTCATATCCAAAAGCATAATAAAATAGACCTTTTCCCTGATTGGTTTTAATAGCAGGAGACCAGCAAGAGTGCCTTTTCTATCCCAGAAAAACAGGAAAGTGTGTCTGCTGTGGTCCCAGGAACATTGCAATTGATCACTTGACAAGTGGAGAAAGGTGGTTTGGTCTGATGACTCTTGATTCCTTCTCCACTATGTTGATGGCAGGATCAGAATACGGTGCAGTAGCACGAATCAATGGATCTGTCTTGCCATGTGACAACCTTACAAGTAGGTGGCGATGGAATAATGGTATGGGGAAATGTTCTCCTGGGACAGACTTGGTCCCCTAATATCCCTGGAAATATCTCTTAATGCCATGGACTATTTCAACATTGTGCTGACCAGGTGCACCCATTTATGGCTTCAGTGTTCCCTTACACAGATGGCCATTTTCAACTGGGCAATGCACCATGTCACCATGCTCGATTGGTTCAGTGAGCATGACTCTTGATTTCCATTTGCTTCATTCGCTGGTTCAGTCACCTGATCTCAACCCTATCGCACATTTGTGGGACCGGGTAGAAAGATCCATTCGAAGCCTAGAAATGCCACCATCCAATGTGAACCAACTACGGGCTGCTCTTCTGTCAGCATGGTCCAATATTCCTGTGGAACGGTTCCAACATCTTTTAGAATCTATGCATAGAAGAATTATGGCTGTGATCAAAGCTAGAGGAGGACCAACTCATTATTAGTATGGTGTTTCTAATAAAGTGGCCACTCAGTGTACTTTTAGCATTGATGAAAGGAAGTGTTGATTTCAATTGCTCCTTGGATCTTCAGGTTATATTACTCTACAATCTGGTTCTTTTTATTATTCTTCCTAACATTAAATAAATAGGCACCCCTTGTACACTACTGGATTTTCCTTCAAGCTCAATGCATTGATGAAGAACCTTTAATCACTCTATTTCTACAGCATCTTATTTCACCTTTTTTTTCAAAGATTGAAAAACATTTTCTATACAAAGCACATTTTGTTTAAAGCTGAACTTCATTTCTTAAATAACACATATAGTCTATCTTTTTCAAGTGCTACCTTTGTAGTTCCAAATGAAAGTGTTTATTATGAATGGTTCTTTCTTTTTGTATTTACATACAGAATTAAAACCATACACTTATTTGCAGGTATAAATGTACCTTTTATTCATCAGTTGCTAACTAGCATGTAGCCACAAATGCACCTACTCAGGCCACAGTTGATGGTTTGCATCAGTTACCAATTTGCTGGCTGTGCCTTCGCTGTGTCAAAAAAATACCTTGCACTGCATATGGCATTTACAGCATGCTGGAATGTTTTACCAAGATCAGACTGTAAGTGGACATGATTCTAGCAAAGCTGAAATGCAAGGTCAGTACAGATAGGAAATTTGGTATATCACATTTAATCCAAATAATCTGGATTAAAGTGTACATTTTGATAGTCATGTCAGTACAGTGTGGATTTTTCTTTTGAATCTTTTGGATTTTTTTATATCACAATAACAATAAAAGTTTATAAGACTGAATATAATTTTTAATTATTAAATATGCTTAATGACATTAAACCATAATTACCATTTTTTCCCTAAATCTGTTGCTGATTTTTTTGTTTTTTTTTGATACATACCTTTTAGAATGTATAGTATCATATTAAAATCTGTTCAATTCCTAACTTGCCACTAAGTATAAATTCAAGCAGAAAACTTACTAAAACAGTGGAATCTTCGCACAAGGATACATAAAGCTTTAGAAAAATGAAGCTAGAAATTGTGAAAATTTTTAAGATTTTTATACAAACTACAGCTAAATATGATTTCAGCTCAAACTAACACTTTGGTAAATAAAAGCAAAAATCAAGTTAATAATAATGAAACTGAACGTTGGTAGAAAATATTAAAAGTTATGATTTTAATGCAGACCAGGATTTAAAATAAATTATTTTTTTTGCAGTAACTGAAACTTGCCAACACTCAAACAATAGGCAAACAGTCAGTGAATGTGATTCCTAAACAATAATATCAGTGTTGTCTATGAAAAGTGACTTCATAGACAAAAAATCATTCTCTTAAACTGAATTTCCAATTTGAATCTGAAAAGAAATATAAATAATGCATTCGTTACCCAAAAAATTAGGGCATCCAGAAGCAGCAGTGGAAATGGAATGACACTTGATGGAATGAGAATGATGATGCAAATAACTGATGATAACATCAAAGCAAATGGGCTGTTTATTCAGGCAAAACACTATAGGTCAAGAGTCCCTTTAGTACCGTGTCGTACCTCCCTAGCATGGATACATGTGACGATTTGACTTGGTATGGAGTCATAGAGATGTCTAATACGATAGTATTGCTGAGAATCCTCCCATAGATGAAGCAACTGCCACTCCAGATAGCAGAGATCGAGATCATAGGAAATGGCTCACCAAACCATAACTCCACCAGTCTTGGCGGTGTATCGCTCAACAATGAAGTCCAGATTTGTGTGCTACCCACTGCTTCTCTATATTCGAGTACTGTGGTTCTTCGTATCCAGATAAAAACCTGGATTTGCCACTAAACACGATTTGTTGCCAATCCACATCGTCCATGCCACACTGCATTATGCCACTGGAAATGAAGCTGCCAACAGTACAGCATTAATGATAGATAGCGTAAGGGATACTGAGAATACAAGTCTTGTTCTGTAAGTTGCCTTGCAATCGTGCAGATAGATACAAGGGCTTCTAGTAATGCTGCTACATATCTCTGGATGGTGGACAGGAATACCCTTGGATCAGTTCGTGCCTGTTGGACGATGACATGATTCTCTTTCTGCTAGTCTGCATAGGTCAGTGCCTTTCCTGCTCGTGTGTTCTGTCAGTCTCCACTGCTTCCAACACTATTGCACAGTACAGTTGGAATGCCAGCCTGCCTCCCGCAGTCCAATGATATAATGTCTTTGAAACTCTGTTCCAAAGCATATTGAATGCGTTGTCAAGCCATGCTGAGGACTCTGGAGACCTGCACTCCACAAACATACTGATTGAATAAAGCATGGCAGCGGCCGTGTGATGACAGTTCACAGGACCATTAGCTCTGATGGCAGTTCTCGGTGAGCAGTTGTAGTCCAACTGCAATCAGTGGCACAGTGACCTGTGAGGGAGCAGTATACAAAGTTTTGGCATTCCGGAATCATTCGCCCTGGGGGCCTTAATTTTTTTGGCAATGAATATATTTATCAATTATTGAATTATATTCCATTTCTTCATTTTTTAATTTTTATTGGTAGGAATGTGAAGGGAACCCAGTTATTGCCCTGAAAAATGGCTATGATAAAGTTTTGGATGTTCTGCTGAAAACTATACCCGAGGGTTGTATTCATTTAAACAAACCTGTTAGAGCAGTTCACCTTGGAAAAACATTAGACGGAAGACTAATGGAGGGAAAACTACCTGTAAACATTATCTGTTTTGATGGTAAGTAGTTTCAAAGAATTTTATATAGAAAATTTGAAACAAATTTAAGTTAAATTAAACGTTTAAAATTTATAAGTTAAAGATATTGCTATTAGATTTCAATTATTTTATCCTAATATATTTTTGAAACTTATGCAGGAAGATAAACTATTATCAAAATATTCAATTCAATTTATTATGATAAAGTAAAAAAACAAAAACAAACTTATATATGAGGCTTCGTATTCCATTTAAAAATATTTAATATAATGGCGAATTACATTACGAGGTCCAGCCCCTCCGTATTTCATTCTTTAAATCAGTGCCTCCCATCTAATGGTTAATGAAGAAATCAGTAAAAGTCTGCAATGGTGTATATAACAAATGACAAAACTACATTTAACAAACTACTGACAGCCCATAACATAAAATATTTTTCGCCTTATAAAATGCAGTTGTATTGGACGTATCCCATATTTCATAAAAAAATATTCTTAGCAGTTTAAGACGCACAAATGATGTATCAGATTTTTAATGTAGATATTACTTTTTTAATTTTAAATTTTAATACATGTGTTATCCATTTATTAGATTAAAAAAAAATTCTTAAAAAAAAAATCATCAAATCATTAAAAAATCTAACATAATATATATATATATAATGTATATAATAATATATAATATATATAAACAAATAATTTTATAAATTTCATTAATCTTACTCCTAGAAATCCTATTAATACAAGTATAATAACATTCCTTTAATTCCCACAATATGTCACACAATAATTTGCACAATATTAATTCTCACAATATTTGCAAACGACTTCTTCAGATGGTATCAAAGGACAAGAAACTATTCTCCTTCATCTACATTTCTTAAGGATTACATTCAATATTTGTGGGAATTAAAGGAGTTTTATTATATTAATAGGATTTCTAGGAGTAAATTATTTACAAGATATATTAAAGATGCTTCATTTATCTTCTTTTCAAATCTTTATTCATTTTCATCTTCACTCTAAAAATTTTCTGAACTTGATTCTCCGGTTTCTTTAGAAATGGAGTCATCACTATTTTGAAATAATAAGTCATCCAATCTTCAAGAGAATTACTGATGCCACATTTTTGAAAATGTTTTATAATTTTCATCCCAGCAAGTCTTTACCCATTCGCACAACTGTGAAATTGAGGCATTCTTTCTCCTACCTTTAGATGTTTCCTCAAAATTTGAAGATTGAATCCAATTCACCCATTTTTAGATACATTTGGCTTATAAGAAGCATCCTAATTTTCAGTTAAATTTTAGGCATAAAATAGCCCATCTTATAAGGTGAAAAATATGATATATATTTCTTTTTTTGGATAGCTGATGTAAGGAAAAATATCATAAAGAAGAATAAGAATTGTTCTTAATGATTATCACTTGATTGAAAAGAAGAGAAACTTTGTCAGTAGAAAATATAATGAGTGTTTAAGTAGATACTGTTCACCAATATGTCTTTGTGAACTTATGAATAGATATGGTAAATTGTTAAGTTCAGCTTTTTAATGACAAATTGGAGAACTGACCACAAGCTACTTTTCTCTTAAAATTGATAAAGAATGTCTATGAAGTCAGTCCCTAAAAAAAAAAAAAAAACCTGGATCTAAAGGAAAACGAGTTTGTAGAACTTACATTTCAATACATATGTACAGTACTGGAACATTCCTATTGCTTGTTAAAGTAATCAATCATAGTTTGATTGATTGTTGCCTAAGCTTTGAAGCTCATTTGCAGGCTGCCCAATCTCAAATTAACTCTTTTAATAGAGTTAAGAGTTACAGTACAAAATTGCTTTTGAACGCTATTAAATATTGATTACTGCAATGGAAAAATGTTTTTGTGTATTTTTAAAATATGCTAAAAATCGTTTCGGATAAACCAGATTTTTGGATAAACGAATTTTTAGTGTACTTTATTCTGTAGTTCCAGTATCCTACTACAGGCAATGTTCCCCCTTGGGTTCATGGAGTTAAGATTCCTGACTTTCTGTGACCCATGGGACTAAGTTGATGCCAGATTATAAGCCCCATGCCCATGTCATTTAGTCGCAGGGGAAGAAATATGGGACCCATTTTTCACAGGTTTGAATGAACCCTAGGACCTGTCTAGAGGAAAAAGAACCAAGGGAAAAATCCTGATCTCAGCTTCTTCAGTCTGCAGTCAAGTAGCATACTGCTCGAGCTATTGACCCATTTGAAGTCAATGGTTGGAAGTTTTTTTAAAAATTGAGAGAAAGTTAAAAAAATGCAAACTTATAAATAATTTAAAAAGTAGAAGCATGAATGTATACATTGCTTAAGTTAAAAAATATCTTATTAAATTCACTATAATGCTTCTAAACAGTAGTATTTCTGTTACAGTGAATTTAATGACAGCTTTATAAAAGTTTAGCAGATAGCCTCAAAATTTGATTATTTTATTATACTTTATTTTATAGGCTAAGGAAGTTGATAGAAAGAGAGTAACTATGAGAGCTATAATATACAAATACTACCACAAGCTCGTATCAGATATCAGCTCTTTCCTTCGTCAAGAATAATAAGATCCTCTGATTATATGTCATTGGAAGTATGTTCTCTTCCATTTTACAAGCATAATCAATAGCATTTTCTTTTCTCTATTTGCTCTCGTAGTTAGTTAAGGACCTGCTTTAAATAAACCTGTCTGTCTGATTATCTTTCCCTCTCCCCTGTTTTAACTGGAACACAATCTCATATTTGAAGGTTGTATTTTCTTTGTACTTTGATATTTTGTTTGCATCACAGAAAGCCAAAGACTTCTATTTAAGCAGTTATTTAATTATTTAGATAATTTAATGGTAGTTAGAAAGAGAGATGTTTGGGGAGGAAGCATATTATACAGCTAAATAGATTGACTCCTCCTCTTAATCCATTGTTGGCATTAACTTCTATCATTGTCAGTTTATTCAATGCCATTGTGTTGAAGTGGGTAATCTTGTTATTTTTGGACCCTGTTCATATATTTATCATAAAAAGTCTTTCTCTATCCATGGTATAAATATGATAAATTTTTGAATTCTTGTTTTTTTTTTTTGTTTTTGTTTTTTTTTTTTTTTAAAAAAAAGCCTTATAAATCCCATTTGCTCTTTACTTTTGCATTAACTTTGGCAAAATATATCCTAAAATAGGATCAGATTACAACCAGCACTAATAATGGACACTGACGGAGGTCTCTCATTCTTAGAGGGATTCTTCTCTTATTTAACATTATAAATTTATTAGATGAAGAATATCGTTGTTTTTGTTATGAATGTTTTATACAACAGAATATTGAAATCCTTTGTCTATAATTTCATTTCAAAAATTCCAGCTTATGATGTAGTTGTACTGATATATGTAACACAACATGAATAAAAGATTAAAGCTTTGATATGCTTGATTTCAGGTGAGAATATTCAGGCCCATCATGTTATAGTGACTTGTCCACTAGGCTATTTGAAACGATATGTAAATACAATGTTTCTGCCTGCTGTTCCTGAAGCTAAGAAGCAGGCAATTACAGTAAGTTTTTCTGTACATTTATCAGTATAATGATTTCGATATATAAATGCAGAGAAACAAGAAAATTTCAAAACCAACTAAATGCTTTAAAATAACACGAAAACCTTGTGCAGTCAATGCATGTTAATTAGACCACATCTGAATATACATCGAAATTATCCAGAAGGTTACAAGCAGAAATCAGGATGGCTTCTTTTAACATAACTTCAATTTTTTTTTCTTAATTTTCTTAATAAACAAAATGCTGCCAGTTTTCAATTTTTTACTGGCCATGATTGTATAACACTATAATATAACATATAAATATTTTTATTTATATGATAATTCAAGGTTATTCAGTCATGATCAGTTCAAAGATGAAACTGGTTACATATATGTGGGTTGTTATGGATGTCATTGCAACTATTTTTTATCTGCCAATAAACGTTTGAAAGCCAAACAGGATGCTCTTCTGATTGGCACCACTAGAGTGCGTGTATGTGCAGTGGGTGTTTGGTACTGCGCAATCGAACACAGTGTGTTTCCAGTGCCATTCAAAGATGGAAGTGAGTGGAGCAGCTGTCTTACCTCAAAATTGCAGTTCTCCGTGGAAAAAATGTATGCGAATGTCATGAAGAGCTAAGAGAAGCATTGGGTGACTGTGCTTTGCCATATTGAGCAGTGGGAAGATGGGTTTTGGCATTCCAACGTGGACACAAATCAAATGTGGATCTGCCACATAGTGGACGTTGTGGGTCTGGTCAGATAGACATGTCACTGGCAGTAATCGAACAGTGCTTCGATGAACACAAGCATTGGACTGTAAAGGCATTAGTTGAGCAGACAGGAATGGCCTACCTTTACAGTATTTCACATTTTATGAGACATCATGAAAGTGCACAAGATTGCTTCCAAGTGGGTGCCACATCAGTTAACTGAGGCACATAAATGGATCTGCTACGAAACATGTCACATCCATCTAGAGCGATATTATCGAGAAGGAAATGACATGTTAAAGCGCATCATGGCAATCGATGAAACATGGGCAAGCACATACAAACCTCAACTGAAGCATCAGTTAAATAAATGGCATCATGCTGAATCACCATGATGCCACAAGGTTCGACAAATTCATCTCCCACGAAACTCATGATCATTCTGGCATAAGACAGTCAAGGTGTTCTTGTGTGACACCCGGTTCGTGAAGGCCATCCTGTGAATGTCCAGTATTACAAATTATTTTTACAGCATAAGCTGCATTATGCTGTTCATGAAAAAAGTCCAGAACTGCTGTCCAATACCATCATTCTTCTCGATAATGCTACATCTCACACAGCAGCTCCTGCACAGGCTTTGTTACGTCGATAGGGGTGGGAAATCTTGGAGCACCCTCTGTATTTGCCAGACCTCACTCCATGCGAGTTTGATTTGATTCCTTGAAACTCAAGAAGTCGTTGCGTGGGAAACGCTTTGCGAACAAAGATGAAATTTTGATGGCGTTTTGGCGGAAGATCCAACACTTTCATGACTCACATGCAGCTAGTGGTATTCTCTGCCTTCCCTATTGCTAGCAACATACGATGGACAATCTTGGAGATTACGTTGAAGGGTGTTATTGAACAATGTGTATTGAGCATTCCTGTGCTCCATTTTGTTCCTTGTGTACACTGTATTGCCTTATTAAATGATGATTACCAAATACATGTTTTCCATTTGCCCCTCATGACGTTCTTTCACTGACCCAGACCACATCAGCAGTGCCAATCAGAAGAACATCAAACAGGCTTTCAAACGTATATTCTAGAATTGCAGTGTTGTAGCATGTTTCTCTCTTTAATCCTTTCGCTCCTTAGTGGAGCATAGGGCTTCTGTGAACTTCCTCCATCTCACACAGTTAACAGCCATAGGTTTAACTTCATTCCAGGATTTTCCTAGCCTTCCACCTCCTTAAGTATGGTTCTTCGCCATGAACCCCTTGGGCTCCCACCCTTCGATGACCTTATCGTTCCATTCAAGAGCCTGCCGTTCGATGCTCTCCACTGGTTTCCTGAGGGTATGTCCAATCCATTTCCATTTGCGCCTTTGGACTTGCATCTCTGTTGTTGTATGTTTGGCAGATTAAAAAATAGTTACCATGACTATCATAACGGTCCATGTATATATATATTACTAAATTATTTACTTATTATTTTTATTAACTTTTCCTTTTTTGAACTATATAATGAACAACATTGGGGATTGAATATCATTCAGTTAAAAGTAGGGCATTGAAATACTTTGAAAACTTGATTCAAAAGTTCCTCGAACATAATTCTTCAAAGAACTCATTTGTTGTTGTAAATTCAGTTATCTCTTTATCAGACAATTGGAATTACAAAATTAAAAGGCATAGACTGCTTAATAAAGGGTAAAACCTAAACCTTCATAATAGAGGAGTTCTTTGGAGCTTTATGTTTGAGAAAAATTTGCTCTAAAGTAAAATACAGACAGAATTTGAAATTGATTAAAGAAATAGCAGGAGGCACAAAGGCAGATGATATAATAATAATCAAGAATACATGCTAATTATAACAATCCAAAATAAATGTGATAGATATACCGTGATATAAATATAGATATAAATATGAAAAATACTGTGGTATTTCTGAATATTTGTATGTAGTACAGTCATATACGAAAGAATGTAGAACATTATGAGTTGTCAGAAATAAGCAAGTTGAGTTTGTTAGTTCTCTTTGATAAAAACTTCATCACCAAATTATTTTTTTATAAATAATTTATAAGATATATTATTGTTTACTACTTAACATGTGTAAAATTAATGAAGACATTAAAAAAGGCCAGACATACAAATACTTTAAAAAACAATAAACACATTAAAACTTTATGACACGACCAGGTTTCGAACCTGACATGCCGGACATTTACAAGTGTCTATTGAGACACTAGTAAATGTCTGGTTCGAAACCTGGTCGTGTCATAAAGTTTTAATGTGTTTTTTGTTTTTTAAAGTATTTGTGTGTCTGATATTTTTTAAGATATATTATTGTATTAATAATTTTAATATT
>JAFIDM010000001.1:67096840-67126459 GCA_023159025.1 Thereuonema tuberculata
TTGGGAACGGCCGTTTCATCCTTCTGCGGACTCATCAGCCCAATTCCTGCCTTCCCTTAACCGAATCAGAAAGGCAAGACTTAGTTAGTGTAAGCCACCGCCGGCTTGGCAGTGACCCCCACAAACAACAAAAAACAAGAAAACAAATTGCTGCTTCTCTCGAAGTCAGCGCAAACCTTCTCCTAAGAATGAATAGTCTGAAGGGAAATAAATGATAACTAAGGGTTCAAAGAAATAGTAATACAAAATTCTTTTTCTCTTTTCCTATTTTCAACTATTATTCCAGCACGTTAAACTTTTTGTATTACTATTTCTTTGAACCTTTAGTTATCATTTATTTCCCTTCAGCCTATTCATTCTTAAGAGAAGGTTTGCGCTGACTTCGAGAGAAGCAGCAATTTGTTTTCTTGTTTTTTGTTGTTTGTGGGGTCACTGCAAGCCGGCGGTGGCTTACACTAACTAGGTCTTGCCTTTCTGATTCGGTTAAGGGAAGGCGGGAATTGGGCTGATGAGTCCGCAGAAGGACGAAACGGCCATTCCCAATTTCCTCCCCATAATCTAAAATCAGAAAGGCAATTGCCTATTTTGTTCATGTGCTGCTTTCTTTTTCTCTTTTCCTATTTTAAAAATTATTTAACACGTACTTTTTTTGGAACTCTTTTCTAATGTAAGCCTAGTGGGTGAAGTGACAAGGGTTTGGGAAGCTGGATTCAATTACTGGCATATTCCTGAAGTTTCCAGAAATGTCCTTGTGGTTGATGAAGTTATTTGAAAAAATATTAATGATGTTGAATTCAAGATTAACACTGTTACAGTAAAGTCATGAAATCTATGTGACAGTTGTAGCACTATTTCTTTTCATTGTTGCTTGCTTGTTTTCAAAGGAACTGTAACAGTATGAAAGTCAGTATTTAAATTTCTTTAATGCAGTGGGTAGGCTGGAAAGTATGTTTTCATGGTTCAGTATATTTTTTTTCCTTTTTTGTAGACTCTGGGCTTTGGAACAGTCAACAAGATTTATCTGGAGTTTGAAAAGCCTTTTTGGGATCCAGATTCTCAGGGTTATTCATTTGTATGGGTAGATGAAATCCCTAGTGAAGGCAAACCTGTGATTCAGATTCCAGTCAAACAGGCAAGTTTAACTCACAGCATTTGTTTATTGATTAACTAGCAAATTACTCATTATTACTTTGGAAAGTGATGGTTGAGAAGATATGTCTCAAAACAATTCTTAGTTTCCTAGGAAATTAGATTTTTTTAAATTTGAGAATTGTTTTTGTAACCAGTGGGCTTTTATATTTCAAGTCTATATAATGCATTTTAAACATTTAGTCTTTTTAGAACCTAATTTAAAATTTGGACCCTGGAAAAAAGTTGCTTTATAATCTATAAATGACTGTACTATAATTTTTTATGATATGTCTAAATAACAGCAAACAAATAAACAGCCATATGATATAGATTAATGCTTTTAGATTAAGAATTTTAAAAATATTATATAAAAGAAACAAGAGCAGTTCAATATAAAGATCCTCACTTGTGACTTAAGAAATTGGAAATTGGGATCTTTGGATAGCTGCTACAGGTGTATTGTTTTTTTCATCCAAGTTGATTTTAAGTTATTAGTGAGTCATGTTTGAATTTTTTTTTCTTTGCTTATGTTTTTCTCAATCATGAATTGGATAATTTTGGCTGAAGAAGGATAATAAAACTTGCATTGGCAATGCTTTACTGGCTACAAGGAGCTCTAGCTTTACATGATCCAATTCTTGAATTGTATGAACAGAGAGTTTGCTAGTTCTCAAAGCTCCTATTATAATAGATGAACAAAGCATTGCCCGATGCAGAGATAGCTCACTGTACTTTTGTAGACCTTTAGAAGGTTAAAAAAAAAAAAAAGAAGTTTATATCTGTTAGCATTTATTCTAAATTTTCAGACTCTTTGCTCATCACATATTTCAAACAATTAATCTGATACAGTATAATACATAGTGGATTTGCGTTAAAAACAAAACAAAACTGTTGACTTATACTATTTTTAGATTTTTAATAGATTTAAAAAAAGAAAAACAAAAAACAAATTTTGCTTATAAAACCATGTTAAAAAGCAAAAATAAACTTTAATTTATATATGCTATTTTTAAACATTTAAGTTAAATAGAGATATTTGTTTTATTTTACTTTATTTGAAAAAGAAAATGTTTTTGTTTGTCACTAGCCAATGTCAGAAATTTGGCACAAGGCCATCATAGGATTTTATACAGTTCCTAAGCAGCCAAATGTATTATGTGGGTGGATTGCAGGAAAGGAAGCACGGTACATGGAATCTTTAGATGACAGTGTTGTGAAGGATACTTGCTTAGAAGTCTTAAAGCAATTCACAAATAGGACCTCACTTCCCCGTGTTGTTAAACTAATAAGGTATATTATCTATTAATTGTCTCTTGTTAGGGCTTAATAGACTTTTGTGTAATTGTATTGATTTTCCTTGAGTTTGTTTAGTCACATATTACTAAGATTTTTTTTTAATTAAATTTTTTGTTTCTTTTGTAGATCAGCATGGCAACATAATCCTTATGCACTGGGCTCATACAGTTATAAGACCCAAGGTTGTGATGTGATTAAGGACATTATTAATGACTTAATGGAGCCTATATATCTGAAGTTGGAAGATTTAAGTATCGGTGGTACACGACAGGTCAGTTATTAAGTTAGTTATAATTTCTATTTACGCCCATCTAATTTAGTTATTGCAAGTGACTTTGTTGAATAGGAATGCTTTCTATTGTACAGCATAAAACAAAATCAAATAAAAAACTGTTGTTTTGTTTTAGTTATTGTTTGATTATATTGAAAAGTTGTATATACAACTAGTTATAGTTTGACTAGTTATATTTCGGTTGCGAAAAGCAACCTGAGTGGAGATGGAATATATTCTAAACATACAATTGTTGATAGTCAACAGTGGTATGTTATTGTATCCTCTTCAACAAATTAAGATAGTAAATAACTAATGAGATATTTAAACTGAAGGAAGTCTTGATCCATTTAATACAGAAGTAATAAGAAATAACATTGTTAAGGTGAAAGCAATCTTGACTTTAAATAATTGCTGAAGAATGTTAGTGATCCATCCAAAATATTTACTTTACGGAAGGATAATATTACAGCTCATAATTAACAAAAGTGTTGATGGCATGAATGGAAGATTCTGCATGTTAGTAAGTAAACGATGATAATCTGTGAGTGTAGTGTGAATTTTCTGAATTCTTCATAAAAAGAAAATATGCTTTAATTAATTGGCATTTCGTTACTTCCTGAGAGGAGAAGGAACAGGAAGCTTCTTAGCAGATTTTCTGGCTATTGTTCTCACTTTCATGTTTGGGAAATGTTGTTAGTATGCCAAGTCAAATATCATAACAAATTATCAGACTACTGTTATTATTGTTAAAATTAGACTAATTACTGCTTGGAACTAGTTTAGGCATCAAGCAGTAATTGGTGGCTTAGAAAACTAATTTGATTTACTGAACAAAATATTCATTTTTAACACAAATGTTGTGGTATTATTTATGAAGATTAATGTTTATTAATAGAATGGCAAACTGAAGAAATCAGTGAAAAACTTTGTTATAAGTTAAAATCTAGCTGTAGTGAAATAATTTGTATCCTATGTATAATACTTATGTAAACCAGAATTAGAATATATAGATATCAGCAATGAATGTATACAGACTGATCGGTAAGACAAGAACATAGCTTCCAAACAGGAACAGAAAGGAAATTATATGTTCAATGAAATGCTTTCATAAATGAAGCATATTAATTGAAAGGGTTATCGTCTAAGCCTGAAGTATTAGAAAGTTGATGAATTGAAGGAATTTTGATAAAACCTCTACAGCTTGTTTATAGTAAAAACTGAAGTCATAACTAGAGTAAGAACTATTGTTTATTTTTTTATTTTTTTTATTAGTAATTTATTTACTTCAGTTGTTTTAGCAGTAGAATGTATTCATTCATGTTAAGTTTTAAGCATCAAAAGAATATTTTTCTAACTTCTTATATCAAATGTTGTAGTTTTGCATTGAATGAGAAGGTTTAACGTGTGTGTATGAAAATACGAAGAGAAATTGAAAATCAAATGCACTTACTTGATAATGTTAAAAAATAAACAGGTGAAAAAGATGGGCATAATCTGACAGTTTCAGAATACTATGTGTAGTCCATTTTCAGGGATGGCACAAACATATAGAAAGACATAAACATTTAGGACAACACAAGGCAAGACACATAGTGGAAGTGTGGGGAGGTTTAGCAATAGTGACGGGCATTTTGCCTGCATATTTTGATGATAGGATTGCAGGCCATAAGCCGTATGGTGTTTAAAGGTTTAGCGAAGAAGTGATAGGGTAGTTTAGCTCTCAAATCCTCTAATAAATACATCCCCTTTCCCTACGATCCATCCCTGGAACATTTTATTAAAAAATTCCTTACCCGACACCAATATGCCCCTTCCTTCAGATCACCAAACATTGTCATCACACACACCTCACAACACAATGATCCTTCCAACACTTTTTACTGGATCCCATGTAAAAAGTGCCCCTCTGGCTACGTGGTACAAACATGCCGTCCCCTACTTGCATCAAGGAACACATACATGCCTTTACAACCAAAGACCCCACATGTTCATTTACACAGTAACACATTACATCGAGACTGGACCCCCCCCCCCAACTTCACTGACACCAAACCCCTCTCCCACCACAATAAACTATCTCACTGCCCTCTCGCTAAATTTTTCAACATCATTCTGCTTAAGTCCTACAATCTCATCGCCAGTGGGCAAAACACCATCACTATTGTTAAACCTCCTATAACTTCTTCTGATTTATCCACACTTTCAATATGTGTTCTTACCTTATGATACCCTAAATGTTTATATCGTCCTATATGTTTGTGCCACCCCTGAAGATAGAATATGCGTAGTATTCTGAAACTGCTGGATTAATCCCCTGTTTATTTTAACTTATCAAGTAAGTGCATTTCATTCTCAATTTCTCTTTTGCATTGCTTTCAACAATGATTTGTGTAGTTGATTACCATGTGTTGTTCATTTCAGCATCCTGCCATATTATTTGCTGGTGAAGCTACTCACCCATCTTATTATTCAACAGTCCATGGAGCCTTATTTTCAGGATGGAGAGAAGGAGATCGTTTAGAAATTTATTATAAGTAAGTCTCTCGTTCTTTCTCATTTTATCAGGGCAAGATTCATGTGCTTACTGAGTTAATGTGACATGGTAACTGCATTGGTCAATTAAGCCTCTACTTTAAATGTTAAGTTTTATTTTCGTTTATTCTTGTTTGCTCCGAAATTATAAGTTTCATTTGTTTCTAATTCTAATTTAAAAATCTTTATAGGAAGTTAATTTTGTACTGTTTTTTTTTTATTATTATCATGAATTAATAAAAGGAAAATGTTGGTTAGTTTATAATGGTATTGTAGGTCACAAGCAACACTTGTGCAGAGGATATAAGATTTCCATACATTTACAAGATGGAGTGCTCTCATCTGAAAGCAGCTCATACTGTTATATCTCACATGAAAAAAAACCTGTTTGTTTAGCATTTTGTATTGTAACAGCTTCATTATCCTTCCTGTGGTGTCACAACTAATGTATTAAGACTCATTTTGTTTTCACTGATTCTACTCTTACAACTTAAACATTTTTATACCCCCTCTTTATTTTTTAATAATAAACATACTAAGTAATCCTGACTGATAATTATTAATAAGGAAGAAGCTGCAGTTGCTTGGAAGCAGTATTTCTTTCAACAATGAGGCACTGAGTTAACACTGTAACTTGTAACACTTGCAATTTTTGTTTCTCTTGCCATATTCTGCAGCTTTGTCGTCACAATTTGACACCATCCTTACTTAAGTCACTTGATAGAGTTGCAACAGTGGTATTTTCGCAGTTTATTAAACATTTTTGGATTGAATCAGATATGAACATCTTTGTCTCGCTCATCAGTTAGTATTGCAACTTTATACAAATTACTTTTATTTTTCATCAAGAAGTAGATGTCATCACATGGATATGTCTTGATGTTGATAAGAACATTGAGTTTGTTGACTAATTCTGTTGATGGTCATTAATTCTTCCACATTAATGGTTGCCATTTTATTTTCATAATATATTGGCTAGTAAGTTTTTAATAGCATTTTTGTTTCTTACAAGGAGAGGTCACGAGTTGTACGACACAGAACTTCATGCCCTTTTGGGAGATGAAAGTACTCATGAAATACTTCAAAAATATACCAGGTTTTAGGGTCCAACACTCAAGCATTTTGGAGATATTTGACGATTTTTGGAGTGTTTTTGCTGATTTCGCTTAAAAGCTTCTTGCCTCATAAGTTGAAACAGGAAGTTCAGCGTTAGGTTGATTGATAAGCTGTTGGATTTTAAAGCTGGAGGTCGCTGGTTCAAGTCAGCTACCTGATGAAATTTTTTTTTTTTAAACCTTTTTTTCTTCTTGTTTTAATCCATGTCTTATGTGCTAATGCAGTTTCTTTTCTTTTTTTTAATTTCTCTTTTCTTTTTTTTTTTACCTTTCTTTTTGCGTGCTTCTTTATTTCTTTTTTGTGTTTTTTCTAGTAGGCAGAAATAAAAATAAAATTAAAAATGTATAAATCTATTAATTTTTATAATTTAAGTTACTTTCAGTTTAGAAAAATAAAATCTGCATATCAATAATTTTTTTTTTTTTTTTTTGGCTGCAAAACAGTTTGTTTTTTCTGCAGACAGGATGACAAATAAGTTCATAGGAGGATGCACTTAAAATACATTCAATTATACAATTTCATTTGTCTGAAAGAAAAGAAACTAATTTTATTTCTGCCTACTAGAAAAAACACGAAAAAGAAATAAAAAAGCAAAAGAAAGGTAAAAAAAAAGAAAAGAAAAATTAAAAAAAAGAAAAGAAACTACATTAACATATAAGACATAGATTAAAAAAAGAAGAAAAAAAAAAGGTTTAAAAAAAAAAAAAAAAAATTCGTCAGGTAGCTGACTTGATAGCTGAAAAATTCGTCAGCGACCTCCAGCTTTAAAATCCAACAGCTTATCAATCGACCTAATGCTGAACTTCCTGTTTCGACTTATGAGGCAAGAAGCTTTTAAGCGAAATCGGCAAAAACACTCCAAAAATAATCAAATATCTCCAAAACGCTTGAGTGTTGGACCCTAAAACCTGGTATATTTTTGAAGTACTTCATGAGTACTTTCTTCTCCCAAAAGGGCATGAAGTTCTGTGTCGTACAACTTGTGACCTCTCCTTGTTAGTGGTTTATGAAACTCATATCTTTGAAATCTGATGTAACCAAACAACAGTTTTGTCCAGTTATCAGTTGCTATCTGAACAAAATCAATCAGTTTTTATATCTTTATACATGCTGACTATATATATATATATATTGTGACAATCAGAATTTTTGCTATACTTCCATTTGCATTTCGGAATTTCGGTCAGTTTTCGCTTGCACATAGGTTTTACTGTTAGTTTCTCAGGCTGATCAAGTTTTCTTTTTGCCTTCTTCAATTGCCTCTATTATTTTTTTTCCATGATTCTGTCAATAGGATTCATCTTTTAAATTATTGTTATTCAGTTTCTAAACAATAATGTTAGTTAGGGATACCAATAACAACTTGGAAGGTGGCAAGGGCAACACCTGTCGAAGAAAGAGTGAAACTGGACTTAGGCAATTTTTTTGGGAAAAACATCAATTTAGGAAATTTAGCAAACCACAAGAAGTAGGACTTAAACCATTTTAATAAGGCAATGGATTTAACAGATATCATTAGCAGATTATGTATGACAACTTCAAAATGGCATTTTCCATAAAGTGAACTTAGGCAGCTTTTCAGTTATTTTCATCTCTCTATCACTATTATTTCTTAAGCTTCCGGATCTCGGTTTATCTTTTTGAGACTTTCAAAAAGTTTATTTTTCTTCATTATGTCAGGCCTCTTGGGAACCATCCATTTCTTTAGCAATTGTTAATCATACAGTTGTCATGTTCAGCAGTGGTCAATTATCCTTTGTTTGCATTTATTTGCTAACATACAATAGATGGGCATGATACCTAATTCCCTGTTTATTTTCTTACTGGGGAAAAACAAATCCCAGTTTGAACTTCTATGAGCATGAATATATTGAGCAGTTTCAATAGCCTTTTCAGTTAAAATCCAATTTTTTCTTTCTGATACTAGGCTAAACTTCCTTCACTCATTTATTGATGAAAGTTTGCCAGCTTATAATCTAACATTATTTTACCTTCATAGATTGTTAAATAATAAATTTATCTTTTTTTTATGACTTATGAAAACACTCATATTTTTTTTTTAACACAGAGAGGTCTTTACATTCTCAAACAGATTTTGCAGCTTTCCATAATTATTCGATGCTGTAAATTAATCAACAAGCAAAGTTTTCTTCAATTATTTGTAGTCAAACTTGAACCTTTTCCAATTTTAAATTATTGAAATAATTATTTTTCTTATTTACCAAGAAGGTAAATGTATTCTAATTACAGTATTTTGCAACTAAAGAAAATTTTAGGACAAAATGCTTAGTATTTATTACTGTTACTTCTCTGTATGGAATGTGGCAACAAGAATTGTCTAGTTTTGATAGTCCTTGTTGATATATTCTGATCTGATTAATTAATATGTCAGTGTTTGTAACTTACAGACTAAAAAAAAAAAAAAGACAAAAAGCTGAATAATCTGAAAAAAAAATGTCAAAAGTAAAAGGACTGAATTGGGACTTTAGTAGTTCTCAGAAAGTAATGGAAGCGTACCTAAATTGTGTATTTCTGCTACGCGTTTGAATTAATCTGAAGAATCTAACTAATGCCAACAACCAAACATTCTCAACCTGATCATCGTGAAGAAAGAACAAATACAAAAAATCATTTTTTTTACTGTGATTATTTTGATTTTTAATTTGGGATGATGAATCAGTAATGTTTATAATGAGATTAAAAACAAGAAATTGCAAATTTTTGATTGACTTGCAGCTTTATCTAGAATGTTTTAAATAGGAATGTTAACCACCAGGACCTGTGGTTCTGAAAAAACCAGGACCTGTATCATCCGATTTTTAGATAGTCTTAAGATATGATGCATTACCTTGTCTTAAAGACAAATCACAAATGCACTGTATCTGAACTTGAATCTTACAGTCAGGATGAACATAAAAAAAACACAGAAGAGATACAGACCAGTACAGTTGTATTTTTTTAATTATCATTCTACTGATTTTATGATTCGAGTATGATTGCTACACTCTACAAAACTATCAAATCAGATCTAACTCAGCTGAAAGAAAAGGCTAAGAAGAGTATTTCCCCATCTTATGTGTAACAACTGCTCAGTGTGTGAACTTTGTTCAAAGTTTTCCAATTTTAAAGGAAATAAATCCAAGCAAGTAAGGGTGGAAGATGATGTGTCCAGCCCCAAATTGTTCTAAAGGATTCATGTTGAATCTGCAAAGGTTTGTAAGAAAGGAAGAGAAGTTCTTGAGAGACTTAATTAAAAGTAAATATCTTGAATACCTAGAACCATTGGAAGGATCAAATTTGAAAATGTCCATATTGTACAAGAAGAAGTGAGTTTAAATTAGACAAGTACTGCCGTATGGGCACAGCCTGAGTAGTCAAGGCAATGGTCTGCCATGTGTCTGGTACTCCCGAATCTGGGTTCGAATATCCGACATAGGCTTGGATGTTTCTCTTCCTTCAACGACTTGTTCTCAATTTCAAACCCTGTTCCTGATGCAGTTTTATCTCTAGCTTGAACAAACACTATGGCAAAAAGTAGATTCTAAAATTAGTAAGTATTTAAATATCTAAAGTAGCTTGAACTGAAGGGTGTTGTGCTTAACAACTAATCTTGTTTAATTTACAAGATTTTAGTGGCACAACATGGTTGTAATTTTTTAAAGGAATAAAACAAATGACATAGGAATGAACACCATTTGCTTTGAAGTTGTTCTTCAAATTCTTGAACTTGTTAATCAAAGCATTACTCCCTTGCACTCGTCACAAGGAAGTGAAATGCAATTCTAGAACTAAGCAATTTTCTGTCCCATTTAAATTATTTTAAATTGTTCATTGCTGTTTGGAAAGATAAAACAATTAGTTTTTGTTCAATTGGGAAAATTTCTTTGGTTCTTTAGATAATAGTGAAACATAAGGTTTCTTTCCTTTTATGATGATGGTATCAGAAAAGAAAAAGAAAGAATTTTTTTTTTTATAAAAAATTCTAATGGTTTTAATACAGTATAAATGAAATTATAAATCAGCTTAAAGTTAATCTGAAGTCAATGTACTGAATATTATTCGTCCTATAAATGAATTTTCAAATAGAATGTGCCATTATTTCTTTGCAGTGTTTATTTTTCTAGTTCTTACAACCTCTTTCTGAAATCCATGAAGACTTTCATTAAATTGTTTTAAATAGTAATTGTTCCAGATAATAATCCATTTTTTTTTTGTCGAAACTGCTTCATGTTGAGGTTAATATGTGAACGCATGTTGTTGTGCTGAAGCAGCTAGTTTTAATGTTGTTTAAATCTCTTTTAACTCAATGTATGTGATCATATACATGTCTCCATAACATCCAAATAAAAATTGTTGCTGACTTTACTGACCTGCATTGTAAATTGATTTTCTGATCTAAAAAACAAAAAATAAAAACTCTCAAAAAAGAAAAAAAAAAACCAAAACCTTAAGGTTTACTGGCTGAAAGTCATTTTCTCTTAGCCTATATTTTAGCGATCATTCATATGGTAAGTTTTCTGCTGCATTGGGAGATTCTTCTGTTTCATTTGGTTGCTGGGAAACCAAGCATTCTAGTTATTCGCAGCTGACACTTAACTTTTTGAAATCATGCAAACTGTCAAATGCATGTACAGATGATCTCCACAAACTTATCAAATACTTCTTTTGTACTTTTGTCCTCAGCTTAAAAAAAAGTTTGATTTTTTTTGTTCCATCTTTAAATTTTCTGTGGTATTTATCTCCTTGCAGTAGCTGTAACTTTAGAACTATGAATGATACTGAAGCTCAAACGTCCAATTAGGAGAGCATGCTACACAAAAAATTAGCCTCAATACTTAATAACCATGCTGTGTATAATTGAAATGGAAATTTTGTTTTGTTTTTGAGTAAGTCATTGTTGAAGCAATGGTTCAAGTAAATAAAAATTAATTAATTTTAATTTAATTTAATTTTATTTAAATTATTTCCTAGAATTGGGATCATTTAGAATGTCTTCAATGTTTAATGTTTAAATATTTAAAAACTTGGACATTCATTCTGTATAGATATCCATTTCACATATAGTTTGCACTTTCTGCTTTAGTTGGGCTTTCAACAAAGCTATTGCTAACATTCTCACTTGGTGGCCTAGTAATAAATAAGGCACTTTTACGGCTAATAATGAAGCTTTTACACAGAAATGCATCTTTTGTTTCCATGCTTGCAAATAAATAAATAATAAGGTGACCACAATTATATGATATTTATAATTAGAGAGTACTTACTCTCAGTTAAGTTTAATTTTGTCCACTATATTTTTCAGTACAGGGCTCTGAACATCTCCTCTTTAATTATGGCCACCTTGTATGTTAAGTCCTTATGACCTATGCTTGGCAACTTCCAGTGACACCATCTTAATTTGAAATATACATCACAATTAAAAAGGATTATTCGCCCTTAAGGAAATCTTCAAGTAAATTGAATTTGCAATTTATTGCTCAAAAATCGTCAAGTAATCCTTCAAACATTATTTATTGCTTTCTCATATTACATGTAAGCTATTATTAGTTTTTCTTTGAATCATGGCCTCAGCAAGATAAGCAATAGCAATACCTAAAGGTAGAATCTTTTTTTGACAGTCCACTAAAAAATACACATTGTAAATGCAATTAAAATAATTATTATTGCCTAAAACAATGTTTTAAGATTTCATGCTATAACACACAAGCTGGAATAATAAGTAAATTTTAAAAAGGGAACTACATAAAAATTGTGTTTTGATACTCAGTCTGAATATTTTCAATAGAATGATTAAAAATTAATTCAGTTTATAATTGCATAATTATTTACTTTGGAAATGTCAGAACATGCATTTTATAAGTTTTAACAATCTGATGATGATTTCAGAAAAGTAATTTTCAATTGCCTTTTTATTTTTTTAATTATTTTATCTTGTGCATTGTGATATGACCTCTTAAAAGACCGCAAATGCAGTATCAAAGTTCTTAGCATGAATTGCTGCTTCTGGGCACTTGAAGCAATTCCATTTTTTTTTTTACCTTGACAGTAGAACCTCTAACATTAACGTCATTCATTGTAATAAATTTCTTTCCCATCAAATCATTATCTAGTAACTGGCAATGGAGAAATTCTTGTAGCCAAGATTTGGGCTGAGCATAATCTTTTTATAAAGTCTTTCCAGTGTCATCATTCAGACCAAATCCCATTTGCTTCATTCTACCTAAACCAGACCAGGCTTTCTTAATTCACTAGGCTGCAGACTGAAAGCATTACACACCTATTCATATACTGAATCTTATATAAACATAAAAATAATAATATTCTCAGAATTCTTTAGCTTTATGTGATTTTTCATAGTACAATTCTTTAAAAATTGACATTTGCTAGGAAATCCAGTAACATATGTGCCTTTGCATGTTTGGAGAATGCATTAGTTCAGTTGAAAATTATTTAATATCTAAAATAGTTATATTTTTGTTTGTTTTGATGCATGTATAAACAAAGGATTTTAATAAGATTAATAAAATAATATCATAACTCTATCTTAATGCTATGCTTTTCAGTTTCAGTTTTATTGTACTGTATATATGTATTGCAGATTCCCAATGTCACGACTGTAATTCAAGCACCCATTCCATCTTTTTATCTCAGAAGATTGCCTGCATGAACTTCCCTAATTTGGGACATCATTTGTTAATTTTTCTGTAATTGCATGACTTTTTTTTCTTTTTCCTGTTAAGTAATTTTAAATTATTTTTTTAATTTTGTATTATAAGGCTTTTTGAAAGCCTATAATATCCTGCTTGAATATGTTCTAATAAATTAATATTAACCAACTCTGAGGTAGTGATTGGATTCCTCTGAAACTTTAAAAAAAAAAAAAAAAATCCATAGGTGGAGAAGGTGGGAATATTACAATATTGTTTAGATGCATAAGCATATTATAAAATAAAATAAAATATAATGTGCTTTGTTTTTACTAACATAAGGCCTCTTGTTGTTACGATTGTGAGTGACTAACAATTCAGCAAATGCAATAGACCATTAATGCACATATATCTAACATTGTGAAATAATGATTATTAATAATGAATGAATATTGTTAATGTGGCTAACCATTATCAGAAGTATGATTTCTGTTTGCTACAAATAAATAGCAGTTAACTGATATGCTAACAAAATGTGGCCAAATTATAATGAAACTAATTTTTATAACGAATATTTTTTTTTTACTTTTATTTTGATCTCAACTAATGATTTTACTTGACATTCAATCACACTTAATCAACATATTAAACACACTAAGATTCATCACTAAGATTCTAACCACAGTTATTACAAAACGAAATCAAAAATTAAATACATTGTTGGAGATAGATGTCATATATTGGGCCTAGCAAGTCTGTGGTATCATACTTCCTTCCATTGCCAAACATTAGCAGACTATTGTTTTTGTCTGCTTTCAATTTAGAATGATCCAAAATTTTCTATTAAATTCATGTTGTTTGGTTTTTAGTGATTTAGCAATGACTCCAATGTCTTCCCAATAAGGCTTGCACCAATCAGCAATCGTTGCTCAGCTTGAGTTTTGATTTTAAGTACTGGCCATCTTGTGCAATATGTTCTTAGAGCATGAAAATATCAGTGTGAGTTGCATGAGCATACCCTTCAGTAGTATTCCATGAAAGGAATAATTTACGACCAAAAAAAAAAAAAAGTACTTGAAATCCTGAGGCAAATTACCTTCTCGCAACAGAAGAATTTAATCGTCTATCAAAAGTACAGATATCGACTTGATAGTTGATATATATAATTAATAAGGTATTTTTGATGGACATGTTTGATCAAAATTGTTATTTATTGGCTGGGTTTAGTCCATTGCAAGAGAAGATTTTGACTCCACTAGAAATCACCCATCAGTGCAAAGCATAGCTTGGAATATTTACAAAAAAAGTTTCACTATTAAATTATTAAGACGAATTCAACCATATTCTTCAGAGTGTGGAAGTTCAATAACGAAAATGTTTGGACAAAATTGGAAAATTGAATAGTATTTGATTAAGATAAAATTATTTATTTATACCTAAAAAGTGTTTTGCCTGACATTCTGAAAGGTTTAATTATGGTCTGTTAAAATTATTCTAATTTTAAAAATTTAATTTTTATTAAGTTTTGAAATTACTTTTAGAATAATTTATAATTTTTTGTGATATTGAAACTGTAATATAATGTCAATAAATTTATGCTATAATAGTGCAAGATCATTTCGCTTTATCATTATTATTATTATTATTATTTAAATAAATTTCCTGATCTATCTATGAACATTTGCCAAGCAAAAAATAGCTTTTATCTTTATATCAAGCAATTTTATAGTATTTTATAATTTATTACCATAGTAGAACTTATCAGAAAAATTAGCAGAAAATATTATGAATCATATTTTTGAAATTGATTCTTATTTTTTGATTTTTAACTATCTGCTAAACATTTTTGTACAATATTTATTATTATTAAGATTAAGTAAATTAAGACCAATGGTCATTCTTTTCTCCTTTTATACATTTTTTATCTGAAAAAGGAAATAGCTTTGTCTAAATATGAAGGGATTGTTATTCTTAATTATTTCCCATCAACTCTTCAATCAAAAATTTCTCAAAGAAATAACCAGCTGCTTGCTTTGTTACCTTGATAGTTATACTAGTATTCATTGATGATTGCCTTACTACTTACTTATTACTTTATCCTTTCAAAAGTATTGAGACTTCAGCCATGCTCATATAAATGGATATTTATGAATGAAATGTGTATATTGTGCATAGTCCTGAATAATCCATCATGGAAGAATTACAGTTTACTACCTCAAGAAACAGGAATTATGCGCTGTCAGGAATGCTGTCAGAAAGGCAATATAAAGTTCGCCCAGATCTAGTATGTCAGCTGCTCCTAAAAGATGTTCTTTAGGATTCAGATAAAGTCTGTGAATAGCCAGCAACCTAATTTTTACATTCCATTTTCCTCAAACCAGATGTTTATAGTGTTAGTTTATGAGCATTTAGTATCCATTTCCATAAACAGTAATCGTCAGTTGTCTTAAAATATTAACATTGAGGTTTTTTTTGGACTTAGGTCAAAGGTCCCAGTCTTCACCACAGCAAGCATTCTACAGTCATAAATCCCTCTCAAGTTTATTGTTGGAATTCCTTCTACTGCAGTAGATATAATTCTCTTGGTTTTTTTTAAACCAAAAAGCAGTTGTCAGGCCTGAATATTATGCATCACATCACTTTACAAGACATCTTTCATAGTTATTTCAAATAACTTAGTGAATGTTAGGGTATTTTAGTTTATTTATTATTCGGAGAAAAATGAAATTAACTAAATTAAGAATGAAGCAGAAGCCAAAGATTATTTTTATCTTCGCTATTAAAAATTTTTTTATTAGAATTTTTAAAATCAAATTTCAAGGAATTATTTTCTTCATTTTTACTTTCTAGTTAAAAATATGGATGATCACTGCTTTTCATATATACAAAATCCAAGTTGAATGAGATTTTTTTGTATAATAATGTTTCATCAAAATCTTTAGTTGTCTTAAATTTGTGACTTCATCTTTATATTACAGTTGGCTTAACTAGAGATGTTCTTTTTGTCCGACATTTCTAGGCAAACACTTATAGGAATAACTGTGGCAGAGACTTGGCATAAAAATGGAAAAAAAAAAGACACAAAAATTTTGCTTGATATTGGACTTGTATACAATAAGTGCTTATTGTTATTTGCGACTAAATATAAAGAAAGAAAGAAAACAATAACTATGTTTTACTGCAAGGAAAATAAAAGAAACTACTACACTAGAAACTTTAAATAACATGATTATCTGAAATACAACTGAAATGAAGTTGATGTTTTGTAGCAGATTTTATTTGTGTAGTAGATTGGGGTCAATGGAAATAAAACATAAACATTCTATAAATTTAACATGTTTTCAATATTTTGCTGCTTTTTCTGCTTTGTAAATAAGATATTTGTCTGCACCACCAGTGGACAGTGTTGATATCTGCATCTATGGCGACCAATTAAATTGAAGTAAAAGAGGAGAATTTGAGATTAGTTGACTCTCCTATGAGTGTTGCAAGTGCATTTGAGGAATATATTCTTCTTATAAAAGGTATGGTTTCTAGAAAATGAGATATAGTGGAGCGGCATAGTATAAAAATTTCGAACAATTGTGCGTTTGGTGATACAAGCATCAAATTTTTATCACTGTCTGTACATTATATGAAATTGATTTTAAGATATTGAGGCACTTTACATTCCATCTCTCAGGATTTATATGACTGTTTCAATATAATAATATTTCTTCGCATTCCTTATAAATAAATAAAAATTGCTACTGTTTTATCACCAAACTACCCTGTTTTCTTTTTTCAGATGTCTAACAATTGCTAACAAGTGAAGTGAGTGACCTTGAACGCTGAGAACCGCACAAAAATATGCTTAGAATATAAATCGCTCATGCCAAAAACAGTGGTATGAGTTATTCTCTTGCAAACTACTTGTCTTACCACGAGAGACATTTGAATGGTCACCTATTGAAGGTCCAAGAGAGGAACTTTGGTAATGCGAAGAAACAAAATATTGATATAATAGAACCAAAAACACAATGTCGTGACTATATTGCTATATTTCCCTTTATTTGGTCCTATTATTAAAATATTGATATAACAAAAAACGGGCAACGGCATGAAGTAGGGACTGCCTGTAGGGGTGAAGTACAGTGGGGACTTCGTGGGCCCCATGACCGTTACGGTAGCTGTGAAGGCTCTACGGGAACCCCGAAAAGTGACGGCTGACGGGGCCATGGTGAAGCTACGATAGGCCTAGCAAGCCAGTAGTGGATTTTTGTTTGCTTTCAAAAAAGGAACTAGCCTCGGAAAGGACAGATGCAGACGACGACCCGGAATGTACAAACGGACCACGAATTTTACAAATGGATTACGAAAGAGTGAGAATGGGAAAATGACAAATTTAAGAATTGGGACGCTGAATATACTTACTTTGAATGGGAAGGTAGATGAACTGATTACAGTGATGGAGGAGAGGAATATAGACATCTTTGGACTCAGTGAGTCAAAATGGAAGGGAAAGGGAGAGAAGGATTTGAGGTCGGGATACAAACTTTTCTGGAAAGGGAACGACAGGACAGCAAGAAATGGAGTAGCTATCGTAGTAAACGACAGAGTAAAAAATTTAGTTGAAGAGGTGATATATCTGTCAGAACGGATGATTAGTATCAAAATTAAAAATGGTAATGAGATGGTACAAGTAGCGCAAATTTATGCTCCCCAAGTAGGCTGCTCCAAAGAAGAAAAAGAAAGTTTTGAAGAACTAATGGAAATAAATATTGAAAAGTGCAACATTATAATGGGAGATTTTAACGCACAAGTGGGAAAGGATAGAAAGGGGTATGAGAGAGTTCTAGGCGCCTTCGGATGGGGAGACAGGAATGTGGAGGGAGCAAACTTGTTGGATTTGTGTCAAAGGAACGGATTACGAATGGGAAACAGCAGATTTAAGAAGAGAGAAAATCATATGATTACAAGGTATAGCTGGGATGGAGTAACTAAGAGTGTAATCGACTACATTATTACTGATGAAGGTTAGGGAGAAAAATTAAAGAATGTTAAAGTGATCCCAAGCGTTGCAATGGATGGCGATCATAGACTATTGGTAGGGGATCTTCAGATACGACCGATGAAGTTGAGAACAATGAAGTCTGTTAAAAGAATTAAGATATGGAAGTTGAATAAGGAAGAAGTTAAACAAGATTTTAAAGAACTGATAACGACAGGATTGCCAAGAGAGGGTACTGCAGGAGTTGAAGAAGAATGGTCAAAGTTCAAGATAGCTTTTGTCGAGGCAGCAGAAAAAGTATGTGGGAGAACCTCAGGAAGGGCTAATCAGAAGGCAAAGCGAAGTGAATGGTGGAACGAGAATACAGTAAAAGCTGTGAGGTAAAAGAACAAAGCATGGAGAGAATTGTGGAAAAGCAGGAAAATAAAAGATGGAGAGGAGATAATAAAGAAAGGCTTATATGAGAACAAGAAAAAGGAGTGCAGAAGAATAATACGGGAAGAGAAAGAGAAAGCATGGGACGAATTCACAAAGAAACTGGAAGAAGATGTAGAAGGGAACAAAAAACTTCTATACAGAATGATCAGAAATAAGAGAAAACCAACTGAAGGGGCTTCAATATTGGAAACAGAAGAGGGAAATCCAATTGAGACAGCTGCGGAGATAAGGAAGCTGTGGGAGAGCTATTTTAAAAACCTTTTGAACAACAAAGAACAGGAAAATGAGCACGCCAAGGGAATCCAAGTGGAGATAAGTAAAGGTGGATGGTCAAAAGGAAACCCACCATCATGGCAAGAATTGGAAGAGGCAGTAAAAGTAATGAAAAATAATAAGGCAGGTGGACCGGATGAAGTTACTATAGATATGGTGAAAGCTGCAGGACCGGTGGGAGCACAATGGTTGTATAGAGTGATGAGGACAGTTTGGGAGGAAGGCACAGTACCTGAAGATTGGGGAAAAGGAGAAGTGATACCGATTTTCAAGAAGGGGAACAGGAGACTGTGTAAGAATTATAGAGGAATCACCTTGATGAGCCAATGCGCTAAAGTGTTCGAAAGAATTCTCCTCAACAGAATGAAAACTAAGTGCGAGAGATTGTTAGGTGAAGAACAACATGGGTTCCGGCCAGGGAGAAGTACAATCGATTTGATTTTTTCAGTGAGACAGATGGTGGAAAAGAAGTGGGAATTTGGGAAGAAAGTGTATATGGTGTTCATCGACATAAAAAAGGCCTACGATATGGTGAACAGGAAATACATATGGCAAAGTCTAGAGGAACTGGGAGTGGATCTATACAGAGTGAACTGGATAAGAGAAATATATAGGGTGAACCGATGTTGAGTAAGAACCACAGAAGGGCCAACTGGTTGGTTTGAAATCCAGAGAGGATTAAAGCAGGGGAGTGTTTTGTCGCCAATGCTGTTCAATATAATAATGGAATGGGTAGGAAGAAAGGTTAAGGAAAACTTACAAAAACAGAGTAAAGACACAAAGCATATTATCTTCGCAGATGACATTGCAATATGGGGTGAGGAAATTGTTGACGTACAGAGGGAATTGGATGAATGGACTCTACAACTGAAACTAGTGGATCTTGAAGTTAGCGAAGAGAAAAGTGAAGTGATGGTGGTGGGACGGGACAAAAACCTGGAAAGGGATATCTGCATAAACAACAGGGCATTGAAGATCACAGATAGTTTTACTTACCTAGGGACCGAAATAACAAGTGATGGTAGAGTGGAGCATGAAATCACAAGACGGTTGGAGAAAGGGGGAAAGCTATACCAGGGAGTGAGACACCTGATATGGTATAAGAAAGTCCCAAGGAAGGCAAAAGAAATAATCTATAAAATGTATTACGTGCCTATAGTCACCTATGCAGCGGAGACATGGGTGATGAATGCTAGAGAGTGGAGTAGACTTCAAGCTGGGGAGATGAAGTTTCTTAGAGGTATAGTAGGGAAGACTCAATTAGATAGAATGAGAAATGAGGATATCCGGGAGGAGTTGGGGGTAAAAAGTTTGAGGAAAAAGGTGGAAGAGGGAAGGCTGAGGTGGTTCGGGCACGTGAAAAGAATGGAAGATGGTAGGACTCCTAAGGTTTGGCATGAGTTAAAAGAAGGAGGGAAGAGACCAAGAGGGAGACCGCGTAAGCGATGGCTGGATGAGGTGAAGCACAGCCTGGAAGAGAGAGGCATCCCATGGGAAAGAATATGTAGAGAAGAGGCTTGGAAGAACAGGGAGAGCAGCTTTATTAACAATAAAGCCAAGTGGCACCAGTCATATAAGCTGAAATACAACAACAACAACAACAACACAATGCTTCAAAGAGCAGAAAAGAGAAGTAGAGAAAACCTTCAAGATGAGGATCAAGCTATCAAGCCTAAGACCACAAGATCACACTCGGAGATGATTACCCCAGAAACTTGCTTTTTCTATGGAGAATCAGCAAATACTAATGAACGTCTTCGTGAAGCTTCAACATTTCAGCTAGACAGACATGTAAGATCAGCTGCAATATTAGTTGAGGACACAGAACTCCTGGCTCTAATGAGTACAGAGGACATGGTTGCTTTGGAAGCGAAATATCACAATAAGTGTTTAGTAGGCTTATATAATCGGTCAAGAGCTGTAAAGACGGCACAAGAGACTGGAACAGACAGGGAAAATAAGATATCGGGTATTGTTTTTGCAGAATTAGTAATGTACATTGAGGAGACACATGAGCAATCAAACTGTGCTACTGTATTTAAGTTATCTCATCTAGTTCAACTATATGTCACGAAATTGGAAAGTTTTGGAGTCAATCTTGATTCTAAGTTCACAGCACCAGACTCAAAAATAGATATGCGCATTTTTCAGATCTACGATCCTACAACAAGGGTCAAGAGGTTTTATTAGCATTTGATGAGGGTATTGGTGCTGCCGTAGAAAAAGCATTTGAAAATATTGTGGGAGATATGAATAATTATTAATATATTAGATGATCCAACAAATCTGTTTGTTCAAAAATATATAGAAATTTACCATATTTTTGGTTTAAAACATTATATTAATACAATCACAAGATATATTACGACTAATATATCAAATTCAAAAATACTTATTGACCATTGTTTTGCTAAAGCAGATGTAATTCATTTTATTGGAAATCTTATACAGAATGATATATCTGATCATTACATGATAGTTATAAAACTAAAAAATTGCGAATGTTCCAATGTTCCATGCGTTAACAGGATGTGACACAGTTTCTTCTTTTGTTGGACATGGTAAAGTGACAGCATGGAGTACTTGGAATTCGATGCCAGAGTTTACACAAGCACTACTGAATTTGACTTGTATCCTGACCGGTATTCCTAAGGAAACGATCTGCGCAATGGAGAGATTCACCATATTATTATACGATTGCACAAGCACAAGTACTGACATCAACAAAACCAGAAATAAGCTATTTACAATAACAAGCTCAGTGCAAAGAATTCCACCAACATTAGATGCACTCAAGCAACATGTTAAGAGAGCCAAATATCAGAAGTTGCTACATCTGGGAGCAGACACTGATTCCAAGTCCTGTGACAAGTTGGGGGTTGGTGTAAAGTGAATGATGGCCTATATGTGGAAACAATCCCTGGAGCAACTAAAGCTTGTGATGAGCTACTTCGTTGTGGTTGCAAGATGGGATGCAAGAAAGGCTGCAAATGCAAGAAAAGCAATTTACCTATGCATATGCGAGGGAGAGTGTTCCAAGTTTACCTAACGAATTTTCAATAAATTTATGAATGTTTAAATTTAAACTTTGTGTTACTTATCCATAAAAAAAAAGCTATAACTCTTTTATTATTATATTTTAATAAATGTTATTACCAGTTTATTATAGATTTACTGTATTTTTTTATTTTTACCATTAAATGTTCTTCAATATTCTAATGTCCAAAAATATGCAAAATCTAAAATAGCTTCAATAAAAACATATACAGAATTTCAAATAACTCCCAAATCTCACACATGTGCAATGCCCCAATATCTTAAAATCATATTCATATAATGTACCAACAATGATAAAAATTTTATGCTTGTATCACAAAATGCACAATTATTTTACTATGCCGCCTCACTAATAAGAGGCCTTTTTATGGATGACTTCAAATTTCATAGTTAGAAGATTAGGAACTTGTGAATTTACTATGGAGTTGATTGGATTGAAGTGCATTAGGTGCTTTTCTTGATAACACCTTGTATTTTTATGATTCAGTGTGAATTCAGTTAACGCCATTTGGTCTAATTTCGAAACTGGGACCCTCTACAGAATTGTCATGTCAAGAAAAAAAAAAAAAAGGATTTTATAGTTTTTCCATTATGTATCAAGATTGAAGTATGAGATTAGAAGATTCTTTTAAAGTCTTTAAAAATATTAATGTGGAAACAATTCTTATATTTTGTTAAAAAGGGAGGAAATTGTCAGTCTCTTGACCAAAAAAAGGCTTATGGAAGAGCAGTCTACATTTGCAGAGGGGCTAAAATAGCTTTGACTCATCAACGCACATCTGAAACTGCTAAACATAGAAGCTTTAAATTTTCAGATTCCTTTTAGAATTGGGTGAAATGTTTTTTCAGGGTTTGATCATTTTTTTTTCGCTAAGGGAGTTGAGAAGGACAGAAAGAGGCATGAAGTCTTATGTCCCTGATCTTGATTCAATTTGATATCTATGAGGTTTTTAGGGGAAAAATATGAATATGACATTCATTTTAACTATCACGGGATTTTTTACCAACTGGGACAGGTTCAAAATGATCGCACAATTAGAATTTCTTCCTTCTCCACTTTAGGACAACTCTACAGGTATTTTGCTAGAATTTAATAGAGTATATAGATTATCGTACTTCTCCTTAAGAATTATGAAATTTTAGTTAAGATATTCATTATATCTTTGCTTTAGAACATTTTACACTTACCTACTGTTAGCATATCTTGAAATCTTGATAACGGGTACCAGAAACTTTATTGTTTAATTGTTGCATTCTAGATACAAGGGGAACAGTAAGAGTTATTTTGATTTATCAAAAGTAAAAAAATAAAAGCAAAAGCAAAATTATATTAAAAGTAGAAACAAAACAAAAAAAATTGCAAAAGTTCAAGAAGCTTACTACAAAATTGAAAATAAATATTTTGTTTTTGGCTGTTGGAGTCATAAAACTGTGTTTAGGCTACACATTTGAATAAATCTAAAGAACAGATAAAATTGTTGAGGGGAACTTTGTTGATGTTTTCTGAGATTTTGTAGATGCTGTTCGTTTTGAAAAGACAGACCCAACCACTGGCGGATGATTTTACTCCGCAGAGGGTGATATGCTGAGATGGGCACTTTCCTAAGAAAAAAATAACGAAGGAGCATTTTTGCAATAGTATTTATTCTTTCCATAATTCTTTCACGAAAAGCGCAAATAGAACGAAACTACTAATAAAGTAACACTGATAAAAAGTAAACATCTCTCTATTTCTCCTCGCCCCTATTTTGAAGAAATCGAGGGAGACCTGACGCATGCACAAAAGCGTTGAAGGCTCTCGTAAACAAAACCGAACAGTCTTAAAGTGCAATTCCTTCATTAAATTTCATTAATTGTTTTTTTTTAATTTTAACATTTTCACCTGTTAATGTAAAAAGAAGTAAATCATACAGTCCTTATATTCTGAATGGATTAGAAGACTTATTCACATACTAAATGAAACTTAAAATGTATGCTAATCATTAATAGAATAATAACTATCCACTTTTATTTTGATGAACTGAAATATTAAGCATTCATTTTTTTTTCTTGTAATTTTTTATTTTGTATGTAAAGTTCTCATATTTCCTTAGTAGATCCTTTCTTCCACAGCCTCTATTTTCAACATCACTCCAAAATTAAAAATGTAGTTTACATTTTAATTTTGTAGTGATGTTGAAAAAAACTTTTATTTTGCCACGAAAATAAACATATCTGGTTTTCAATATATTTTTTATTCATTAAGTGAAAAACAGTATTACTCATTAGTATGCTCAGATTTTTATTTTTTTAACTTTTTCACCAAATTCTTCACTGTTGACATCTAAAAAAGAGGGCCATCAAATTACAAAAGAAAAGAAAAAATATAGATGACAAATATTCTTAATAAAAGAACACAATTAAAATAGAAAGTAATTCTCAAGTCAAAACTTAAATATTGTAGCATCTCCATTGAAGGTTTTTGTAATTATTTTCTTCAGTTTGCAAATGTAAGTTTCCAAATAACTTTGCAATTAAATATGGTAAGTTCTGTTGCTATCAAATTAATTTTTAATTTGAACAAGATTGTTTTAAAGGACATCTATTATGTTCCAATCAAGCCTCCTTTTTTTTTAATGTATGTAGTAATATAATAATATATATACAGGGTGGGCAGAATAAAACTGGCCCGGAAAATAAATTTACAGATATTTACAGAAATAAAAGAATACAATCGACAGCGCTGCATGAACTGCGGCCAATTCCAGCATCTTTTGTGATGTTCATTAACAAGGGTCAGTCCTCTTGTCAATATTTGAAATATATCTGTAAATTTATTTTCCGGGGCCAGTTTTATTTTGCCCACTTGTATAATATGTATTATATATATATGATACTTAGTATGGATAAGATACTTATAAATCTTATAATTCTAAGAATTTTCACTTTTAATGCCACTTTTAAGTGAAAAAACAATGTTACTCATTAATAAGCTCATATTTTCTCTTTTTATCTTTTTCACCAAATTCTGCACTGAGCTATATATATATATTCTTCTTGTTAAAAGGTAACAAAAAATATTGTGAATTATATATATATATATAAAATAAAAAAAAAAAAAAAAAGTTTTTCCAGAACTAAGCATAGTGTTTGGAAAATGCTGAAATGACAATGAATTTTATTTTTAACAAAGAAGATAGAAGCCTAGGTTGCAGTGTAGCTGTCAACAAAAAAGAGGGTGATAACAGTACTAAAAAAGTAAGTGTACTAACCTAGCCTTATTTTCTCAAATTTGAGAACCTCTGCCCTCTCAGAGTTCAATTTTACGATCTCTCCTTCTATGATGTATGAAAGATGTAAGTGAAAATAATATTGTTATGTATTATTCAAAAAGTTTAACGTACTTCTAGAATAAATTTGAAGTTTATTTGTTTGAAAATAAAGATGAGTGACAATATTTGGAGTAAGAATGTTGAGCATAGCCAAAGTAAGATAATGAATATATTATATAAGAGAATATATTTTGTATTATCAAGAACTACTTCTCACAGGCAATTTGCATCCCTACACTAAGTTCTCACATTACTCATATATCCAAGCCTTTCATCTTATAACTTATTATATACTCTGTAATGTCACTTTATTAGATACACCTACCTATTGGCGTGTGGAGTCTTCTTTATACCCTTTTGCAACGGAAGAGGAACTATATATTTGTAACTAGATTCAGCCTTTATCTTGTTTTGAATGACCTGTTTTTCTTAAGTGATTTCATAGGAAAGTGGAAAAAAGAGTTTTATTTTTTTATATTACATTCTCAGATTATGCTAACACAGAAGTTCTTCAAAGAAATGGAAAGAAAAACATCAGTAAGACAATTTCTCTTTCAGTAAGACAATTTTTGAAGAGAAAAAAAAAAGATTTTATATTTACTGTATTTATTTACCGTATATGTATGTTAAATAAATAAGCTCAATTTATATACTCTAATATTAATACAAATTTGGCACGTCTGAATTTTTTCGTAAGATTGTCATTCATGTTTTTTATTTTGTTGTGTTTTTTTCCATTTTATGGGATGTCTTTAATTTTGTTTGTACGCATACATGCCAATTTCATTTTGTTCATTTTAAATCTTTTGTATTGTCTCTCCAAATTTTGATTTAAATCAGTGTTTCTATATTTTGCTTTCGCTGAGGCTTAGTGGACGGTATGGATGCCATGTTGAAATAACAAAGTTTTTTTGGTCAAATAAAGTTATCAGAATGAAGGTCACACTACTGAATTGCTAATGACCTTAGATAGGGTTTCCTGAATCCTGATTGGTCACACAGAGACAAAAAAATGAAATAATTGGCGAATCTATTTAGTACTGGCTCCCTGAAACCAGGGCATTAGCCATCCAAACTTTCTGAATTTGTTTAGACATGGATTCCACAGGATTCAGGAAAACGTTGTATAGGAATGGTGGACTATGCAGACATAAATGTGTCACGTAATTCCTGGAGATTTAATGGAGATGGAGACTTGCAGCGATCAGCCCTTTCCTACTCATCCCAAAGATGTTCAATAGGATTGAGATCCAGAGACTGAGAGCGCTACTGTAGCAAATGAAAGACATAAACCATTTCCGTAGTGGTTTGGGCTTTGTGCCCTGTTGCATTATCCTGCTGGAATTAACCATCTGACTGAGGAATCACCATCAGCATGAATAGATCACTTGGTCAGCAATGATGTTTAAGTACTCTGTGGCATTCAGATGTGAATCTATGGATATCAAGGGACCCAACTTGTGCCAGTAAAACATTCCCCAGACCATTACATCGTCTTCATCAGCTTGCACAGTTGTCACCAGACATGCAGGGTCTATGAATTCATGTTTTTTATTCCCCAACTTCTGACCCTTCTATCAGTATGCTGCAACAGGAACTTTGACTCGTTAGACCAAGCAGCTTTTCTCCAATTCTTGATGACCAACTGCTTCATCAAGAGTCGATGACTATCGATAGTGTGCCCACTATCTTGTTCATCATTGATAATAATGGTACCTGATATGACTGTTGGCTGTTGTAGTCTATTTGCGACAAGATGCACCCAGTGGTCCATTGCGTTATGTTGTTTTGGTCACCGAGATTGAATTCTCATATGATTTGTGACATTGTGGCCTGCCTGTTTGCTTGTACAATTCTAGACATACTCTTTTGACCTCTTTCATCCACAAGTGATTTTTGTCCACACGAGTGCAGCTGACTGCATGTTTTCTGTTTGTTGCACCATTCTCGATACACCCTTGAAACTGTGGTGCACGAAAAGTTCAGGACAATCGCTGTTTTGATATGTCTTGCCCAGCACGTCTTGCTCCTACTACCATGCCACTTTCAAAGTCCTTTAGAACACTTATTTCCCCTATTCTTTGTCTGGTTTGTAAGCTTAACTGATACTAGAAAGATGTTATACTAAATTTATATCAAAAACTTGGATCATGTGACTTGCAATGTCATGGAACACTCCATTTCTGTGCACAGCGGTGTTGTACCTAATAAAATGGCATCATAATTTACAGAAATGAGTAAATTAGTTCTATTATGCTACAGTAGTTACAGTTATATACAAGGCTAATCAATAATAATAATAATAATAATAATAATAAAAGACTAATAATAATAAAATTTTATCTCTATCCATTTACAATTACCTGGATCAGTGGGACATCCATTTCCACAACTCTCTTAGAAATGGATAGGCATTAGTATTTTTTTGTAAGAAGGATAATTAAGACTGCATAATAACAAAGAAACATTGAATATAACAATTTGTCATACTAATTAATAAACAAATACTTTTTATTAGTATTTCTTTTGTAATTAAAAGTTCAACTGTAATGAATTGATAAAATCAATTATGCAAAACTTTTGTGCTTTTTCATTCAAATTCCCAACTAACCTGAAATAGCTATTTCAGGATGTCACTTGGTAAACAATTTGGTCTCGCCCATTGAAGAATGAATCTATTACTTTAAAATTCTGGAAACTTAAGATATTCTAAATTAACTGATCATGCCAACTGTGAGATTAACTCTAAAAGGCATTTAAATCTTTGAGAATTATTATTAATAATAATAGTAGTAAAAATTTACAAGAAGCTTTAATTCCAGAATTTTGAACCAATATTTTAGCTAAGCAATGCCTCAGGTTTTCTTCTTTTTTTTTCAGGTTGATTTCAGTTTCACAGTTGATCGAATATTATAATAAGTTTGAGAGTGTTTAATGTTGGGTGGGTATAACATATACTGTAATTCTTTGAATTTCTTCCATTCTGAAGGATCAGATAATTTGTCAATTTTCATTGACTAATGTTTGCAATGTAAGTATTGAAATACATAAAGTTAATAATATCAGTTCAGTGTGCAGTCATTATAGTATTCTACCATAACATAGTTGCTTTTGTAAATATTTTCATTGAAGACAAGGAAGAATGAAGTGTTGGACTGGGCCTTCTTCAACACTAAATCCAAAGAAAAACTGAATTTATGTTTGAAAATAAATCACAATAATCAAAGTAGAGTAAAAAAAGAAAAATAATTCTCTTTTAGT
Organism: Thereuonema tuberculata; assembly: GCA_023159025.1. Classification (NCBI taxonomy): domain Eukaryota; kingdom Metazoa; phylum Arthropoda; class Chilopoda; order Scutigeromorpha; family Scutigeridae; genus Thereuonema; species Thereuonema tuberculata. The sequence goes on from JAFIDM010000001.1 coordinate 67,125,167, forward strand.
TAAACAATGAGCTCATTATTTTTGGCTTGTTTGTTGACTGACTTTATGATAACATATCACAAACTTTATTATTAATAAAGCAATAATGTGTAGATGCCTTAAAATACACAATCTTAAAGAGATTTTCTTATTAATGTAAAGAGACAGGATTAATGAAACATTTAAACTGTCTGCTAATTTGAGCTGTGTTACTTACCTTGTTTTACTTGAATCAGTTACAACTAATTAAGGCTTGTCCTTCCTTAAGTCATCTTTGGAAACCGATATTTCTAATGTGAATCTTAAGTTGGAATTTGTTTTTCTAAGAATTATTTATACTAAATAAAATACCATGCACTAAGGAAACTGTTTGCTGTTAAAGCTGTCATGCTCAGATAATGCAAAATGGATCCTTCCACTTATTCCTGGAAACCCATTGATTAAGGATCTTAAAGGAAAATTACGAAATGTAAGTTGCCAATGAGGCGGAGCCAGTGTTTGGAAACATTTTAAAGCATGATGGCAAATTAAGAAGTGAGCTGTGCAATCTTGTACAGAAGTGGTTCTTTATACCATTTTATATTAATTAGAATTATAAGTTTGAATATATCTACACAAGGCTTCTTTAATTATGGAACTCCTCTAGTTAATGTGGTGCTTCTTTCTAGAGACAGCCTGCTAAAATGGAAGATTGTGATATCTAAAACTATTCTAATCAAAGATAATGGGTTTCCAGAAGTAAAGGAAAGATAGTTAAATGAGCCAGTAGATTCAACCAAAGCAGATAGGCTATTTGAGAAATCGTCAGATGGGGTTTAATGGATTATTCCTACTTGCTTCTAAATTACATAGATTCTCTGGACTCTGAGAAAATACTCAGATCTTCACTATCAGTCTCGAATCCAATGGTATTCAGATAAGGTCAAGCATAAATCTTCAAGTCACTCGGATTTTTAGGAATGTAAGGCAGTGAAATGTCTTTGTGATACTCTTGTTTGATGGTTAGGGCTTTTAAAATCAAAGTTAAAAAATGTTAGTAATCTTTTTAATTGATCTTCTCTCATATATATGGCTTGATGACCATGAATTAGCAGTACATGTGTATGAAATGTCAGGGGTTCTTCCTATCAAAAGCAAGGATGATGTGAAGTTGGACACCACTTATTATTTATTATGCATTTATCTCGTCAAGTAGATACTGGTCATCTTCTCAGTAAGAATAAGATTACAGGATCTGTTGTTGAATCATTAATGCTTATTTTATCATAAAGAAGGGTTTCTGAACTCTCTTTATGATAAATAACTTCTGATATT
>JAFIDM010000001.1:67142224-67171290 GCA_023159025.1 Thereuonema tuberculata
CTTATTCCCCTGACTTGGCACTCTCCAATTACCATATTTTGGACTATGAAGGAGAAACTCCTTCACAAATTTGCAAGTGATGAGGTCAAAGAGGTGGTGCATGACCGGCTGTTGTACACATTTTTTTTAGTCTGTATATATTTTTTTTGGTGGGGATACAATTCTTGCCAAAAATGTAAGCCAAGTTCATTGAGAGGAATGATGACTAAGTTTGAGAAGTAGCGCAGTGTTCATTTTGGTACCTCTAATAAACAAGGTGTAATAAAATATTTATTGTTTTCATTTAAATCACCCAGGTATTTGCTGTATTAAATAAACAGAAACTTCAAAAACTTTGATGAAATAAAATTTATTTCCTCAGATGAACTTTCATCACTACAGAAAATCCTGTGATCTGCTTTCTCTCTGCAATCGTGGGAGTTTAGATGGGGAAATTACTTGCCAGATGGCACTACAACGAATTTTTAAGAATCTCTGCTTCAAGAAACTTCGAGAAATATGCAAATTATAAATACAATTATTTGACTGTTTTTAAACAATTAACAATAAATTCAAAAATAATCAATAAAAATAATTAATAATTAAATTACATAACAAAAAATTTAATCAATAAATAAATTGTGATATTTTCCCCATTCTAAAGAGTGGTCATCCTGAACACAAAATGTTCAACTAATATCCAAGCTCGAGTTTTAAGGACCCTTAATTTTTAGTTAGTGGACGTGCCAGATATTTGTGTTTAATTAGTTAAACTAGATGAAATTTTCATCCAGTCTTATTCGTCGTGTTCAGTAATTAGACTATTTAGTTATTAATGTCCTGGTTATCATGTTATAGTTTCAACCAAAGTACATGAACAGTGCTTAGCTTTCTTCGGCGGTGACAGGATGTTGGTTCGTCGATAGGTATCATTTCATAGTTGATGTCAGAAACTTATCGTACCGCACGGTGTGGTCCAGAATAACATCCTTTGGGGATATGCAGTGGACGTTCAATGATCAATGTTAAGTCCTTTAATGATGTCTCTCACAACTTTGGAGGTAAAAGACAATCATTTTCTGTCACTGATGATTCTTCTTGTTGTGCTGTGTTTCAAGATAACCACTTCAAGAAATTTTGATATCTGGGTGATCAGTACCCTCTAGTACAGCTCTCATGATGGCATAACATGAAAAATAGTCTGTACACATGATTATCCAATGGATTCACATTTTCACTGATCCCTCTGCTATCGAAGCCAATAGAATTGCAGGTGCAAGGGTGGAATTCCTGCTTTTTTTTTACTACATCTGAGCCAGTTGGAAGAGTGGCTACCAACTTCGATGGGGAGATTAGAGCTATTTTATTACCTCTTGAATATGTTTGTAAAAGTCCCATGAAAAGGTATGTACTCCTTATTGATTCTCATGCTGTGATTCTGGCCCTTAAAGAGTAAATTAATAATATTCATCCTTATATTATCAACTGTCTCTCGTTAATCTCTGAAGCAGAAAACCAGGGGGAAGAAGTTGCTTTCCAATGGCTCCCAGGATACAGTGGAGTGTATGGTAACAACAGAGGGGATGAGCTGGCCCGTGAAAGCTCCTTAAAAGTCCAGTCAAAACTCAGGCTAACTTTTCAGTCAGCGAACAGGATTAACCACAGCTACTTTAACAGAGATTTGAAGGAAACGTACACCCAACAAGCTGTAGGTAAAAGTTGGGAACAACTCTTCAATAAAGATGAAAGACTTCTGACTGATTTCCCACGAGATATAGCTGTGACATGTTTTTGAGCTATTACCAGAAATGACTATTTAACAAGCATCTTTATCGCCTAGGGTGTCTGACTGTCCTACATGCCCTCTTTGCCATAATGGATATATGGATATTGAACATTTAGAAAATTACCCTGCTTTGATAGATGTTTGTAATTTAACGAAAAAATTTAATAAATATCGACTGCGTGAAGTCAAATGGCCACAAGGCTAGAAACTAGTGTAGGATAAAAAAATGATTATCCAATGATTCCTATTATGATATTTTGGAAATCTGCCGAATAAATCAATGTTAACTTGCTGGAATGGATAATCAACTGGTGAAATTGGTTGCAAGAGGCCTGCTGGTGTTTGTGGTATGTGCTTTCAGCTCTGGCAATCTCGACATCCACTGACATATCTTCATATCCTTCTGTACAATCCTGGCCAGAAAAACTTTTTTCTAATCCGCCAAAGACAAGGTGGCCAACTGTGCTTACATCATAGAGTTGCTACAATAGATCTCGTTGAAAGTGCTTTGGTATCACAGGTAACCATTGATCTCCTAAGGAGCTGTAATTTCTCTTGTATAAGACACCTTCTAGACAAGCCAGGGTTCACATTTTTTCCTTTGTCTTAGACATCATTGATAATTGTTGTGTTTTTGATATTCATTACCTGCTCATCCCTGATGTTTTGGAAATCTTTAATAGCAGAAACATCTTGGGATTCCTCACAGAGTATTTTAGGAAGAGGATTACAGGACAGACAGTTGGCATCCAGATATTTCCAACCAGAATTGTGTACAATAGTGAATTTGTAGTCTTGAAGATGTACAGCCTATTCTGCTAAACAACCTAAAGGATGTTTAATGTTCATGAGCCAACAAAGGGTATGATGTCACTCATTACTTAGAAAGATCAATCTTTAAAGTATAGGCGAAATTTGGTAATGACCCAAACTACTGCTTGGCATTCCTTTTGAATTGTCAATTAGTTTGTTTCGACAGGGGTTAGAAGCCTGCTGGCACATGCAATTATCTTTTCTTGGTCATTCTGATGCTGGACATTCACATCGCCGATTCATATTCACTGGCATCTGTATGAATTTCTGTTGGAGCTTCCTCATCATAATGCTCTAGTACAAGTTCAGAGGTAAGAGTTGTCTTAAGGTCTTTAGATGCGAATTCTTCTGCTGCTGCCCATTAAAACGGCCCCTCCTTCTTTAGAAGGTTACTTGACGGCCTGACTCTGACTGCAAAGTGTTTAATAAAATGACGATAATAAGAGCAGTTCAAAGAAGCTTGCGACTTGCATGTCGGACTTGGGAAGCTGGAAACTGCTTTAGTTTGTCTGAATCTGTTCCAATTCCATTCTCAACGTGATGGCCTAAGATCTACATTTTAAGGCTATCAAATCAGTATTTCTTCGAATTCAGCTTTAATTTTAATTAGTAACCCCATTAGGTCGATGGAAAGTCGCTGTAGGTGTTCTTCAAAAGTCTTTGAAAAGGCAACATCCAAATAACACAGGCAAACGGACCATTTCAGACCACATAGGAAATTATCCATCATGCGCTCAAATGTGGCAGGTACATTGTAGAAACCAAATGGCATTACCTTAAACTCAAACTGTCCATCATTTGTGTTTTATCTTGAAAGACAAAGCAGTTTTCTCCCTCTCAGCTTTGTCCACATCTATCTGCGAATATCCAGAATACAAATCTAATGATGAAAAGAATTGGGCTCCTTTGAGGCAATCGGCATCATCTATACGTGGCAGTGGATATGCATCCTTCTTTGTGATCTTGTTTAGCCGGCGATAGTATACACAGATCCTCCAAGAAATGTCTTTCTTCTTTACCAGTACAACGGTAGATGACCATGGGCTGTTGGATGGTTGGACTATCCTTTGTTGCATCATGTTATCTACTTTTTCCTGGATGATACCCATTCTGCTAAAGACACACTGTGGTCTCTGCTTGAAAGGTCTTTCATTATCATGTCAATTTGGTATTTGCCTGATGACTGTGTGGCTGAGATAAAGTCACCAAAATAGAAGATGCCAATAAATTGCTGCAGTTCTGCAACATGGTGAACTATTAGCTCATGCTAAGTCTCTCGTCGATTAGCTTCTGAAGATGTTGACTGGTATTTAACGTGTTTGGTTTTAAGGCTGTGTTATCCATGTTTTCTTTGACTGCCCAGATTGTATTGTCCTGTTCTGCTTTTAAATGTCACACTTGGCATTCCTGCAAGAAGCAATCCAGATGAGAACCACAGTTTACTTTGTAGAAATATCCTCTATCTTCATTGAGGGTGATGAGACATAGGAATACTGCGAGATCTTTCAGGATTGCTCCTCGAAGACAGGTGCCTTGCTGCCTTAGGGTTACTTTTCCTAGACATTGGTCAAAATCTGTGGCCAAAGCCCTAGTATCCACCAGGGCTTTGGCGAGGTGCCTATCAACATATAACTGTACCTTATTTTTGGTCAGGAATGTTTGTTGATGGAGAATTTTCACTAGTTTGTCTTAGCGACCTCATCTCCATTCCAAGCCGTATTATTTAATTTCCCTCAAAGGGTCGATGGGGAGATTGAGATCGATTTCTTTGACTGGATCTTTCTCATTTAATACCTCTTGTCTGATCCACATCACTCGCTGGTTTACGGAATATGGCAATGGACTACATGTCATTGTTTGTGGTTGTCGGTGGCTTCCTTGTATTGGCATAGGATCTTGACTGCAAAATCGTGGTGTTGTTTGTCTTCCATCTCAGCAATACTGCATGACATATCTATTATTTAATTTCCCTCAAAGGGTCGATGGGGAGATTGAGATCGATTTCTTTGACTGGATCTTTCTCATTTAATACCTCTTGTCTGATCCACATCACTCGCTGGTTTATGGAATATGGCAATGGACTACATGTCATTGTTTGTGGTTGTCGGTGGCTTCCTTGTATTGGCATAGGATCTTGACTGCAAAATCGTGGTGTTGTTTGTCTTCCATCTCAGCAAAACTGCATGACATATCTAACTTAACCACAGTGGAAACATACTGGCCTGCTGTCTAACATCCTATACTCGTCTGTCTTCCTTGGGCAGTTTTTTCTCTGTTGTCGTACCTTAGCTGGTTGTCCAGTTTGGGTTGGCAGTCTTGGCCTCACTGCTTGGTAAGCTGCGACAACAAATGGATCAAAACGGAACAGCATTCAATGATAATGGCTGCATCTGGCCTAAAGCCTTTCGAACTTCTGTTTTAATCAAGTCACTGGTTAAGGAGGTCAGGACGCATCTTCAAGGCTGATTCCAAAGGATGGCACATTTGTAAGTCGACAAAACTGCCTGTCTGATGTGACACAACCTCTTCATAGACTTTGAATTCTTCGGCACCCCTGTACAATTCATCCACATTGGAGATCTTCATTGGCACCAAGAGATGATACATGTTTTCAGCAATGCCTTTCATAAGGTTCTCCAATTGTGGGTCTTCGTTCATCAGAGGATCCACCTTTTTGCAGAGGGAGATAATTTCTTGGATGTACGCCTTACAAGTTTCTTCCACCAGCTGAGCCCATTTTTCTAGAACTTCTTTGACCCATCACTGTCGTCTTTGGGGGTTCCAAACACCTTTTTCAATTTGTTTCAAACTGTGTACAGGTGATAAGCTGATCTTCATTATTGGAGAACAACAGAAGGGATGTTCTGGATACAAAGAAGCTGATGTTGGCCAGTTTGATGCTGTCGTCCCATTGCTTGTAATGGCTAATTCAATTCTACTGTCTCAGCCATTCATCAGGATCTTCTTTGGGTGCTCCATGAAATGTTGTGGGGTCCCTTCATTGTTGTTAGGTGATGGTAACAGTTGGAGTTGCTGTAAAGGCATCGAAGTGTAGACCATTCTTCTTAAAGGACATCTTGGTTAGCTGACAATCTGTATTGTCTCTCAAATTCAGGTTTTTCAATACCTCACAGAGATCTTGAATAGGATCTGTTGTTGAGTTGTTACCCATCACCGCCACCAAAAATTTCTCATGTATTTATTGTATTAAATAAACAAAAATTGCAAAAACATTGATGAAATAAAATTTATTCACTCAGATGAACTTTTCTGACTACAGTGCTTCGATATCTGCTTACTCTGTGCAACAACGGGAGTTTATATGGGAAAATTACGTGCCAGATGAACAACAACGAATTTCAAGAATTCCCTGTAGAAATATGAAAATTATAAATACAGTTATTTGACTATTTTTAAATAATAAACAATAAATATAAAAGTAATAAATAAAAATAAATAAATAAATATTTAAAATAACATAACAAATTTAATCAATAAATAAATCATGATAATACTATAATTATGTGATAACACATTTTTATCTAAATAGACAGATAAGCAGATGTAATAACATGTATTACCTTAATTTCAGAATTAATGCTTATCATTCAACTAGCCAATGAATAACTATAGTGCACTGCAATTGAATGAAGGAGGAATGAATACTGAATTATATCTCCTGTTAATTACCGATGAGCTGAAACCATATATGGATGAAATATCAATTATAGTATGCTATTAATTTATACTAACAGGACGATTATTGTATTGCTTAAGTTGGAAATAGTTGGATAATATTCTTTCCCGGCAATTGATTGGGCACAGAAGACCAATCATATGTTACCAAGATCCAACCTAATGTCCCTTCATTTTGTCCTCATTTGAAATCAGTATTGAACAATACCTATTTGCTTACTATTAATAATCTTAAAGAAAATGTGTGCTGCCTGTAAGATATTCTACTTCAAAACTTTACATCTTGTGTTATATCTTGTTTGTAGTAGTATGTCAAGCTGTGCATGCAACAGGAAGTATAACAATTTGAACATTTGTTATTAATCTTTTCGCTATAATTAATAAAGTAACTTATGGGATAGTGTGTTTAAGGAAATTTTATTTCCTTCCTTCTAATTGGGCTTATCATTTACTTAGCATAAGTTTTAAATAGGGCTGTTTACCTTAAGAAAGTAATTCCCAGAATGAATGTGCTCTAACAAGTGAAACAGTACAACCTTCAGCAGTCAATACAAGATACGTGAAGGAAAGAAATTGCAAATGAACTTACTATTTTTACCAAAATTCAAGATCTAAAGAGAAAAAGACTTGAAATTAAATAATAAATAAGTTTATACTTCTTTTGCCAGGTTCCATAATGCCATTCCTGGTTAGAGAAAGTTCTGATTCACATTCTGGAATGGTGTTCTTGAGCAATTAAGCTGAAAAATAAACTCAATTTTACATATTAGTATATTTTACTATATTTTATGTAACTTTGTATAAAATAAAAAAGACCTATAGATAATCAAAGAGCATGTCCTACTTCTTGGAGTCTTTTTTTATACACTGACGTGCCGGAAGAACTAAGACACCTGTAATAATGCAAAGGTTTTCCTTTCAATCGAATTAATTCAGCAACACGACAGTCATGGACTCTACTATATCTCTGAAGTATCATGTACATAGTGTACACCATGCCTTCTTAATAGTGGTCCACACTTCCTTAATATTCACCAGTGGTGGAACCCTAGCACTGATGGCAGGTTGAACTAAATCTCGTATGTGTTCTACTGAGTTCAAATCCGATGAACAACGGGGCCAACTATTCCAAATCAGAGGAATGCTCCTCCAGCCATTGTTTGGTGACTGTGGACAGTATGATGGTGCATTGTTGTGCTAAAAACGACCCCTCCCATCTGAGTAATTCACGAGATGAACAGGAGCAAATGATCTGTAAGAAGGGTCACGTAGCATCAATGATGTCTGTAGATGTATGGGAGTCCTAATGTTTGGAAGCTAAAAACACTCAGCACCATAGCAGAACCATTGTTGGCATATGGGATCCATTGGGTTTTCTCCATGTGCATAATCATCCCTCTGCCTGAAAATATTGGAATTACGACTTGTCGGACCATGCTACATGCTTCCAGTCGTCTTGTGCCCAGTGGAATGTACATGAGCCCACATGAGGTGGGGCAGAGGGCCATGTGCTATTGTCAGGTTTCATGTGGACCATTGGCTTCTCTACCCCCATCGAAGAAAGAGACCGTTATACTGTTTGAACACTGATATTATGCATGGCCCTAGTATTGAATTCTTCTGTTATCTGATGTAATGTCGCATACCGGTTGGATGTTACAATGTATGCTAGATGACGTTGTCCAAGATTGTCCAGTTTTTCATTGGCTGCAGTGGATGGCTTTCCTGATGTTGTGTAATCACAGTACTCCCTTGAAATTGTTGCACATGAAATCCAATTTTCTTGTTGATTTCAGATCTTTCTGGCATCTACAGTCACGCCCCATCGAAAGTCACTTCAATCTGATATGTTGCCATTGTTACTGTGAATTATATGACAATGGATTGCAGAGGTATCTGCCTTTGTATGTATTTCAATTGCGAAAGATACCATTTAATGCAAGAGTGTGGTGGCATGTATTGGAAAAGGAAGCAACTATCTCAGTTTCTCTGGTACTTCAGTGTAAATCAAATTTGAATCATTCTTCAGAAATGAAAATATAATAAATCTTCTGTCAGAGCAGAGCTACTGTAGATGAGCCAATTATAAGCTGACGCATTAAAGGCTACTGATGCACTGTAACCAGCAGAGTTTGATCTATTGGTCTGAAATCAAGCCATATTATCTAAGCTAATATAAAATTTCAAATTTGAATATAATGGAATATCCATTAAATTTCCTAGAGCAAAAACCTGAAATTTGAAACCCCAAAACTTCCCACAACCAAACTTGAAGTTGGGAGGGATCCTTGGATTGTTTCTAAACTGACTCTATCTATGACAAACCCCTTGCAGACTCCAAATTTTAACCCAAAATAATTACAGATGGCTGAAATTTTGAACATTTGTCAATCTCGCAGCTGAAAGAAAGAATAATCTTTTGCACTGTTTGATTCTAAGCAAAAATAATATTCAGAAGGAAGTTAATCAGTTAATTATTCAAGATAAAAATAATGTATCCTTTCATTATTATTGAAATTATCATATGGTTCAGTTAAAACAATTTACAAGATTTTCAGAGAAATAACAGATGTAAAAGAGGAAACATATTTTAAAAACACATCAGCAAAATGTTGTGTGATTATTTAGGTCATCAAAATGAAATCATCCTATTAATAGGCAAAAGTTATACGGATCTTTGTAAATTTGTAATTTGAAATAACCAATCACAGTGCAGTGTAGGAACACGTCAGGCAGGACGTCACACCCATGTTTTAAACATGGCGCCTCGAATATTCTTCCCATTTCACCTCGATGGATTGCGATTACACAATTATTATCAGTGTATTGGAATTTTCTTTCCCACATAAATGAAGTTTACACTGAAATGCATGAAGTTCATGCATTTACCAGAGAGTTTGTAAAACCTCGGTTTTTACATAATTTAGGCTGTGTAGGAACTCCCTCACTAATCAACAAGTAGGCGACAATGATGAAGCACGTGCCGTCATTGTTGTCCGGACAGGATTATTGGTATTGGCTGTTGGACATTCGTTATTGTTATTGTTGAAACTGGTAAATAAATTTTTTATTTTCTTTTATTTTAACAAAATTTGGCTTAGTCATTCAAGTTATATGTGGGCTGTTGCGGAAGTCATGGCTTTTAAAAAATGAGCTTAGAACATCTTTTTCAATCTTGTGTTTTTCAAAAATTTCAGGGTATTTCAAATAATGTGGCATTTGTTTTACTTCCGTTAATATTGCCTCAATTTCGACGAGCCTATTCTTTTAGGGCAGCAGGTTGCCATTATGTTTCATAATGATAAATCGCAGCGCTGACTACTATGAAAGTGGTAAATCAATTTTTATTTTTTTTTTATTTTACCAATATTATAATATTATTTTAACAAATAAGCCGATATTCTAATTACATATGGGCTGTTGTGGAAGTCATGGCTTCTAAAAAAATTAACTTAGAACATCTTTTTCAATCTTGTGTTTTTCAAAAATGTGGAATTTGTTTTACTTCCGTGAATATTTCACGGGTCGCAACTAGTTTGTATTAACAGTGGCTCAAGTAAGTCAGCTAACTTGATAAAAAGATTTAGGTTCTATAATTACTAAAAAGCAAAGGTGTTTAATTCTCAAATATGCATTTTAACATTAACTTGGGAGAAATGGAAGTATTAAATAACTTTGATAAGTTCATTCTTAAGGCTGTATTATTTTATTTTTTCAGAGCCTTAAAAGAAGAACGGGAACGAGAATGTAGCTTTGCTGAATTGCAGGAAGGATTAGTGTCATCTCACAGAGTTATAATTATCGGTGCAGGGATTGCAGGTCTGGCTGCAGCTGAGAAGTTAATAAGCAGTGACATTACAGATATTAAAATACTTGAAGCTCAAAACAGGCCTGGAGGAAGAATTGAGACTGTTTTATTTGGTAATTGATTCTTTGGAAATTTGATTATTGCTTCTGAAACAATTTTAAAATTTATTTGGATTAATTTGGATTATTATACGTTACTTATATGGGTTTCCAGGTTTACTGAAATACATAAATCTGTAAATCCACATAAGTAGAACATCTAATCCGCCTCCACTTAACTGGAACAATGCCTTAACAGTGTTTTTGAAGAACACTGTAACAAGGACAGAAAACACTCACAAAAACACTTCAGTCTGACATCACAAAAAAAAAGTAGGCTATCCCAACAGAATTCCAAATTAAAGTGAATTTCTCATATAAGGGTCAATCAACTATTCTTTGTACTAAAAGCGAGTGACAACATAATGATTTTCTAACAAACAAAAATCGAAAATCTAACTTCCTATGGAGCATATTTTAACGATTAGTGAATGAAGTTTTAGTTAAGATAACGGGCAGAGCACTTTTTTTAATTTGAAGAGCAATATTTTGCTTTATTTAGTGAGATTACGGCGGTAATTTGTCCCCTGCTTTACTGTCCCTGCGGGACAAAACAAAACAAACAGCCTACTTTTCCCTGTCCTTATCTTACATCATATCCTTACTATCAGTTACTACTATTTAACATATATTTTATATATTTAATAACAATCTATATTAAAACATTCGCTTTGGGAGTTTGCGAAGTCTCTGAAGTGACACGGAAACCAAATACTGGCAGGGAAACATTGTCTCCTAAGTTACTGTAAAAATAATAAAATATTCGTAATTAAACTAACATCGGTCACTGTAAAGCTTTTGATCAATGCCTAATAATACTTTGGGGTAAAAATAAGGTCCAATAATTATTTCCAAAAACAATATTTATTAAATTTGTGTTTGGGACACAAATGGGTACAAAGAATAGTTGATTGACCCATATACAGTGTGTAATATGCTATAAATTCTTAAAAGAATGATTAAAAATAAAACAGTGTCTATATTTTGAACCAAAGAAAGGTAAACCTAAATGAGCTTTGTTATTTTAGAGAGTCCTTTTTCTTTTTCTTTTTTTGCTGGACAAATATAGAATGAAAGTTAAAAAAGTTGTACACTTACTTATGGAACACAGAATCTTATTAGTTTTGAGCTGTGAATATCAAACTCTAAATGCATAAATTTTATGTATACATGTAACCTACATGTCTATAGATATTATGTTTATTAAAAGGTATAATTGAGATCCCAATGTACCCCATTATACATAATAACAGACCTCTAATATTTATGCACAGTAGATTCAAGATGTTTAATATTTACCTAATAATGATACAAAACGTACAAATAATTTAAAAAAATTCTCACTATTTTATTGGGTTGTTTCATAATTATTGGCTGATTCCGGCAAGAGTAACTTGCAGAGCCAGTTAAAAAGGACGCATTGTAGTAGGAACTATCAAATGCCCCTGCAAAGTAAATGGATTCCATACAGGTGTTGAAAAAGTTATTTCAGTGAGATCAAAGCAGTTTGTGATGTGATGGAGCAACATGATGTGAGATTAGTGATTTTGCATGAATTCAAACTTGGATGTAATGTGTTCTAAATGGTTGCTAATGTTAATTAAGCGTAGGGTGATAGAACTGTCCATAGACTATTCTCAAAGTTCCGTGCCAGTGATGTTGACATCAACCATAAGCCAGGAGTGGGTTGTTCGGTTGTGTGTGACATGGTACAGTTAAGGCAGAAAGTGGAAGAAAGTTCAGTGCCGAACTTTCCGTATCACCAGTGACAGTTCCAGACACCTGGCAGCTATGGGCAAGGTTAAAAAACTGGATAGTGGGTTCCACACGAACTCACAGAACAGCAGCAGATACAGCGTCTGGAAACATCCATTGCTCTCCAAACACGTGAGGCTAGCATTTTCTTTCTGCATCAGATCCTTATGGTTGATGAAAAATGGATGCTTTATGACAACAGAAAGTAAACAGCAAAGTGGCTCAGTAAAGGGTAAACCACCGAAACAAACCCAACTTGCACCCACAGGAGGTTCTGATCTCTGTATGGTGAACTACCAAGACTGTGGTGCATTATTTTTGCCGCATGGCCAAACAATCACAACTGCCATGTACAGCTGAACGAATGTCGCCAGAAATTATGCAACACACAACTATCGCTTGTTTGGGTCCCATACTCCTGCATGATGGAGCATGACCACGTGTGTCTCTTGGAAGCATGCAAGAAATCAATGCCTTGTTGTATGAGGTCCTCCCTCACCCTCTGTATTCACCAGACTTGGCTCCCCTCAGACTTTCACAAGTGAAATCACTTTCTCCATTTGGACAACTTCTTGAGGGGCAAACGGTTCGCTAACGAGGTTGGTGTGATTCATGCCTTTAGCGATTTCTTAGATCACTGTGATACCATTTTCTGCCACTGTGGCGTTTGTGCACTGAAAAACATGTTGGGCAAGTGCATTGCTGGTGAGGGTAGATATTTTATTTTATTTTTCTCAATAAAATGTACTTCTGAATCAGCCAATAATTATAAAACAACCTATTAGTAATTATAAATATAAAACAAAAATTCTGTTTAATAAATAACTATCTCAATTGAAGAATTAGAAAATGAATAAATAATAAGGAAACTGGGTGTAAAATCTTGACTGGTGACTAACAACTTTGCTAACTTTTCACGAGTATACATGAGAGTGCCATGCAACTAAAGAAAAAAAAAAACATCAGCTGGCTAAAGTTTGCAAATAAACAAAGTATCAATGCTAAAGAAACTACAGTCGGACCTCTATTTAACGAAGTCGCTAAATCCCGAAAAAAAGTTCGTTTTATAGAAAATTTAAAAAAATAGAGATTCACCTTTTAAAATTGCTTTAAACTACATAAAACAGATTTAAAATACAAAAACAATAAATATTATTAATAAACATAATAATTTTAATGACATAAAGCATACATTACCATATGGGTACTTAAATTTTATTAATAAAGTCTGTTAATTTTGTCTTAGTCTTTTTTTTGAAAAAGTGTTTTCGCTCATAGTAAGTCTCGCATCTTTGCAATGCACCAAAAACCCCTTCAGGCGTATTTTCTTAAAATTGTAATCTGCATCGGATTGTTTCAAATGATTTTAGCATTTCATTATACGAAGGTTTTTTGATTACTGCATCATGATCATTTCCATTTTCATCATCTTCATCGCAATTCATAGCCGTATTGTTTTATTTTCCACACTGTCCAAAATATCCGATTCAGTTAGTGTTTCCGAGGTCTCAACTTCAAAATGAAGTGAAAGATAATCATCAATCAGCCCATCATCGTTAATTTCTTGTTTCCCTCAGCTATATCCACATTTCTTTTATTTCCTCTAAGGGAATATTAATAATAAAAACATTTCAAGGAAGAAAAAAAAAAATAGATACCACGAAAAAGTTCGTTAAATAGAAAATGCACTTCGCTATTTGGAGGTTATTTTATGAAGAAATTAGCAAAATGTTCTTGGTTCCAAAGAAAAGTTCGCAAAATAGAGGTTTGTTGAATAGAGGTCCGACTGTATATTAAAGTTTGAGGAATGAACTTCAAAGTAGCTCACGATAGTGGCATTTCTGAAAGCAAAACATGGAACATGGAAAAGCATTGTGAAAGATAAAGAATTATAACCTTGACCAAGTAAATGGTTGAGGCAAGAAGCAGTCTTGTCTCCCTAAAAATATATATCTACTGTTTTTATCAGATAAATTAAAAGTCTCCAAATGTACAATATATAATAATCATTTTATCTTAAGTGAAGAGTATACAGGGTCTTTCAGAAGTAATGGTACTATTTGAAAAGGATGTTTGTGAGAATGGAGCAGAGTACAGTAAAATAAGAGGCATGGGTGGATAGAGGAAGTATTCAAGTTTCATTTGTTACCTTACAGATGTTCAATATGTGTGGCTTTGGTCACTTGGCAGATGTTCATATTGTAGACAGCATTGATGCAGACATGTTGCACCAAGTGAGGCAGAAACTTGACTATCGGTTGGATGTTTTAAAATTTTGGCCCAATGTTTCAGGCAGCTTCATAATTTTCTATGTGAAAAACTTGAAAGGTGGCAGTGCCTTAAAAGAATTCATCTAAGTAGCTTTGGATTTCTAAACATTCAAAATTTAAACCTTCCCATTTAAACTATTTTGAAGTCTGGCGAGTACGGAAGGTAACATAAAGCATTCTATAAACAACTTTTGTCTAGTAGCTAAAGATGTCTGTTTTCTGTGATGATGAAACAATTCCTTTTCTTTCTGCCAATGTCTGCAGAATGGATTAAAAAAAAGATTACAATTGCTTATCTTTGTTTTCTTTGGGGAGGGGAAAAAAAACAATATCTAATGATTACATATCTTAGATATATTATAATTTCAATAGACAGGAAATTTTAATGTGCATTTAATGTAATATGAAAAAAAGAGACAATAAAATGCACAGTTGTTTGTGGGATCCCACTCCATGGAGATCCATTATCTTTCTTGCTTTCTGAACTTTTTATTACCGATGGGTAAATCTGGTATTGAGTCCTAACAAGAAGGAAACAGCTGACCCAGAATCACTTTGATGATACCTCAAGGCACAAAAGCAAATGATTGTTTAATTTTATAGATATTTTATTTTCATATTATAATTTCTAATTATAAAATATATCAAATTATATGTAGAAATTAAGTAGATATCTTCTGTTTTAAAAGACATGTAATGCTGTAAAGAGTATACATATTTACAATATTTTTCTTTATTTAAAGTTGCTTGCATTTCAGCTTTCCTATTATAAATATGTGTGCTATAATAAGCTTGCTTATTTATTTATTTTTTTTTTTAATAAATTTTAGCTGGAGCATTTTTGGAATTAGGAGCACAATGGATTCATGGACAGGATGGGAATTCAGCATACGATTGGGCCCTTTTAAACAATTTGATTGAGAAATACCCTAAAGAACGAGCATATGAAGGCGACGGATACTTTCTTACTCAAGATGCTATTACTATTGACGCTAGAATTGTGAAAGAGGTTAAAGAAGCTGTTCAACAGATTTACGATGAATGCTGTGGTTTTTATGAGCAAGGTTACTTTATCTTATGCTTCTTTATTTCGTTCCTTTACATAAGCTCGATATGGCTCGAGCTTCCGAAAATAAATCATTACATTTTCTTTTTTGGCAACTTGAGATACTTGATTAGTGTAAAGAAGCTTTTTTTTTTACAGTTGCAGTTATAAACAACAAATAAATAAAAAAAAATAATAAATAAATAAAAAGTAAATTTAATAATAAAAGAATACTTTATTAATCACTGATTTTTTTATGATGCCATTTTTTCTTTTGTTTTTGAACTAAACCTTCAATCAAAAAATGAGTTTTTGAATTAGTATTAAATGATAGGCTATAAAATATATAAATTATAAAATATATGCATGAAAATTTTATTTGAACACTGCCCTGGGCCATATTTAAGAGCTGTTATGACTTTAGGAATAGATTTTAATGGTCTAAAAATCTTAGAAATATGCAAAACTTCAAGACTTAATTCAATTCAAAATATAAACTGAAAAGTGGCTTCCAACCAAAAATAGAAAAAGTTCAGTTCATGTCTTTCAATCAAAAAAATTTCAATCTTCCTTTCAGAATCAAATAGATTCCTTCAATATTTTTATCATAATGTGATAAGAATAGGCTCTAAAGTTTAGGTTTTTGCTTGAAAGTGAAAGATGCATTTACATATAAATAAATCTGTATTATTTTAATCAGTATAGTCTCAGAAGTATTTATATCCTCTAAAAATGTAATTGAAAATTGGGGGAAAAAAATATTTGTCTTGAAAATCCAAGCTTGAGTTATTATCAAGCAGAAGCTATTTATTAGTTATTATCTGTTAATTTTAAAAATCACATATTGTAAATAGCTGAAGCATAATTTAAAATACAGTATGCACCAAAATATACAGTACTGAAATGAAAAGATGAACAAAATTACATTATTGTCATCTGTGAGTTTATTTCTCCTCAAAAGAAATGAACATACACACTACATACATACATACACACACTATTAGCGTGTTGATTTACCACAGTATGTGTGGTGCAAAAGGAGATGATTTGCTCACGTATTGCAGCCACATGTCTTGGTGGATCTTCACAGTTGAACACATTATCTTTTAACATTCCCCACAAATAGGTGTCAGGTGGTGTAAGATCGGGAGAATGGGACGGGTATGGGAAGTTCGTACCATGTGAAATGATTCGTCCTGGAAAGTTTTCCTGCAGCATGGCTAGAGATGCTCGAGCGGTATGGCTGGTTGCCCCGTCCTGTTGATACCAGTCTATTCATCTGAATGATCCTTGCACGACAGAACCTTCTCAAATCCTGAAGAAATGGCTCGATCACTAAACCCCTGTAGCGTTCTTGGGTGACGGTAAGACCATTGCCTTCCTCATCTTCAACGAAATAGGGGCCTAATAAACCGTGTGCTGAGATGACATACCATATCGTTACATGTGCACTATGTAGTGTTCCCCTTCCGTTGATACAGTACACTACCAGAACGGCGAAATTTCGTAACAATAGACAGCATAACTGTGTTACTTGGTGCCGTTTTATTAAACTCCTCTTGGAATTGTTCTGCCACCTTTTTCAAACTCGGTCCACCTTCACGACCGCTTCCGTATGAGCGGAAATAATGCTCAACTATGAATACTTTTTCCTCCATCGAGACACCCATTTCAAACTACTGCACAACACAACTTCCTTTTTACTACTGAGAACACGTGCAGCTGGAGCTATACCCCCGTCGACAAATTCAACCATGTGTTTGAGATGCGCGAGTTTCAGTACTGTACATTTTGGCGCATACCGTAATTAAGTGTGTACATTATTAAAACAATTGCAAGTAATTTAGTCAAACAATTGATATCTCATTCGTTTATTGCTTGTATGTTGAACATGCTACTAATGCTGATTCTTTCATATCTATCAGTAACAGTAGTATATATGACAGACAGAAAGGAACTTCGGCATCAAAGGATTTCATATCTTTACATTATTTGAAATTAAACATTTGAAGTTTCTCATGTATGTACTTGGAGACATTAGAGAATATGCTAGAGCCCATTTCTTTAAATCAAAGATATATCATTCTGATTTTAATAAGAAACATTAAGATCCATTATTAGGTGTATGTTCATCTCGTAATCCCTAAAACTATTTATTAACAAATTTAACTTTAAAATATCCAATATAGCTTTTCCCTAAGATATTTATTCTTCAATTTGCAGTTCTATTATTAAACTTGAGATCTCCTTTTTCACTGTTCATGTTTTATTTTTTTTTTAACGTTAATTCTTTTACCATGAAAGTAATGCTATGCTACTTTCTCCAAGAAAATTGACCCAGTCTGCCCAGATTTGACTAACTATGACTACAGACTGCCTCATATTGTCATCTAGAGAAACAAAACTTTATAGTATACTAGTATTTATTTGAAAGTTTTTTTTTTGGCTATTCCATCTATTCACTTCAGAAATAAAGAATAAATGATTTCATTAAATCTTTTTTATTTCATTCCTAAAAAAACATTAATGTGGCAATTGTAAATCCAGTTCTGATGTTAGAAAGAAAGGGGAGCAATTTATATATTGCTCTGATCAGAAAATAACAAGTGACAACGTTAATTAATAATTTTAATGTTTTTAATTGAAATATAACATAAAACATATAATACAGAATGTTTGAAAATGACTTTTGGAAGGGGCATATATCTTCTCCTCAATGAAAACATACTGTACTACCCATAATGACCCCCCAACTAATCTTACCATTATGCCACGAACACTGCTGAAAAAGAAGAACACAGTGACATTAAATAGTAAAATCTAAGCCTGCATTTTTTTTATTGCTTTTAATTTATTATGTAATTATGTATTCTAAATGTTTTGTTTTGTTTAGGCATGAAGAGAAAGAAGGACATTCCACCTTCTGTAGGACATTTTTTGTACAGCAAATTTCTTCAATACTTAAATAAAACTTCTGACACTCCTAAGATCAAAAATTTAAAATGGGCTTTATTGGATTGGCACAATCGGTTCTCCTGCATTGATAATTCGTGCTACTCGCTCAGAGAATTATCAGCTGTAGCTTGGGGAGAATATAAAGACTGTC
Organism: Thereuonema tuberculata; assembly: GCA_023159025.1. NCBI lineage: Eukaryota > Metazoa > Arthropoda > Chilopoda > Scutigeromorpha > Scutigeridae > Thereuonema > Thereuonema tuberculata. Next base: position 67,160,581 of record JAFIDM010000001.1, read on the forward strand.
CTGGAGAAACCCACATCAATTTTAGCGCAGGTTATGAAAGCTTAGTGTCGTCATTTGTTAACAGGTTTCCAGAGGATTTAATCATTTATAATAAACCTGTGCAAACAATAGCATGGGATTCCAGCAATCTAAATATCAGTATGGTCCAGTCCTATGATCCTAATATCCAAGAATTAATTGAATCAATTGAAGAATTGGAAATGGGACGAGAATCATCAGATCACACAGAACCTGAAACATTAACTCCTGCTCAGGCTAACAGAAAGATATTAGGCTTAAAACAATACAAACGAACTCCAGATTTTTATTCTGTAGAAATTCAGTGTGAGGACGGAGATCGTTTTTATGCAGAACAAGTAATAAATACAGTTTCACTTGGATGTCTTAAAAGTAATTATGAAACAATGTTTCAACCTCCTTTGCCAGATCAGAAACAAAAAGCCATTCAAGCTTTTGGTTTCGGAACAATAAACAAGATATTTTTGATGTTTGAAAAGCCATTTTGGAAACCTGACTGCAAAGGCTTTCAGCTGATTTGGACAGACAATATTGAACTTCCCTCCCAGGAAGACTTTTCCAGACCTTGGTATCGTGATATATCAGGATTCGATGTGCTCTATGGCTACAATAACATCTTGTTAGGTTGGATTGGAAGGAAAGGAGCTGAACTTATGGAAGAAATATCGGATGAAGTAGTGTCAGCAACATGTGTTGATCTGTTGAAGAAATTTTCAGGAATTTCTAATATTCCACATCCAGTCAAGCTAATCAGGTTAGTTGTTTGGTTTATTTCATTTTTTTAAAGCCAGTGGGACACATTACCTTGTTTATTGTTACATAATAAAATATTTTAATATGAAAGTGATTGGAAAACGATTAATAAGAAATGTACCAAAGTGTTGTAAGTGCTTAGTATGGTACATAAATGACTGCAGTGTTTATTTTTTTACAACTACTTTAACATAGAAAATATATAAATAGATATATTTTTATAGCTTTTCTTAAACCTCTTGTAGATCAAAATATTTTTTCCAGTTGTGTTAGATCAGTTCCAAAAATAACTGTAAAAAAGGATAAAGTATAAAAATACCAAGGTTTCACTGAAAAAAATAAATCAAGATAGCAAACAATGAAAAACTGGAGGGAATACTAAGATTATAAACAAACTTTGCTTATAAGAAGCAGGCATACTTATATTGAATTTAAGCATTGAAAAATAATTCATAATATTTTCAAAAGAATTTATAATATTGCTTCCTGAATTTTTGTCCCTAAGTTCTTAGTCCAATCGTTCAGGAGCTAATGGGTTCTTGCGACTCGGGAAGGATGGCTTGACACAGTACTGCGGAGGCCACGACTGGGTACCAGGTCCACTTTTCAAGTTTCCGAAGTTTGTGTTCAGGATCTTCTCCATTCTCCGTGAAGGCGGCTTGCCAAGGCCGGAAACAGTCAGCTTCTTCCGGGGTCGGGTGCGAATTGCCTTTCACAACCCTGTTGATTGATGATCACTGCTTGATGATCTTTCTAGTTAAAGTCGCTTTTACTGCTTGGACTGATTAGTTGGATTCCTATCCAACTACGAACTTCACTCTTCTTCTCGGCTGCAGAGGGATTCCTTGCGACTTGTTGCCGCAGACTACTAACTCCCTCTCTCTCTGTGGCTCTCGGCCAAGAACTGCTTCTCTCGCTGTGGCTCTCGACCACCAACTGTTTGTCTAACCTGACTCTGCTTCCCTATTTAAGGCTCCTGACGCCTCCTTCTCTTTTCCGGAACAGTCAATTCTCAATAGGGAGGCAGGGTCAGACTAATCGATTCTCTAGGAGGGAAGTTGGTCTAATCCACCGGTAACAATATTTATTTATATTCCTTAACAAAACCTAAAAACTTTATAATGACTTAAATGTTACTAAAGATGGAGGATGGGTGGGGCACTGATTGAAATGGTCAGAGCCAGAGTTTTGACTACGATCTTTTATGTACAACTGAAAATTCAAAAGCAATACAAAATCAAAATAAATTTATTACCTCTTTTCACAGTTTTGAAGGGCTTTCTTTAATTTAACAATGGCAACTGGAATGTCACCAGATTCGGTAGGAGACTACAATTAGGACATAGAAAGCAGGATTTGGTGATAAAAATTTAATTCAAAAAGTCACCGATAATGGGGATATAGCACTGTCATAGTCAAGGAAGCCAATAATTTGCATTAAATGAAGTTGATCATCTGTGTTGCTGGCGTAATAGAGCTACAAAGTAAAAAAGGAAAATATTAAAAATGCATCCCTATTGATAGCTGTGTTCAACATGCATTTAACATTACCTCATTGTGCTTTACTTGTAGTTATTTTAGCTGAATGACTGCAAATATAGTAGCTGTTCTTCGTGAGTTTAGAACCAGATAGAATTTGTGTAAAAGTCTTCTGTCAGCTAACACAGTTAGATCGATGATTTGGAATTTTGAAGAACAAGATCTTGGGAAGTTTGATCTGGTAGAGGATGGAAACCGCTGCAACCACAGGTAACTGATGAAGTTGCAACTGTACGATTATCAACTGACCAGACAGACATGTTGCTAGCAATAGAAGCACCCGAAAAATAGCACAACAATTGGATACGACTTATTCCTTGGTATGGAAAGTTTTGCACAAAATTATTCATTTTATCCATACAATTTCAGCTGCTAAGTGATGCTTATGATGAGCAATTGACATTTGCTCTGATGATTTTGGGCAGAATGGAGGTTGACAGTGCTTGATCTTGGAAAATTCTTTAGGGAGGCCCATTTTTATCAGAAAGGACTCTTAACACTCAAAATTGTCGAAATTTGGCTTCCTCATCACACCATGCTCTCCAGGAACACTAATTACATTCACAGAAAATTGCTGGTTGGTGTGGCTTCACAGCAGATTTTATAATAGAGCCATTCTTTTCTGAGGATATCAACCTGATAGGACCAGTAACCTGTTCCATAACGACATGGAAACGTTCCGATATGCTGAACAGTTTCGTCAACAACTCAATGATAATGTCTGGATGACGCCATTCTATTGCAAGATGGATCACCTCCCCACATTGCATGGCCGGTACAGCAGTTTCTACAACATCATTTCACAGAAGATAGTGATTAATCACTTTTTTCCAGTTGCAAGGCCGGTTCATTTCCCTGATATTACTCCATGTGATTTTTGGTTGTGGGTTTCTAAAAGGCCAACATTTATTGTGCTGTTACCTAGAAACTTGGCAACCCCCCCCCCCCCCCCCCCCCCCCAATGTTTGAGATATTTGGAATTGTTATTATTGTACCTCCTAAAACTCCCGAACGAAAGATCAGATCGACAAACAGACTTCACCATCGTGTTCAGAGGCCCAAACAACATGGGAATTGGGAGATATTTGGCATTGTTTTCATTGGATTTCGGGTATTAGCTGATGGGCTGATATAGTGAAGGTTGTCGGATCAAATCCATATATCTACTTTTTTTTTTCTAAAGTTTTTTTTTTATTTTTTCCTTACGTTAATGTACTTCCTTTTTTTATTAGTATGGGTCGCCCTTAAATTTATGTTTAAGCACAAAATTATATTCACTTGTTTTTAAATAGTAATATTACCACTGCATTCTTCCAATCTTCTAAGACCCTATGGTTTAAGCATTTAATAAGTAGAGTAGCCAGAATTCCTTCCATTTCTTTGAGAATATCTGATGTGATTCCATCATGTCCTGGTGCTTTTCCTTTCTTCATGCATTTGATGCTGTACTTTACTTTCTCTTTTGATACTGGAGGTATCAGTTACAGCTTTACATTCTATTTCACTTAAGTTATTACTATATCCACATAAATCACAGCAAACTTTTTCACACAAATAATTTCCTCATGATTTCTAATAGGGAGGAAAGCTTTCATTCTTCAGAACTGTTATGAAGGCTTTGAAAAGTTTTTTCTTACCACTGCATAAAGAATGTTTAGCAGCTTTTAGACTTATTTTCCTCTACTGCTTATGTTACCAATTCACAATTGTACTTCCTGGTATCTTCAGTAATGTGAACCAGTTTATGTGTTTATGAACCACTTTTACAAAGCTCATCATATTCTATTTGCATCACAGGATCATCCTTGTTCATCTTCAGTTCTCTTCTTTTGAAGAGCTGTTTATTATTATTATTATTTGATATTTTCTTCTCCGATCCTCCAATGCTTACAGCTGTTTCAATAATAGTTTTAGTTAACTTATCATTAATTCATTGAAAAGGTTGTCTTCTTTAGCAATATTCTACAATGCAGTAAAATGATTTCTCAATTGTAACAAATTCAGACAAACGTTCATTTTTGCCAATTAAATTAATATATTTCCTTGGTTGACTTACTAGTTTGTCTTTCTAGCTTGACGTTGAGATGTAACTTTCACCTTACAAATTATTGGCCACTTTCAATATTAACAATTGTTAAGCACAGAGCAATCCTCTTTGTTAGCCATAATATAGTGCACTGTGCAAGGCTCTCAGAAAGGCTTCTCCATGTACATGTTCTAGTAGGCTTTTTCTTAGAGTAGTAGTTCATAAAGAAAAGATTCTCATTATTGGCAAACTTAATTAAGTGTTTCTTCATTATCCAAGTGTTTTCTCCATATCCAAAACTACCAACTGAACTTTTGTCTTTTTGTTGTTTACCAATTCTTGCATTAAAATCCCCCGTCATAATTCTGAAGTATTCTTTACCATTCTCGTTTACATTTTTGTATTTCTTTGTTAAAATCTTGAAATTCCTCTTTAGAATGACTAGTTGTTGGAGTATAAATTTGAATCATCTTAAGCTGATATCTCTTTGGTAGTTGTAAAACAAGAATTGTCATTATCTGATTACTGCCAATTGATTATAATACATCATTATTGTTTTTAGCCATTTCTTAATCACGAAATCAACTTTCATTTTTTGTACCCCTTTAAGTGGAACAGCTATCCACTCCTCACTTCTAACAACTCTTCTCCTTTTCTTCTGGCTTCATTAAGTCCTACAACATCCCATTTAATGTTGCTAAGCTCTTCCCCCAACTCATGTCATTTTCCTTTACTCGAAAGTGTTCGACAGTTACACACAGCCATTGATCATCAACAAATGGCAGCCTAGTCCTGTAACCTGGTGATTCTTTGCACCTCTTCCTTCAGGTACTGCCGACTACTTCCATGGACCTTCCAGCCTCCAGGGAATGATGGTGTTGGTTTGTTGTTTTGAGACAGTGAGTGCGTGTTGACGAGTTCACCATTAACTGTTGCACCATGCGAAGATAGGGAATGAACACTAGGCTATTGTCCCAGTTGATTCCTATAAATTTTAAAAAAGAATTAAAATGTCTTTATTTTCAGTTAACAGAAAGCCATTACATACATTTTGTTGTAGCAAACCACTTTACAAATTATGGAGAGAGGAAAATAAATATATATATATTTTATAATATATATATATATATTATAAAATATAAATACAAGACTCAAGGACTAATTATTATTATAGACCCCAAAGGCCCAATAGTTAGTGCGACTGAGGTGCTACAGAATGGATGAAAAACCCAAGCTTTGTTCTACTTAGGTCTCAAAGATTTTGTTTTGGAAACAGAGAATCCTAATTATTAGGAAGTATTGTTAAAAATATCAATCCAAAGCAAGTAAATTGAATGAATTCACAATGCCAAATGAAGTCTTCAGTTTAACATAACTATCTCCATTACACATTTTAATTTTAGTGACTTGCCAGACAATTTTGAAGCTGAAAATTTAAGAACACCTCGGGAAGAAAAAAAAATTGCCAATGTATGATGGTACACCTTTTATCCTATTGTAAAATGTCCTCTTTTTTAAATAATATTTTTATTATATTTTTTTTTTTTTTTGCTACTTTTGCAACCAAAACTGTTATAGTTAATTTGCTACCTCTGATCCTACTTACCGTATGTAATGATACTATGTTTAGGCTATTTGTTGCATTAAGTAGATTTTATGCCAGATTTTCTATATATGTTCACACAGTTTTCCCAAATGCTATATGTAGTTTATTTTAATTATTTTTTTATTTTGTTAATTGAGTATGTGCTTTTACAATTTTCTCTCTACAGATCACAGTGGAAAACAAATCGTTTTATTCAGGGTGCCTACAGCTACAGAACAGTTTCAGCTGATAAGGAAGAAATATTAGTCAAAGACCTAATAGAACCAGTGCAGCATGCCATTAGCCAGGATTTAAAAGTAATAAATGTTTTCATTTATTTAAACATAAAAAAAGTGCAAAATAAAATCCAGTTCACTGAAATGGAAGCTGCTTGATGTTATTATTTTTCTTCAGCTCAGGATACTTAAAAGAACTTATTTCTAGGGGTATTTGAAGCTTAGTGAAAATTAAAAGTAATTACCACAAATAGAAATACAAATTAATCATAATAATGGTAAGAATTTATACAAAAGAAACAATGTGTATTTTGATTTTGACAGTTTTCCATCTGAATGAAAACCTTTAGATAAACATATAACTCTAGCTCCTTTGAATTGCTATAATAGTGTCCACCCAATGCACACTTGGACTATTATCGTTCATCATACTTCCCCAAGGCAGAATGTTTTTTATCTTTTTACAATGGTTGGTGCTAAGACGAAAAACTTTCTGCGGGTGCATGCGTTTTAATAATAAATTAATTATTAAGAGGTTTTGTAGGTGAATAAGTAGCAATTTACACATGATCAATTCTTTGTATAGATGAAATTTTCGTTTATGCCTCGCAAAAAACATTCATTCTATACGATATCTTTCTGTAGCCCTCATTTTCGTTCTGTGACAATGTCGCGCCATAGCTTGATGTTCTGCTTTGGGGTCATTCTTTATGTTTTCATTTTTTATTACTACGATTAACAATTAAGAAAACTCTGCATTTTCATTTCCAATGGGCAAGATTTTCAACATAAATGTAAATGAAGGTGATTACTAACAGGGCCGTAGTTAGTAGCTGGAGAACTGCTGCCAAGGGTGCAAAACAGCTGGTAATATTAACATTATCTTTTCTCTCAAAATTTATCGATTATTTGGACATTTTTGATGAAAATTGCATTAATAGCATGTTTACTGAAATTAGTAATAATTATAAGGGTGTTTTGAAAATGATAAGTAGATGGTAGGGTGCAGAAATTGTTTGTTGCCAAGGGTACCATTTTGCCTCGCTACGGCCCAGATTTACTAATGTGAAACATTTTCATTTCTTTCTATTTGTTCTAATTAGAAAAATCAATTAATAAGAAAAACTAAATTTCCACTTTTGTGCATTGTAGTTCATATGTTATGATGGCATAGGTCACTAGCACATTATCCAAGTTGAATCAAAGGATTCTGGTATGAACCTGTTAGGAACATTTATTTATTAATTTACTATTTTAAATGAAAATCCCTGGAAAAACATCTACAAGATATTCAAAAGAGGTGGTGAGGATAACAATACTCTGGAGACTGAGGATAACAATACTCTGGAGACTGTGTATACCCAGAATCATCGGAGTAATGATATAACAACTATATTAGAATCTATGTCTTTCCACAGGACAATGAAACTGAACTACATAAAGAAAAAAGGGAAATCGAAAAAAACTAAAACTTAAGAAATCCAATGCTCCACAAATCATAAAATCAGAGCTCATAAGTTTCACTCTATCTGCAGATAAGGCCCCAGGGATAGACCATCGAAATTCAGATTTCTATTAAAGAAGCTGTCATATTATAGCAGAGTACTTGCTAAAATTATATAATGCCTGCCTCAACCATTCTTACTTTCCAAAGAATTGGAAAGTGGCTAAGGTTCAATTGATTAGCAAAGAGAAATCAAACTCTAGTGGACCTGAAAAGAAATATAGGCCTATCACTCTTCTTCTTCCTGCAGGTGGGAAAATTCTAGAAAAATTATTACTAAATCGATTTAAGTGGTATTCATCAAAAAACAAATGGATTGCTGATCAACAGTATGGCTTTACAAAATGAAAATCTGCTGAGGAAGCAATACATAACTTAACATAGTACATTGAAACCGGCTTGGAAGCAAAAAAATATATAATAGCAGTGTTCCTTGATATTCAAGAGGCATTTGATAATGCTTGGATACCAAGTATTATAAATGACTTACATAATCTCAGTTACCCACTATATCTCATGAAGATTATCCTATCCTATTTGGAAGATAGAAAAATTGTTTTTGACCTAAAAGCTGTGAAGATGGAAAGATTATTATACAAATCATGTCCTCAAGGTGGGATCTTGTCACCTTTTTATGGAACTGTATTATAAATCCTCTTCTGAGGTGGTTTACAGGAGATGACATAAAAATTATTGCTTTTGCTGATGACTTAGTGGCCATTTGCCAAGGCTCTTGCATCAATGCTCTACAAAAGAAAATGAATTCTGTCTTAAAGAAAATTTCACAATAGGGAAGCCGTAACAAGTTAAATTTTAATATAATGAAGACTAAAGCAGTTATGTTTACTAGAAAGTATAAATTTAAACAACCTGATCTCGTCATGAATGGAAACAGATTAATTTGGACAGCCCGAATAAAATATCTTGGACTCATATTGGACAATAAACTCGATTATAATAAGCATTTAGACTATATACTAGGAAAAGCAAAGCAACTGAGTGGACAACTTGCCAAATGTACATGGGACTTAAACAGTGCTGAAAATAAAACAATGTATAATGGAGCAATTCAACCATTGATACTATATGCAGCACCCAGTTGAGGACATGCAATCTATAAGAAATCCATAGCAGTAAAGCTACTAAGAATGCAGACACTCTTTGCCTTAAAAATTACAAAGTCTTTAAAACAGTATCTATAGAAGCTTTATTGGTTTTAGCTAAGTTTCCAGCAGTATCCCTCATCATACAAAACAAAATTCTTGAATTTTACAATATGGGTTAATTCAAAAACTTCTTGACCAGTTATTATGAAGAACTGGAATTAATACGCTGCCTTCTGAAAATAAAGTTATTCATTACAATCCTCACCCATCAAAAAAATGAAACTACTTAATATTGTGCTGGATGCAACAATATGTGCTGATTCTGTATCTGCTGACATTAAAATATTTACAGATGGCTCCAAGTCCATTAAAGGAGTTGGTGCTAGTGTTTGTATTTATTCTCATTCATCTTATGAACCTCTCCACATATTGAGGAACAAGTTTCTGTCTTACACCACTATTTTTCAGGCAGAACTCATATATCATGCAGTGTTGTAGTTCTAAACTGCAAGATTCTTCTATTTCAGTTGCCATATTTACTGACTTCAAAGTATTCCCTGCAATTGTTCTAAATATAGATTCCAAAATTAATTCAAGTCAGGAAATACAATGGATGTTACAACAACTAACAAATGAAATTATATTTTATTATGAACCAGGACATAAAGGCATACACAGCTGAATCAAAGCTCAAGAGCTGTTCTTGACCTCTCCTTGTTCATCTCATTTCAACCATACTCCAAAGGAACAATTAAATCTGTATCCTTATATATTATTTCTCAAAGGTGTTTTAGTGTCGGTACGCCATAACTCCCTTAATACTTCATCAAAATCAATGATTGAGACATCATTTTGAAGATTACGTTCACCGCTAATGACGAAAAATAAACAAATTGTTGAAAATTAATGTTTTCGTTAAAAAACTTTATTTTAAAAACCTTTTTATAAAAATGTAGACACGCTTTAACTGAAGTGACTTATCTTTCGAAAGCGAAACAACATTTCAAATACTGCTATAGCGTCGTCAACTTCAAATATATCCTTTTTCGAATAAAATGCACTTTAAAATGACATTGCATCGTTTATTTAATAAGAACAGATAAAAAAAAAATAAAACAAACAAAGATTTATATTTTAATAAAAATAAACGATTTATTACAATAATAAACATAAAAATGTGTCAACTTCTCATATATTATTTCTCAAAGGTTTTTTTTTTTATCTTCGTTAATACTTCATCAAAATCAATGATTGAGATATCATTTTGAAGATTAAGTTCATCGCTAATGACGAAAAATAAATAAATTGTTTAAAATTAATGTTTTCGTTAAAAAAAAATATTTTGAAAATCTTTTTATAAAAAGGTAGAAGGCGCCATCTATTGACAATCTGTTCATTTATTTATTTCCACATTACCATTCGGTGACTGATCAACATACCATGCGAATTATTCGCACGGATCAACCTTTTTATATAAATGTAGAAGGCGCCATCTATTGACAATGTGTTTAACTAACATGCACGACAGCTGTGGGATTTGTTCATTATTTTTGAAATGTAGTTTTTTTGTTGCAAATTATTCACACGGGTCAACTAGTTATAAAAATTTATAATTGAACAGTGGAACAATTCATGGTCTAAGACTACAAAGGGAATGCAAAGAAAGATCTTCCCTACTACTGAACAAGCTTTGATTAGCTCAGCTGGAAATTTAAACTTTGCAGTTGCTCAGATTCTCACTAGGCTTGGGTCAAATAAGTTAAATAAAGAGACAATTCATGAATTACATCTTATAAATACCGTAAAATTAACAAATATCTTAAAAACTTACATAACTCTTTATTGAGAAAACAAAAGAACTCCAATGTAAGTTTTTAATGTATTACTTGGAGTATTTTTGTTAATTTTTTGCTAACAAATATCTTCTTAAATACCACAAACTT
>JAFIDM010000001.1:67187301-67234805 GCA_023159025.1 Thereuonema tuberculata
TTTTTTTACATTTAAATTTGTGATGTTGGAAATATTTAATGGTAGAGGCTGTAGAAGGAGGGATCTACAAAAGATATATGGGAACTTTACATAATAGTAATTTTGCCAAGTTTTTTGAAGTTTACTTATTTAACATGGAGATACTGGTGTTGCAAACTGTTGTAAAAGCTCTTAAATATACTAAACTCATGTGAAGTGATGTAATCAAAAGCACAATATCTGCGGTGACAAATTCCAATGCAAGTTTTTTTTGTTTTTGGTTTTTAAATTATAGAAGATGGAATCAACTTATTTTCTAATTTTTTGAACATGCTGGAATCATTTAAAATTAGGATATTAATTCGGATTAATAAAAAACTAATGCACGAGCAATTAAAATTGTTTATCCAACATATACTCGTGTTTGTGAAAAATGCAACACCATGAAGGAAACTTGAAAATTAACTTACAGGAAATGTAAATCGGAGTATAATAAGCAAATGATTAAAATTTGGGAATTATTGTGCATGCCTAGATTCAGCAGCATCCTCTGAACTGTCATGTAAGAGTGTATGAGTACAGAAGACTGTTGTGATCCAGACAAGTGGTTTTGCATCGTCAGTGAGTTGTACAAGTGCCTACTGTAGTTAGAATGCCTTGTCAACGTCAAAGGGTGCCTTATAAGCAAACGAAGGAGTTTGAACGGGACCAAATGATCGGCTTGCATGAAGGAGGATAGACACCTCATCTGCATGGCAGTGATGGACTGTTCAGCTTCTTCTCGAGTGTTAGCACAACGTTGGAACTCTGCAACAGGTCTGACGTTGTCTGGTTACACAGTTTGATGGCATCTGTTGAGTGTGCATGGATTCTTTTGTGGAGGATTCCCAAGGGCGTGAACCATCGACGCCTCAGGCTACAATGGACTCACGAACACACCCACTGGCATGCAGATTGGCACCATGTTGTGTATTTTGATTAGTCCCGCTTCAACTTGGATTACAATGATGACCGCATTCGCATTAGACGATAGCAAGGTGAGCGCCATCTTCCAGACTGCATTGTCCAGCATCATACTGCACAAATGATAGGCATTCTTGACTGCTACAAATTGTGGGCACTCAACAGCAACCGCCACATCAGGGAAGTTGTGGAGGCTGAAGTCATGCCCTTCTTCAGCACACTCCTGGTGCCATATTCCAACAAGACAATGCCTGACCACATTTGCCAGAAATGTCCAGGCCATCTTCGAAGCAAGGCAAATACTCCTTTTTTCGTGGCCTGCATGTTCGCCTGATATGTCACCTATTCAATGTCTGGGATATGGTCACTCGGCAACTAGCCCGTCATTGTCATCCAGGAGCCAATACCGATGAACTGTGGACTCATATAGAAGCAGCCTGGCAGGCGATGCACCAGGAACACATCAAATGCTTGTTTGATTCGATGCCGTGGAATACAGCAGCTCTTATTGCAGCTCATGGAGGCTTTACCCCATACTGATTTTTTGCAAGTACTGTTGTTGCATTGCTTTGAAACTTTACTAATAGTTATACAAACAAATGATTGATGTATGTAATAAATTTCTTTCTATTCTTATGGTTCCTTCATGATGTTGCAATTCACAACATGAGTGTACTGTATATTCATTATACAGAAATTGGGATTATTCTGCACTGTCTGGTTACATATTGCTTCTAATCCCTTACCAATTACAGACCATTGAATGGCAAGATCTAAAAGCAAGAAAAGAATAGTTTTGGTCATTTTGTCTGGAAAAGTATAAAAATTGAATATTTAGTTATTAAGCATCTACTGTAATACACAAACTTTTAATGATTCCAGTATGTTCAATAAAATAAACAATACAAAGAAACAAAAAACTAGTTCATTTTTTAATTAAATGTTAGTTTCATTTATTTATTTGTAATTAAATGCCTTAATGTGAACATTCATCTGTATCCGTCATCCAAGGGGTTGAGTTTCTTTAATTAACCAGTTTTTAGCCTGTAGACGACCTTGTTCTTCTAAAACTTTACCAACAGTTTCCCTGCATAATTGATGATAAGAATTTAACCATTCAATCTGCAATGAAAACAATACATTTTTAAGGATTACATTAATGAAATTGCTCTCCAACATTTTCAGCTTTTATCAAAAAACTCCAAAGTATTCTATGAAAAACTGTTGAACAAAGCAGTGATTAATGTTCTAATACAAATCATACAAGCAGAAATTCAAGTTGTTGTTTTGCAATGCACTTTAATTACAAGATTGGTAGCATACAAATTGAGCTTGATTGCTTTCCAATCCATAATTCTATTTGTAATTAAAACTGTAATACTGTATCATTATATTAAGTAATTCATAAAACTGCAAAAACAAAACAGTTTTATGTGAAAGTGAAGGTGCTTAACTTTGGAATACTCATTTTAGTAAAGAAATTATCAAGATCATGAAGAGAGTAATTTCCTTTACTAAAACAGTTATATTAACCTGGAACAAATGTCACTATCAGGCATAATAATAATATTAAAGAAAAGCAACAGTAAATCTTAAAAAAAGAATAGTTAAATTGAATATCAAATAAAATATCATAAATTAGAAATACGGTTTGAAGAAATAGCTGTTAATAATCCCCTAGTTAAATTATGAAATTAAAAAAGACATGATTATACATTTAGCCTCAAAAGGAATTCAAGGGTTGTCGAGAGAAATAATAAGTGAATGGTTTAATATGTACTTACAAAAGTTTTCTGTCTTAATACCTAAATATGTTATATCAATACAATTGCTACAATCAATTGTCTTTAAGATTGAAAAAAAAAATTGTTTTTTTTTTTTAATTTATTTCTTATTTTTTATTTCCTTGAACTACCTGCTGTTATTTTTATAATTTTAATCTATGTTATTCCAATCAGTAAGAGATAAAGTGGCTTATGTATTGCCTTTGTCCTTGATACACTACATGGCCAAAAATATCTGGATACCCCTCTGGAGAAGTGGATGTGATGTCATAGAATGAGATAAAAGTATCAGGCGGTCATAAAAGGGCGTTAGACAATGAGTAAGTCTTCAGAGCAGAGTGATTTCGAAGTGGATGATTATTGGATATTATCGGTGCAACAGGTGCCGCAATCAACTGTATGTTTTTTTAAAATGGAAATGTCTAGGAATGACAATGGCAGGAAATCGCAGTGGTAGGCCAAAGAAACTCACAGATTGCAGCTGTCAAACCCTGAAAAGGGTAGCACAGAAGAATTGCAAGTTCCCAATGGCAACTATCACTAGTGACTTCCAAATAGCTTCAGGTGTTGTCACTAGCACCAGGTCTGTTAGTCAGGAGCTGAAACACATAGGTCTCCAAAGTCATACGCTGCTCATAAAGTCCAACATAAGCAAAGGTGAATACTAAAGAGCAGTACCAGTGGTATTCGTGAAACATGAACTCTGATATGTACTTCGACATTCCTGACAACTCTGCACTTTCCACCCTCTGGCAACAGTTCGGGGAAGGACCATTTCTGAATCAACATGATAACTGTTCTGTCCACAGAGCGAAAGCTGCACTGTCATGATTTGAACAGATGGGTGTTGAACTACTGGACTGGCCTTCAAGAGTCCCGATCTGAATCCTATTTAACACCTCTGGAAAGAATTGAAACCAGATTATGCACCAGGCCCAACCGCCCTTCCTCAGTGGATGAATGGAAGAAAATTCCCACTCACATGTTTCAAAATCTAGTGGAAAGTCTACCCAGACGAGTGCAGGCTGTGATTGATGCTAAAGGTACCCGATGTCCTATTAATGTGCCAGATGACTTTCTGATTGTACAACAGTTGGAATCCAGATACTTTTGGCAATATAGTGTATGAAGTAGCATATAATGAATTTTTGATTAAATCATATGTGAACAAGGTAGATTTGAACTGAATGGCTAGAAGAAACCAATGCCTACTTCTGTAAGTTTGATTAATAGACTCCTAGCTTCCATAACCAGACTTTATATTTTAGTAAATACAGTTGCTTAGAAAAAGATGCTCTGTCACCATGATCCATCAATAATAAAATCTGTTAATAATAAGGTGAGGATAATATTTGAATTTTATAAATACAAGCCACAGGATATAATCGAATTCTTTCTTACAGAGTTGAAACTTTTCAATACCAAAATCCTTCTATATATTCTAAATCTCAACACTTCTTTTCAGTCCATGTTCCTGGCTCTCTGAATTCCTCCACTACATTTTTCATCTGTCAATCCTTTATAAACTTTTTCTCTTCTTTCTCTATTGCATACAGAGAGTCAGGTGAGTTTTTGTTAGTAATAGCTGTCATTGGCACAGTTCATTTATATCACATATTGTGGTCTATGTAAATACTTATACTGGTCAAACCATAGGTAAGATCAATAATTCAACTTTTTTGAGAATTTAATTCTGTTCTATATTAAGTGAATATCTGCTACTGAATGGATCATCCATTATTTCAAAGAAATTGAAGTTAATGAAGCTTACCTCTTTTGAATTCAGCATAGTAGGATCTACCAGTTTTGTCTGTATAGGAACCAATGTTATTGGTTCAAAGGTTAAAAATCCTCTGTCGTACTAAAGGGAAAAAAAAAAAAAAATCATGTATTTAAGAATGAATCTCATGCAAAAAGGAATTATTTTAGATAGAAGCGTAACATGAATTGAAGCTGCTTTACAACAGATATAAAAAAAAAAACACTAAGACAAAATGCATAATTTTCTTTATTTAGTAAGTTACAATAAATCGTTCCTTTTTAAAGCTTATGTATGAGAGAACAACAAATTTACTATTATTTTGTATACTACATGAAATGGGGTGAAAGATAACATGTTAAAGCTAACTTAAAAAAAATAAAAAAATAAATGTACAAATGAAGTTTGTTAGAGAATATCCACAAATAAATTTTCCCATCTGTTTGTTTTAAGAAATTTAACATTTCAATAATATTGAACAAGTTAGGAAAATAAAAAATTGCAACACAAGATGCATTTGAAATGGGCCACTGATATCAATTATTGGTTATAAACTATGTTGAGTCCCATAAAGCCTTCATAACATGCTATCTTAGTTTTGAAGCTTTTATTTTTTTTGTGAAATTAGAGAATCGCTGTAATTTTGATGAGCATACCAAAAAAACCTCTTACAGGATAAAAAACAATCAAAACTGCAGTCTGTCCATATTATATTTTTTTATCAATGAATGAGTCGATGGAATTGCTTTCATCATTAATGCTTTCACGTTTTAGAGAAAAGAAATCTTTAGTTTTTCTGAAAACCCTCTTTGTATGTACTTCTTTT
The DNA here is from genome assembly GCA_023159025.1 of Thereuonema tuberculata. NCBI lineage: Eukaryota > Metazoa > Arthropoda > Chilopoda > Scutigeromorpha > Scutigeridae > Thereuonema > Thereuonema tuberculata. The sequence goes on from JAFIDM010000001.1 coordinate 67,192,613, forward strand.
TTTTTTAACTTTTACCTAGTTTTATGAATTTAACTAGTTATATTTCCATTTATTCATAGCATACTTGTTTAAAATGACTTGACTTTAATAAGCTTTATCTCCTTTACAACAAAATATTTGATTTTAGTTTTATCTTCTAGAGCAAGAAAAAAAAAAAAAAAAAGATTAAAAATACATATGATTAAGCAATAAATTATCAAAAATACCTTTGTTGATATCTTTTTTATCACTTGCACATTTTCTATCCTAATTCCGAATTTCTGGTCTTCATAATAACCTGGTTCTAAAATATACAATAAAATTAATGCCATCCAAATTAAAATATTGAAAGAGGCGATTCTTAGCCGTAATCATACACATTCGTAACTGTTTCCACGTGCATTCCCAGCAGATCTGTTGAACTTTTACGACACCAATTCTTCAAAGATTTTATCAATTGTGATTGGTTGTCGATGTCCATCATGGGCGGCATTTCTCTGTTCGTTACAATTGGATGTAATCAGGTTATCATTTAAATTCCAGAGAGATTTTATATTATTACCTCACTCGAAAATGGCAAGACAGATAGCTGTTGAAATTAAGTGTCTATATTTATAATAAATTTTTTCATTTTATCTTTACGAATGTGTGTGATTATGGCTTAATTATTTATCGATTTATATTTCCACACGTTAAATTTCTTTAGGTAATTCTTATTCTTTCTTTAATGCTCATATATTGATTTATTTGCCTGTTTTAACATTTAAATCACTGTTGTTTTTTTTAAATTTTTCTTATGTTTTTCACAGCAATATTTAGTACAGTTATTTTCTTACCATTACTTAAGACCATCCCTTCTTGTAGACCAGGATCCTCTGACAGAGGCTGTTGACCAATTCCCATGGGACCTGTAATGTGTATGTATTTACAGTTGAAGATGTGATACTGACATATTATGCAATTTAAAGTGACTTATATGGTATTTATACGAGGGCTGTAAATAAAGTAGTGTAAGTAGTAGTCGGGCATGTGCACAGAGAAGATGGGAGCAGTTAGGTGGCATTGTTGTCGATATGTAGTGTGCAGGTGACAGGCATCCAGTTCGGAGTATTGTTGCTGTGTGACGTTGAAGTGAAGAGTGTCGATTTCACCGCTCTAAAGCATGTTTTCAAAAGGTGAACAGTGTTGGTGGATTAAAATCGAGGTTGCCCATGGCAAAACTGTGTCAGACTGTTATCAAGGATTACGTGAAGCCTGTGTGAGAATGCATTACCATATCGGACGGTTGCATGATGGGTCAAGGCATTTTGTGTGGGTCGGAATGAGACTGCGGATTTGCACCGCACAGGTCAGCCGTCCATTCCTCAAGAGCAGATTGACATCGTGAGTGGTCTCGTTTTCGTTGACCATTGCTGAACTGGGCGGGAATTATCCAGAGAGGTTGGGCTCAGTCCTCAAACAGTGTGGCACATACTGACGAAACGTCTTAACATGAGAAAAATTGTGTCCCGTTGGGTTCCATATCGACTCACCGATGTACAAAAATGGCACCGGTATGCACTGGCGGTATCTGTACAGGTAGATGCCTGCAACGAAGGAGACGCTTTTCTGCAGCGTCTTGTCGCCATGATGAGATGTGGGCATGAGCCTGAATTAAAGCGTCACCCAGGTTCGACACGTCCACAGAAATTTTGACAGGATCCTAGTCGGGTGAAGCTTATGCTGATTGTGGCATACGACTATGAGGGCGTTATTCTTATGCATGCTATTTCTGAGGGACAAACCGTCACCAGTGAATACTATTGCCGATTTCTGGAGCGACATTTGTGTTCGGCTATGTGACGCAAATGTCTACATTTTTTGCGAGACGATCACCCTATTGTGTTGCATAACCTCGCACGTTGCCATGTCGCACACAATGTCCAGCTCTTATTGCAATGGTGGCATTGGGAGGTATTGGAACACCCTCCATACTCACCAGACACGAGTCCTTGTGACTTCGACCTGTTTCCGAAGATGAAGGAACCCCTCCGAGGCCGCCGATTTCCTAATGTGGCATCTGTACTCCGTGCAGTAGAGCACTCCGTTGCTGTCATGAACAGAGAACGCCTTGCCAACGGTCCCCTACGGATTCCTGAAATTTGGCAAAAGGTTATAGACTTTGCAGGTGACTATATTGAAGGAATGTAATGCAATTTGTATGTGTTAGTTCATTAAATATTGCGTTGTATCAATGTTGCCACTACTTTATTTATAGCCCTCGTATGATAACTCTGAAGTACGATAGTTGTATAACCGTACCACTTATAAGATAACTTCCCTGCTTGATTTATCACAGCAGCAGTATTAAAATATGTTCAATGAAGGAAATCTGATGAGTATAGGCAGCACTTTTATTATAATTACAAATAAAGAGTCGCTATGTTTAGAAAAGCCACAGTATTCAGTATTTATAACCACCAAACAATAGGACAATATTCAGTGAGTGAATTCATTCGCTACCAAAACTTCTTCTAACAGTCCATTTTTATTATGTAGAGTTTCCACATGAACTTTTAATTTCTTTTATTCCACATTAATGTATTTACAAGATTTCAGTATTTTGAAATTACTGAATTGCACATTAATCTGAAATTAAATACATATAAAATCCTCAAATGTTGGGTAGTAATAAGAATGATATTTGAGAAAAGAAAAACAATCAAGTAATTATTAGATATAACAAATTCGAGTAAAACTTCTTTTTTACAGTAACTTCAATATGAGTCATGATTTTGCAAGGAAATTAAAATATTCTTTCAATATTTTATTGTTTCCACTATTTTTCAACCAATGGTCAGATGTGTCGATTGATCTACAGTTCAGTTCGTGAAAGAAGAGCATTTGATGACTAAATTTCCTTATAGATTGATGTTTCCAGGACGTAACAGTGCCATCTATTGCTAAAATCTGTAACTGAATCTTATAAACATTATGAAAACATTCTGGTTTTTGTATTCTACAGTTATGAATATATAATAATTAAAATGAAAGAATTACAAACGTTCCACACTATTTCCCTTGCTTGGCTATGCAAAGTTTGTCCTTTCTTGGTCACGCTTATGCGATCACAAAACAACACCATCTTGGACTGACTGCTTGGAGTTCAAGTTGTCATGACTGATGATGTTTGTTTCAGACAAAATCGATCGCTACATAATGACTATATATGGCAAACCCTTCTTTTCTGAAAACTACTATAGAACTATAAATGTAAAATAGTATATATGCCCTTCATGATAATAACGTGATGGCTTACTATACAGTGTTGCTGAACCATATCCTTTATACAGTAAGGGATTTCAGGAATGTATATAGGAATAACTTTTTCAACTGTCAAAAGTGGAAAGATATTAACAGATATGTAAAAGAAGCAATTAAGTGCTAAAACTTAGCTCAAAAACTATTTTAGAAATTGCAAAAATCACAATAGCTGTCATTGACTCTCCCACTACAGCCGTTTCACCATCAATGTTATGAAAAGATAGTTCTGTCCCATGTTTCAGAATAATAGTGCTGGGATTTTTTCATACATTAATGCACTGGAACTAATTCTTATTATTTAAAACAATACTTAAACAAAGAAATATTGACCTTCATGGACATTTAAGAAAGCTCCTACTCCATGACCTGTTCCATGCATATAATCTAATCCAGCTTCCCATAATGAAGTCCTTGCTAGGGAGTCCAATAACTGACCTGTGGAAAGCCAAAAATGTATTTTTTAGTAAATTAGTGAATCTATTCACAAATGGTCTTTCATTTGAGTGAAATTACCTAATGTAATAACCAGAAGAAAAAATTCACTTGGACTGGTTAATAAATTAAAGACTTCCTGTATTACGAGTAAAACTACAGGATTATTACCTCAACCTTGGTTTGGGATTTAGCTAAGCCTTCTATTGTTAATTTAATATTATTAAAAATAAATTCACATTTTGATTTGAAACCTACTCATTACTGTCACTGTATAATTGAAGAGATATGCCATTTGCAGAACATTATTGAATTGACATTTAACCCATTAAGGACCAATCATTAAAATAATAATAATTTTTCAACAGAAATTGTTAACTTATTCTAGCAATACAACAGTAAGAACAGAAAAAAATAAAAAAAATGCAAATTTGAGTAACCACTTGAGCTGCAATAAAATGTTGTATTTATGCAACTTTGGGATTACAATGTATCATATTTATTGTCGGAGTGAAATGCAGCAAAACAGTTGTATGAACACGGACATTGGTGTATGATGTTATGAATGTTGTACTCTTGCACAGCCTTCCTAATCTTCTTGCTTTTCTTTCATTATCACATGACCCACACCATCATATTGTACTTCTAAAAGCAAAGAATGCACTGAAGGTAGTTTTAATTACACTAATTCAATGTTTGTCTTTCTTGTTTCATGATGTAGTCTTCATTTTCATCTTCATTTTGAGTTTCGTTACCTTCAGATGTCATCAGGGTGGTAGCCAAGTAAGATCGGAAATTCATGTTGTCACATCTTCTCATTGCTTACATTTCTGTATATTTTCCACGAATTGACAACAACATTGTCAGTCAAGTTGATAAAAAGAGGCCACTGCCATTTTTTGCCCCTTACTCTGATTTTCTAATTCTGATGTGAACTTGTTACACCTCATACATTAGAAAAACAAGTGGTAGACTTGTTGTAAGTTGAAATCAATACTGAAATCTCAGGTTCCTTATGGTGCATTAACAAGCATGATGTACTGTAGTATATGGCTGGTAATCCCAAGGTTGTGTAAACGCAACATTATAGTAAATTACATAAAGGAAAGTCCTTACATTTTTTTTCTCATCAAAATGAAACAATATTATGGTTAAAAGAACTCTATTAAAGATTGTCATGCATAAAATGTTAATATGTTCAGATAAATTAAGATAAAATTTCAAATGGAACTGTGAAAAATTCATATTTTATCCAAGATTTCTGAGATTACTGGCATTCTGATGATGAAAAATTAATAAAGAAATGTACTTAAAAAAAGAATTGTCAGCAGTCATTTGACAAAAAAAAAGTTAATAACTGAAATGTTGTGTTTTTGCAACTTTGGGCCTTAACGGGTTAATGAAAGTGAATGAAATCAGACTGGTGAGTGCAGGAAGCAAAAGTATACATTATGAGAGATATGCAGGAAGGCAATAAGGATGTTAAATTGTAGGAAAGATCAAAACATCAAAAATGGTGATGAATGTCTCAAAAACAAACTACAATGCCAGCCTCCATTCAAAGGGAAATACGTGGAATGGATTGGACAGAAAAAATTGCAGAAGTAGTATATGTAGCAAGTGAGTGGATAAATGAAAATAAAGTCCATTACAAGAGGCTACAGATAAGAAAACATTGAATCATCTTCAGAGCCAGAAGAGGTGAAAATTGTAAGTTTTAGACAAATTGCAAGAATAGCCAGCCTTGAGTTAATGCTAGCTGAATTAGTTTGTGTGGTGTCAGACAGTGCAGATATTGGCAGAACATTAGACACAGAAAGGCAGCACATTAAGACTTAAAAGTTAAGGATATCACTGTAGGGCATTATTCTTTCCCCGAAAAAAAAATAAATTATGGTACAAAAAGACTTAAGATTGAAACAATATTAAATTGGCAATACAGGGCACTACTGTATCTGTGGAAAGCAAAATTGATGTTAGAAATGGATAGTGATTTACTGAGGTCTCTTAAAGTGATTGCAAACAAAATGTTTTTCAGATTATTTGTAATAATTTGATTCTACACAATCAACAGTAATTTATGTAAAACTTCAAATCAAGAGACAATAATCACATTAAAAAATGATTGAAAATAATATAATAGCAGCATGGGAATTATTTAACAAAGCAATATAAAATTAGGAAAAGATAGATGCAATTTCATCTGGAATGAAGCCTGATCATTTAACACACATTTTGAACAACAATCTAAAAACATAAACTGAACCATGCAAAAAAAAAAAAGAAATAATCTTACAATGTCCAGTGGTGTCTAACAGTCTCTATTTTAGAATGTGAGAACAGCGACTGCAGATAATACTAAAAAAAAGTCTATATTCTTACTGAAAAATGTTAAAGAATATGAAACAGATTTCCTAGGTTTTGATTGTCAAAAAAAATTCTAAAAACAATACCAAGACTCAAAAAGTCAAGTAATATCTTATATATTACTTTTTAAAACTATTCTGTAAATATTGGTTGGCAATGTTTTTCTTTCTTTCCATGTTTTCCATTGCTTTTGTTCAAAGCCTTTATTCCATATCTTTATCATATCCTTACTTTACTGCTAATCAGATCATTCTTCAGGCTTCCAATTTATCTTCATCATTAAATCCAAATCTCATATAAAACAAATTCTGGTATTTTCCTTAACAAATTCTAATAATTTTAGAAAATCTGTTGCTGAGAGCAACATATTTTTAGTCTTAAGAAGCCAATAGGAAGTTTTGTGAAATCCACTGTTTCCTGGATTTCGCTTGACAGCCAAAAGAACAAAAAAAGCTAAACCATTTATTAGAAAAGTTCGCTATTCCTTTTGTTATGTAGCTATCAAACTTACCACTATCTTTCAAAAGAAGTGTCAAAAAGCAGTTAGTAGATGAAGGCATATAGGGTGTGGTAAAGTTATCTGAAAAAGGTTTATGCAAAAATTAAATTCATGACCCTTAATTTTCATCCATTCTTAATGAATTTATGCAGTTGGCCATTAAATTCCACTTATCTCAGTACATATAATTATTGGTCCTCTGAAAGTTGTGTTATTTCAATGATTACAGAAATAGAATGTCAAAAATAAGTGATTATCATATCTGACAAGGTAGGGATAATGATTAGTAAACCAATCACAATGCTTCGCAATGTCTTCTGATACTTCTAAGAAAATACAATTGATATTGCCTTAATTTCCTTATTATTATAAATGTGATTGCTGTGAATGCAAAAGGTTCAACTGTTGCGATTGTTGTGCTTAATGATAATTTAATGAGATTTTAATGATACCTGTCCAAAGACAGACGGACAAACCGTGATTATAAGTCTTCTGATCCTTATCAGAAGACTAAAAACCACAGTAATATAATAAGTACAATAATATAAAAACTATTATTACCGGTACCTCTTATTTGCTTTGGAAAAACAGCTGAACTCAGAGAAATGTGACCTTTCAGGACTCGTGTAAAGCATTCCACTTCAAAATCTGACGGAGTTCCAAAATGAAGAGTTCTAGTAACATCTGTTGTTCCATCTCTTAGGTGATAGAATAAAATACTTGGATAAGGTTTTTTTTTTTTTTTTCTTTTTTTAAATCTTTAAAATCTTTAAAGTACAAAAATAATAGAAAGGCTTAATTATTAAGCAAGTAATAATGGGCTTAAATATAAAGATGTTACTTTTATATAAAATTTCTTATTAACAGTAAAAAAATGCTAAATTAGTAAAACTGGTGTTTTACAGAAGTTTATATTTGCAAATGTATTATGTAATTGAAGTAGCAGTCTATATTACAACCTGACAAAAATAAACCATTCAATGAATTTTAAAATTACTTATTGAAATTGCTATCACAGAATAATCCGAATTAATCCATGTCATAAAGATACAAAAATTCAGATCATTCAATTAAGGAAAAACAATCAAGCACACTTTTCTTCAAAAATAAATAAGTGTGGATTTGAAAATATGAGAAAAATAATACAAAACACTAAACTAATACTTATGACAGCTAAGACTGAAATGATCGGAAAACAATCAAATAGGCAAATTCGACAAACTTAAAAGTAGTGCTTACATTTCTTGATTGTGACAATTTTAATAATTGGCAATTTAGATATTCATGGTTCTGATAATTGGAATCCTAGTGAAAATCAATTTTACCCTTCCAGATATTGAATCCCAACTATTGCCTGCAAGGCATACGGTAAATGATCAGTTTATCAAAATGTTTTTTTTTTTTTTCAGAAAATCTTCATTAAGTCTGATTTTCCATAACTATTTAATGCAAATATCCATAGAAATAATCTACTGGATTTAAGCAACTACTTTAAATTTTTCCTTGTGTTTCCTGCATCATAATTATGTGATATATATATTTATTTATTGGAGTATTGCATTTAAGAAGTGGAATTATGTTTCAACAAGCATAGATACGGTAGGATATTTTTTCAGACATAAGGGCTACATTTGGAAATGAGGCAAATGACATGATCTTAGCTTTACAATGATTGTAAATGTTGTCTATGTTTGTTTGTTTAAATTATCCTATGTTTGTTCTATTTGCTTTGTATGGATTGAAAAAGCAGAAAAAGCTACTTTCTGTGAAACATAGCAATGTTTGCTGCAGAATTTGTGTTCCTTGTGTTTCCTTTATCATAATTATGAGGTTTATATATTTATTTTAAATTTTATTGGACAATGGAGAATTAGGGTTAACCAAATAATTTAAAAATGAATCAGGACTGCAAATTTCTAGTATCTTGTTTATTTTTTTTTTTAATTATTATTTTTCTTGCATTTATATCCAGAGGAATTTCATTTTAAATTATCAAAAAAAGTAATACTATAGATAGGATTCATAAGAACCTAATAAGTATTACAAGTCATTCTAATAATTCACCAATTATGAGATCAATGAATATTTATTGATTTCTAGTATCTGTTTATATTTTATTTATTTGAAATGCTCAAAATGAAGGGATCATGGATACTCTAAATGACCTACAATTAAACTTTAATTACAGTTAAAAGTAGTGCTGTAATTTGTATTAACAATTACTGAACTGTAACATTAAAAAATATGTAACTATATGGATGAAAAGATGTTCAAAGTCATCTCAACAAGCTGAACATTTTTTTGTTTAATGTTGAAAGTAATGAGGGATTACAAATGACTTTAAGGTGACCCATCTCTTAGTAAATCTTATTATATCAATTAAATTAAGTTATTGCCATGACAGTTATGCTAATTCACTTCAAAGTTTGCAAACAGTAATTTAATATGTATCACTATAAAAAAAGCGCTCAGAATTGAAACTCCCAGAATGCAAAGCAGATTATAGATTGTCCTTTCCTGGCAGTTCGCTAACATTGAAATAGAAGAGGCGCTTCTCTTCTATTTCAATGTTAGCAAACTGCCAGGAAAGGACAATCTATAATCTGCTTTGCATTCTGGGAGTTTCAACTCTGAGCGCTAGCACATTTACAATAGTTTTATAACTTTTGCCAATTAACTAGGTAATGCTAATGTTTTAGCATCAGAAACATGATTATCATAAATATATTTTGTGTAAGTCATCAAATGCTACAGTTGTATCCGATCATTTCAATTTATTAACAACCCAATTATTAGATATTTGTTGCAAAAATGATAATATGAGTTATTTTGGTAGTTAAATGTTAAAAAAAAGTGCTGTTAAACACGTGTTACAGATTAATAATAAAATCTCTACCAGTTTTGAAATGCTTTGTAAATTCCTCCATTTAGAGAAAGGAGGGAATAAACATCAATATATGAGAAAGGAATAGACAAATCAACAATCAGTTTGTTTTGGACAGTTCTATATATTTTTGTAGTCCTTTTATCCTGATGATGAAGTATTAGTCTAGCCAAATTATGATTTTTAGAGGAAAAAATTAGTAATAAGCCGTATTGCTGTACAAACCTTCCTCAACATTACACTAAAACTCCCAACTAATCAGACTGTGCTTCGTTCACCATATTGAACAATGGCGACCAAAAAACAGTTTGCATTTTTTTGAGAACTTTTTTTTTATTCTAAAAATGGAGTAAATGTCTTAATTTAAAGTCAAAACAGTTTCCAAAATAATCATTTTTAGGTTGAATCATAACTTCCATGAAAAAAAAGGTGTAAGAATCTTTAAAGAATAAATTAGGTTACTATATACAAACAAACCATACTTCTTCCTTAAATCTTCTCTTTTATAATAAATATTATTAAACATCATCCACCAGAAAATAAATGTCATAAACATTTATTTCTAATTTAGAGGACAAAGCTCCAGTTTGATCAGTGGGATTTTTAGGATGTTGTCGAGGAAGATATTAAGAAGGTCTGTGCAAAAAGCCAGAAGTTTATTACTAATTTTTCCTAAAAATGATCAAATTTGATCTAATTTAATAATATGTAAAGCATTCCAACAGAGATTAAGCATCATTAATCACACCTATTTCATGTTTGACCTATTTATTTTTAAAGCCCCTACCATGCTGCTACATTAATTTTAATAAATGAGATTTAGTATTTTTATGAGATTTCATTTAGTGTTTTGTATTAAGCTATCTGTTTAAAAGTTCAAAATTTCATTTCTTGAATAAGTTTCACTCCAGGCCTTACTGGAACAGAATCAGCCAGAAAAATCTGGATTCAAGAAATTCTATTTAGGAATGAAAAACTGCAATTGACAATTCCACAAAAAATTGAAGAATGTCGTAGATGCCGTATAATTGAAATGTGTGATGAATTTGCATATCCCAGAGTGGAGATAAGCTGTCTAGGTAGTAATGTAAGAAAAAGATTAGGTAGAGGATGCACTCAGTACAGAATATCAAGCAGTTGTTGTGGAAGGAGTCTCTTATACCAACACTGTCCTGAGCTACGAAAGAGTTCTGGATCATGGACAATGTGCAACATGTTTCCTGAATATCCCTCATGCACATTCAATCAGTTTAAATCAGATCAAGCTGGCCACTGAATATCCCTCTATTTCCAAGTAGTCATTCACTAGGGCAGCTAGCGAGGAGTGCATTGTCATCTATAAAAATGAAGTCAAATAAAACTGCACCTCTAAATAGTGTGGATACAATGTTGCAGAATGATGCTGCAGTTTATCCCGCCTTCAGAGTTTTCCTGTTCAAACAAACACATGGAGAATAAGTGAACTCAATATGATGCCATTCAAGGGGTTGTACCAAGCCCAAAGTTCTTTTCCACTGAAGACATGAAAGAAATTACCCTACTTACTGAATCTGGACTTGTCCATAAAAACAAGTCTGATGGTAGTCTGTTCTAGCACGATATTCTCTATATTAGGCTAAATAGGCTCTTATAAGGGTTGCAGTCAACCAGATGCATTTTGCAGTCCTTTGACATACAATCCGTGCTCAAGCAATCATTTGTAGATTGTATGCCTGGAAACAGTTCTTCCTGTCCCTGCTTTATTTTGCCTGGGTCGTCTGGCAGTTAGTGACAAATAACAGTCTTGTTCTGCCATTGTAATCCTTGGATGTATTTTGCTAAAGCGTCAACTGACATTTTCATCCTCTTGGAACCTCTACCAGACTTTAGAATGACACTTTATGGAACATGCAGCTCCTAGGACCATATCATTTGAGTTTCATCAGCCTTGAATAGCTTTATGATTTTGCCCTGTATAACCAGCATCAATGTAGTTTTGCTGAGTCATATGCAAGTGATAAAAAGCAGTGTTGCATCAAAGATCAGTACATGCTCTATCTGAGGGCTTCTCAAGTGATGTGCTGTGAGGATGTCCTTGATGCGAAGCATTAAAAATTCTGACAATACATCTGTAAGAAACATTTAGCTTCATATATACTCAAATGCTCTAATCACATGAAAATTTTTATATGAAATAATCTGGGCAAACAGAAATTTAAACTCACATTCTATGATGTTCTAACAATGAAAGTTGTTAAGCTATTAATTCACATTCAAATCAACTTAAAAAGACTTTTCTTGGGCAACAATTTTCCTGTGATTCACAATTATTTATAAGCATGAATGCATAATATTAATATAGGATTAATTATTTCACAAAGTTGCAGTTTGTCCACGAAGACTTGAGACTTAGCCACGCCTATGTCACGTGGTAGGCGACGAGTCGAAGAAGTCATTTGAGGGGTCAGTGTGATAGTTTTCCATTTTCAGGGGAAATGCACAGATTCTGTTTCTTGGTTATAACAGAGGAATTGATGATATAAAATACGACATTCTATATCTTGAATAGTAAATATTTGAAAATTTTTTCCTAATCTTGTTTTTTTTTTTCAAAAATTTTTCTTTTACAACCCTCACCCCTATTGTGAAATGTTTTCTTCGTTTGAAGAGGCGTGGCTAAGTCTCAAGTCTTCGTGGACAAACTGTACATGGCAATGGGAAATTCAAGTGTAAAGATATTAATGGAACGATAAGTGAAGATGACAACAATTAGCAACCAATGGTTTAAATTTTAATGCTATATTAGTGCCTTTTAAAAATATTAATCCCAAACTTTATAGGATGATGTAGCAAAAACAAAAGTACAACAAACTTTATTTGGAATTCTTCAATTCTCCAGAAAAATGATACCTACAAACCTCATGGTGAGTCAATGTGAAGACAAAAGTATGCTACAAAAATAAGCAATTGTATGCTAATTGTTCTGAAGTCTCTCCGATTCTGTGGGAAGACTGAAGTTACAGCTGAGCTGAATGTGAGCACAAACACCAGAATAGCCTAGCATGTTAACAACTAGCTATATACTGCTTCCGTATCGCTCAAAATCAAGAAAACAGATTCCCTTAATGGAATGGAATGGAATAGAACATATAATTCTGAGAATAATATGTAAGAAATAGAAAAATAAATATTTTTTTTTTTAAATCAAAATTTGAAAGATGATGATTTGTACAAAAATTGATAGATGTAGATATACTGGAGATACCGCATCAGTGCTAACATTGACAATGCACCTTTACCAGCTCCGTCAAGTTCCAAACTTAAACAGAAAAAAACAAAAAAACAAAAAACAAACAAGTTCAATAAGTTAAATATCTAAAATAAAGATAACTGATAAAAAAAGAAAGAAAGAATAAGATTCACTGGTTAACATCATTGACGAAGGAACCTAATTGAGAATGTAACAATTCCTTGCATGAGATATAATAAAGTAAGGTTCAATGTGTCTATTTTGACAATAGTTTTGGCTTTCGACAGGATTGAGATGTATTCTCCAGATGTTTTTGAACTTCATTGTAAATGGCATGAAAAATGTCAAGCAAATATAAATAGAAGATTTAATCAGAAACATTTCAATATTGTGCAACCAACATTAATATCAATTTAAAACGTAAAACTATTATTACAGTAATCCTGGTTATTTTATTTGTTGAACAGAATTTACTTTAATTGGGACAAGCTTCTCACTCTTTTAAAGTCTGATTTCAGAGCAAACACAACAATAATTAAAAGTAAATTTTGCAGAATAACATACTGTAATAATAAAAGTGATAACGTATACCACTTTTCAATTAAGTTTCTATAAAATAGACAAAACTGTTGGCAATTTCTATTTTTCCACATTCAAAGTGTTGGGAATATTGTTGTTGTACATTGTTAACTTCACTTGCTTGTCATCCTGTCTTGACAAAGTGTTTCCTGATTTATAAGCTTTCCATAATAACTAGGAATCTTAATTAGTAACTCGGGTCCACGATTGGCACATGCAAGTGCTGCAGGTAAGATTCCAATATTTCATTGACCTTGGGACTGATAAAGAGGTCAGATGGTCAAGCCAACCCTCACCGGCCCTGTACCTGCGGGAAAGAAACCCATTCCCATTCTACAGAGGGTTGGGTGCAGCCTAGGATCCGTTTGGAGAAGAATTTAGAGTGGAAAAATCCCTGACCTCAGTGGAACCCAAGCCCTCCAGCCTGCAGTGAAGCGCCTTACTAGTTGATTACCGGGCCCACAAATTTATTATTATTAATAATTAATTTATTCCGATAGAATTATGTTACTCTTGACTACAAAACATAATACACAGAAGCTCGGTTATAACGCGATCTTTCGGATCAAAGATCTCGAAGATCACGATATCACCGAACTTTTATTACTTCGCGATGTCAAATGTTGTATTTCTCACCCTATTATCGCCCACACGATTCCAAATCGATTTAAAATGGTCATTTCGCGATTACCCTACATCATTCAGAGCTATGTGAAAGAATTTTATATTTATAAATACATAAATCATTACCTTTTCAACACTTTGATGGGTTATATTAGCCAAAATCAATTTGGCGCCGCCATCTTGACATCTTGTACAAACGACGAGTCACGTGGATCGAAACTAGGTATTCATACGCCTATTAGATTACATAGGCCTCTTTACTGGTTGTCATTGGCAGAAAAATAGATCTCGATATTCATTTTGGTTAAACGAAAAAGTCCGTGATTCTGGTATTTTTTAAAAAATATATTGTATTTGACGCATTTTCATGACATTAGGGTGGGTATAGAGTCTCAATTACTGTAAATAATAAGGAAACAAGCATATTAATTTACACCTTTGATTTGATTTTAGGCGAAAAAACGGTAAATTTTGCAATTTTACAATTATACACCTTTTCGAAATAGACAGGGTCCAAGACCAAATCGCGTTATATCCGAATTCGCGATATAAACAACCGCGTTATAACCGAGCTTCTGTGAATAACAAAATATAAACTTTGCTACTTAATTACTTCAATATTTTTCTTTGTTTGAATTAATTTTGCATTTGCCTTTATTTGGATTGCTTCTTTAAAAGTCTTGAACTGTTTCCATGAAATAAATTAAACTTGAATTTTACAGTGAATACATTTAAATTTTGTATGGCGAGTAAAAAAGTATTAAGTGGATCAAGTCCACAAATCCTTTAAAACAGTTTTACAGTAAGCATTAAAGAATTTCTGTTATTTGTAAATTAATAATAGAAAGTTCCATTACCTGTACTGACCACCTGAATCACATAAGTACAGTTCACGATCGGTTATTAATCTGTCTGTGTCAGGACGTGGTCGATAATGAATAATTGCACCATTGGGACCTGATGCAGAAATAGTTTCAAAACTTAATCCTACATAGTCTTGTTGTTCTCTGAAATTAAATACAAAACATAATAATTATTTAGCATTATTAAACAAAGTTTGCCTAGAGATTTTAGTTGTGAAACTAACTATCTGTATATACAAACACACACTTGCAGTGAAACTTATCAGTCAAATATCTTATCTTAAGCCAAGTCCACACTTGGCAACATTTTCAGAAAACGTTGTTTGGAAATTGTTTGCAAACATGTTTTTTTTTGCTTCCTTTTTGTTTTTGAAGATATTTTGAAATTGTTTGTAAACAGTTTGCAAACAAATTTGAAAACAACTCGGAAACTCTTTACAAATCAATTCTTGTTTGTAAACATTTTCCTTTCCTGGACAGTAGTCATTCTGCCTTGGGATATGCTGTGTCAACATCTCTGCTCATCTCTCCTTTATTTTTATTTATTCATTTTTTTTTTTTATTGAATCGTTTTCTTATATTGAAATGTGAATGCAGCAGAAGACCCTACAGCTTATTGAGGAGTTTCAGTCTTGTAGAATACTTTGGAACATAACTTACTCGGAGTACAAAAATAGGATTAAGAAGCACAATGCTTTGAAGGACATATTTTCTCTCAGCCAACAAGAGATTGACAAGAAACTTACTTATATACTTTGAAGGCTCTCTGTGTCCATTTTCGTAGGGAGCACAAAGCTTTTTGTAATGGGAAGAAAAGTGGTGCTTCTCCCAAGAAAGTAGGATGGTTTTGATATGAGCCATTACTGTTTTTGCTAAGTTCTCAAGAATCTCGAGGGAGCCTTAAATGATCATGAAACTGAGATAGTTGTATTTTTTTTTTTTCAATTTTATCCTTTTAAAGTTTATCATTTTATTATAAAAAAAATTACTACTTTTAAAGAAGCACAAGCTTTTAATACATCCTCCTCGATAAAATCTTTACCTCGACTGACAGATCTGAACACAAAACATCTTAAAAACATGTTTCTACAACTTTGAAAAGACTGGAAACATATTTGAAAAACAAACAATTTGGAAACTGTTTGCAAACAATTTCTAGAAACATATTTCTAAGTGTGGACTAGGCTTTAGCAACACCTTTGTAATTTGACCTAAAATAATTGAACAAACAAAATATATGAGAAGTAGGCAATAACATTGTGAAATAACAACTTTCTATTTTTATCTTGTGATTCAACATCAACTTTGTTGTTTGTTTTGTCTTTCTCACTTTTTCTACCAGCAAAAAAAGCATCAAATAGAAAAAAAAATCTCCCTAAAAGGAAAAGCAGACTCTCCTATATTGCATCTCTCCATAACTGGCCAACATACATATTTTTTTATATTTTCATTTCATTAATTAGTAATAGCTATTTTGCTTTTTCCAGTAGGATGTGACTGGCTTAAGCAATATCAATTGATCTTTCCATGATTATTCTCTGAAAGACTGAAATTTTCATACTAAAACAAGGTTGAACTTCAGCATCACCTGAAATTAAGCCATACATGAATTCTCATCTGAAATTCCCCTCAAAAACTTGCCTTATGCTACATGCAACAGTACTCACTAGTTTAGTGAATAACACGAGTTCTGGCTTCTCTATGACTACCAATGATTATGGCTTATCATGATTTAAGAGTCATTGGCAATTTCCTAAGGCTGAATTAAAATTCCTTTTTTGATTTTAAAAGCCACTAGACTCACAGCATTTTAACTTCATGCAAATCAAAGCAGTACAAACTCCCGTCTTTGAAATATTAACAATAGTGATGCATATAGTCTTCACAGATCTTTCTTGCTAGGATTCCCCTCTTCCCCCCTACTAGATAAGATATCATTGATAAATTTAATATATGCTGGTAAAATAAGTACATGCAAATAAGTAAAACCTCTCAAATCCGGCCCCCCATGGTAATCCAGCCTGGTCCCGAGTATTTTTTTTTTTTTAATAACTAAATTTGTTTCCCTATTTTGAGTGAACTCGGCCGGCGCACAGCAAGTCCATTTCGAGTTCCGAGAACACAGTGTGAGTCACCACGCACGCATGTCTGCTGCTACTCAGCCTGTGCGCAGAGTGTCCGTATCGACGCATTTGCGTCATTGTATTGTATAAAATAAATAAGACTACTGTAATTATAAAATAAACTTTTTATTTGTATTGTTTTTAATAAACATTTGAGTGCAAAATTATGAAAATGGGGTTAAATTAATTAAACCTGCCATTATGTCTTCACATAAATTAAGCTATTGAGTTATTTTAAGAACACTCGGTAGTCCGGCTTTGCGAGGGTTTACTGTACATAGAAATTAAATAAAGATTATACACACACATTATTTATATATATTTCAAGACATTTTGAACACAAAATGGGTTGAAATAATTTGAGTGGCATAAATAATTAGAATTCTTACAGCACAACATTTCTACAAGTGATAACGTAACTGAGTACCCTGAAATTGTGAAAAACGTTTCCCCATTGTTGTAACTACATGTTTAGTTTTATAGGTTATTAGCACTGCAGAAAAGTTTCAAGGCATGTTCAGAATTTTTCAGTTTACTTCAAAGTTAAAAAATTGAAAAAAAGTATGTTTTGCAATGAAAATGAAATTTGCTTTCCTACATAGTTGTAAAAATATCCTTTGGATCACAAGAAAGTAAGCTTTAGTCATTTATCTTGGAATAAAAAAAAAGTGTTTGCATTCAACTGTTATATGCATCAAAATAAATGCTATGCAAAATGAATGAAACAAATCTGTATGTCAGCAAAAATAACCCAATGTAGATACGGTGTCAAATCCATATAATTAGAAATAAAAAAAATAAAATCCAATCTATCTGTTCCAACTGATTTAAATATTAACATGCTCCTTGTAAAAATTCAAGAGTGCTTGCTTTAAATCCATTTTCTATATTTTTGTTAGTACTTGGTTAACAAAATAACACAGAGGTATTCTAATTATAAATAACTATCTTTCTTGTAATTCTAGTATTAGGGAATCCTAGCAAGATTTCTACATATGTATTCAGTCACGCAATCTCAGCATAAGGATTTGAAATTCAATATGAACATTGATGGTATCATAGAAAAGACTAGAGAAAGTAGTTATACAAAGACTCAACTACACCAAAGAGTCTCTGCTAGATAAATGTTGTCAAACTCTTCTTCAATAAGATGCCAGCAAGAAACATTTTGATTTTTATCTCAAATGCTTGTTAACAATGTTGTAAATTATTATTTTATATTTCATGTTATAATACTATAAAACTATATTATTGAAATGAATAAGAACTGAAATATAAAAAATACTGAGGAAGCAATATCCTTAGTACAGCAAATCTCTCAGTTTTTTTCTTTTTTTGCTGTTAGTTTCCAAATTTGAGCTGATCTTTTTTAAATGAACTTACAATCAGATTCATTCCATTAAAATAAATTTTTCCCCAGTTATATGAACTCTTTTAACTGTGTCACTGATGCTCATCTGTTTAAGGTCTTTTCTTTTGCCAGTATGGCAAACATTAATCTGTCGTTCACATAAGAACATAACTGGCCGATTGCTTTGCTGATTATCTTGGACATCTGTTATGTAATTATGGGCATTATCCAACCTAACCCTACTTCCTTAACCAGTGTTTCATCTGCAAACATCCTCCACCTGCACAGAATCATTAAGATTACGTGGTAGTATGGCAAACTTGGTAACACTGGCATACAGACAAAATGTGTATTGCATTCTTGATTTCATACAAGGTAAATGGTACAAGGTACAATTTTTTCAACATTTGCTTTTCAGGAAAGTTATCTTATTTTTTGAACATACTGCATTTCAAGCTTTCTTAGCTAAAATATTTCCCCCCCCCCCCCCAATTTTAATGATCTATAGAGAAAATAAGTGCAAAAGAAAACTAGCTAATACCAATATAGGGTTAACATATTTTAAGCTTAAACAAAATGTGGCAAAACCAAAAGGATGTATGATATCTTATTACAAATTCCCTTGCAATTAACCCTATAACAATCTCTTTTAAGGAGAATAATAATACTATGGAGAAGCTACTGGTGATAGTCTAAAAAATTGTATTACAGCAAACAACAGAATTATGCTTTTTTTTTTTCCATCAACATTCATCAAGGATTTATTTATTACCCTTACTTTCGAAATCCTTCCAGCTTTTTAGCACCAGAAATTTCTGTTACGTTCCCTTTTGATATTTCTTTCTCAAGCCAAGCAAAATATTCACAAAGGGCTACAGCATCTCGGATCTACTAAAACCAAAACTTAATTATTATTTTTTTCAAACTAAAACAACAACAACAAAAAAACCTAATGCATTTCCGTAACAAATCATATTTAAATGTTTAAACCAAAAAAAAAAAACAAAAAAAAAACAACACACACACACACACACACATTTATTCTTTCTTTTTTTTCAAATTCTCAGTGAATAAAAAGATAACAATTTACACTTTATCAAATATTTTTTTTAAAAATCATCCATAACGTAAGATTTAAAAATTAGAACTAATAAGATGTAAGAATTTTTAAATTACTAAAATATGTTCTCGTTAACTTTAAAACAAAAACTCCCGATGAATAAACAGAAGAAATGTTGATATATTTTTTAATTTGCAGGTAATTTCTTAATTTTTGTTTGAATTACAAAACAACAAAAAATTAAAATCTTTATGTTTATTCACTTTTTAAAACTAGAAAAAGAAAAAAAAATCAATTTTCTAGCTTTTTGAAACAGAAATCCTGCCTGCCAAGCATCATTAATACATCACCAATTAAATTTAGAATTTGTAAATTGTAAAGATTTCCAAACAATTTTCAGAATTATAAGATGTTTTATTTGAATATTATATAAAAACAGAACTACTATACTACTACTAATAATAATAAAAATCAAATTTCTTCAGTTGCTTATTCAATAGAAGGTTCTCTCTTTCATGATTTTTGTCTGTCACTGCAACGTTAACATCAAATAAAAGTCACTGCTACAACAGCTACAAATTTTAATTAATAATTTTATAATTCTGTTTCTGGCTTTTTCTGACTTACCCCTCAGTTTCATATTCAATATAACCTATATCTAAGGAATTAGAATTTGTAGACATGCTTCGAAATTTGCAACGGGGATGAGGGTTTATGACTGTCATTGCAGTTAACAAAAAAAAAAAATCTATCTTTTTTTTGGATGGAATGATGGATGATTATAAATAAATTGATGGCTCTCCCACTCAAAATAAACAAAGGTCCAAAATGCTGGATATCTTTCTTTTTCCAGGTGCAATGGTTTTTAGACCCCCTCCCCCCAAATAACCTATGCCTTAGTATACGAACAGGTCATAATAAAACATGATCAACAGTCTTCATGCAGAACTGGAATATTGTGATTATTATGATACATGGTCAGAAAGAAGTGTTGTTCATGTGATTACATCAATGGCACTTTTATGGGAATATCTCTGAAGTAATAACCATATGAAAAACAATTTAGAAATGAGATTTTTAAATGCCTAACAGGATCGTAATCACAAAAAATAGCAGCTTTTTTGAGATTATTAAAAAAGTTTGTATTTGATAGAAACAAATTCTCAAATACTAAGACATCTTTTAGTATCAAACTTTGTCAGATATTACTGTTTCAGTGATTGATGTCAATAATGATTTAAGAGACTTTAGGATAGAGACTGTTTGTATCTGCAATATTTCTTTGAGTGCACTCAATCTACCAAACAATCCAGCCAAAAATGACTAAGCAAGACTTAATGTTGATTAGTCTGAAGACAATCAAGAAGTTTACTGAAAGTAATCAGGAAAATGGTAAAGCAAATGGTTATGATTTACCTTCCATGAGAAAACGATAAGATAAAAGAAGAATCTTTATTGTAATATCCAGAAGAAGCATCTTATTTCGATTAAAAAAGCTCTTGTTGGCCAATCATCAGTTGTATTTGAAACCTATTTTCCTGTGAAATTCAACTTATCACTTGTATTATTCTGATATTCATATAATTGGCCAAATACATTTCCAAACAACATATACAATCAGAAACCTATCTCCACTTTTCACTTTCGACATCACTTCATAAGTTGTACATCACTGATTTTCCTATTAATGTTATTTTGCAGTTTGTCCTGTTTTGCTGGATGATGTCCAGCATTTTTTCACTAAACTTTCACCACTAAGCAAAAGAACCAAGAGAAGTGTCATTTGCTGAAAGCTCTGGCATATCTGAGGATGGGGGTGAAGTGGAGACTGACAGGTGTTTTAACCCCCACTGCATCAGAAAATGAAGAAATCATAGATGTTCAGCCCTTTTTTTTTTTATTTCTTTGGGTACGAATTTTTGTTTGTAATCTCTCTCCCATTTGGAAAAAGGTGATAAGGTTTTTTTTTTTTTTTTTTTTTTTGGTTGAATAGCTAGGACCATCTTATCCATTCCAAACTCTTGAGCAGATTTGGCTGGAAGCTGAGCAGAGTTTTGCTAGATTATGAAATTCTAGCTTAGATGTTTACTATATTTTGAAGACATTTGCCATTAAGATTATTTTTTTGTTATCCCTCAGATCAGGATTCACATTAGTCCTGGAAATTATAAGCTGATCATCTTTTATTATTATTTTAACTGTCTCCTAGAGTTAGGGTTAATCTATCTTACTATTCCTCCATAGGTTAAACTTTTTAAAAGCAATATCTTTAGAAGCTAGTTGCTTCAAAGCAATCATAGATCTTAATAACAATGGACGAGACCAGATTATTTACAAGTGATATCCTGGAACAGCTGTTTCACGCTCGTTGGCGATCATCAGCCAGGAGAAGTCACAGTAAATAACAAGGTCTCCGTATTGAGGCTAGTATGAACAATACATCAGAAGCGCAGTGGTGCCTCAAAGAAAAAAAAAAACAAAACAAAAACATAGATCTGTTCTTGTGCTCACTTATGAAAATGAGCCCAAGCAAATTGGATAAAATAGTAAAACTTAACAGCAGTAGAAGGATATTAATCTACTTAAATCAACATGAAATTAACACTGTTTAGAAGTTATATTTTCATCCAAAGCTGTAGTAGTTGCTAAATAAAATGTTTGCTTCTTGCATCTCCACGGCCATTTGCAATTAATGAGATTTTGCTGTCACCTGTTTTGTTAGTTTCAGTTAGGATGGTGCCATCAAGTTTTCTATTATTAGTTGAAATTTTGTCAAGGCTTACAATGGATTTTTGTTTTCTTGCTCCGTTGTTTTTAAATAGAAAAGAATTTGTACTGTATGTATGTCACCAAAAATAATTTCTTCTTGATGAAGCAGATGTAAAACCAGTAATAGTCATGATCAGTAACTCGTTTACCATTAAATGTTTCAATTTTATTCTTTGTGAAATCCAGCTATAAGATCTGTCCTGTACTAATATCCATCAAGAAATTGTTAGATACATGGAAAAACATTTCTTTTTTCTTAAAGAGTATCATTTTGAATTTAAAATTGCATTCAATGAAATTAAAGAACTTTAAAATATTTCAAATATGAGATATGTTAGAAAGAAAAAAAGAAAGCATGGGCATTTCTACTTACATGTGCTTGCCTTAAACCTGTTATTTCTGTAAAACATTTCACAGCCTTCATGAGAGTTACTGGTGAAGTATCTACTAAGCGACGAATCTGGAAATGAATGTATGATTGTATCTTTAATTAAACCTGGGCTATCTTTCAAATAATCATGATGTTTTAAAACAAGAGTATTTGTTCAAATTTATACAGTTAACATTTTCTAATATTTTACATAATCTTTTTTTTTTAATATAAACTAACTTTATTTAATTTTCTCTAAAGAAACATTTTTATCTGTACTTGCTTTTTGTAAAGTAATAAAATGACAAATTATTGTTGGAACCTTTTAATTTTATTCATGTATATTTTATCAAATATACAAATCCAATAATACTATAAACCTATGGTGATTCCATTGCCCGAAGCTGAGCTATAGCCTAAATGTGGTTCATTTCTATAGGATAATCTAAATACATTTGAATATAGCATAACAATAATAATCCTAATATACAAGGTGCGCGCGATAAATTGGCAATAACTTTGTCTCTACTTATTACATATGCTTCTTATTAATTTTCTTGAAAATAAGTTTCTAATGCTATTATTAACATCAATATTACAGATATAAAGTATTAAATTCTGAGAGCAGCCATCATGTTAAAGGAATACATGAGAGCAACGATAATTTCTGGACTGAGCTGCTAAGGAAATTGCGGACTTCAATAACATCCCTTTATGTACAGTTTACAATGTGAAGAAGTTGTATGATGCTGATCCAGTAGTCTCACCAGCAAGGAAAACACATAAGGTATGCAAGGATCGCGATTGTCATTTTAAGAAAAGTAGTTGTATCGTGGATGAAGCAAGTCGCAATGGGAGTCATTTTATCTTACAACAAGATGGTGCACCAGCACGTAGCACCAAAAAGGTATCAAGGATTTCTCAGTGTCAATGTTCCTGAATTCTGGTCAAAGGATATCTGGCCACTTAGTTCAACAGATGCAATTCACCAAGTAAAATTTTGACAATTTATCACGCGCACCCTACATATAAATAAATGTAAGGCTCTAATCATGTGATAGAGTTATTGTTAGAGAAACAATGGACCTTAACAGGCTCATGTGTTCCTTCTTTGAAATAGACTACAAAGATTTTATTTTCTGCAAATATAATAAAATAGGAATTCAAAATTCCACTTATCAATGTTGGACTGGTGAAAGACTGAAAGAAACTTAATTTTTATTTACCTTG
The DNA here is from genome assembly GCA_023159025.1 of Thereuonema tuberculata. NCBI lineage: Eukaryota > Metazoa > Arthropoda > Chilopoda > Scutigeromorpha > Scutigeridae > Thereuonema > Thereuonema tuberculata. Next base: position 67,216,275 of record JAFIDM010000001.1, read on the forward strand.
ATTAAATTTGGGATTGGATGATAAATTATAATCTTATTAAAGAAATTAAAACTGAAAACAAATCTTGCAAATTAAGCCAAAAAAATGCAATTTCGGTCTTTAAGAACCAATTAATAATATTATTCATTTTAGGGGCAGATCTAAAAAAAAATAAAATGTAAGATAGAAAGTTGATTATCTCACTAAAGTAAAAAGGTGTTGAAACTGAATAAACATAACGTATGTTTCAAGACAACCCCTGTTCCATTTTCAATTACGAAGTTCCGATCAGTTAATAACAATGCTGACAAATCAATATTATTGAAAAGCAATGTATTAACTTCAAAAGATTCTTTTACTGTTAATGTTAAAAAAAAAAGTTTTTTTTTTTCATTTTCGTTAATCGAATAAGATTTTAGATTGGGCTTTACATTTTAATAAGCCTGACAGATAGCATGCATATTTGCTTTCTAGAGAGGGTAAAACAAATTTTATTATCCAGAAATGCATAGCAATTATAAGTGTCATTTAAAAATCACAGTGCCGGATCTAGGAATTTTATCAGGGGGGCAAGTTAGCCCCGTGCCGCCCTTGTAGCTGTGTATTACAATTAAATTATAAAAAAGAATCAATTTTCAATCCCATTTTGCCGCTCCCCCCCCCCCCCCCGGATGTGCCGCTCGGGGCAGTTGCCCCTTCATGCCCCCCCCTTCTAAATCCCGGCACTGAAAAATCACTCAATATATTTCCGATGTTAAGTCTTCACTGATGAAGAGTTCTTCATGGTTTTATATCTATTAATGGGATTTTTTATGTGAATATGCAGTAGTGTTTGAGTTGCTTTTGTTAATTCAAATAATCCTATATTATTTTTCCTCCCATGGCTTTCCTGTTGTGTCACCTATTCATCTTTTCCCTGACACTGCAACTAGCACAACCATGGTAATATAGTTTTTATTTTGATCCTACTGTGGCATTTCCAGAGATCTTCTCAATTAAATACTAATAAATAATATTCTGCTACTCAAGTAAAATGCATTTCACAATGATCTCACCCAAATCAGTATCGGATTACATTCAGCAGTAATCCTTTTAAGGATGGCTGTCATAAATAGAATGCTGCATTTCATTGTCTTACCTCTGTATCTAAACAATTAAGAATGCATTTTTTTAAGAAGTCAGAGGTTAACATCCAAAACTGCTGACTTAGTATTTCATTTTTAAAAAAAGATGCATCTGTATTCATATTTGAAGTTTTTTGAAACAAAAATACTTGAAATTATAAATTATCAACCTAATTGTTAATTACTGAGAAAACAATAATTCAATGAAACAAAAGGGGTTACTACAGAACAAATCAGAGCTTTAGGATGGAACTTACCTCAGGAATTACACTGTGAATGCCATAACTTGATTTATTACTGACCTAAAAAAAAAAAAAAAAAAATCTGTATGAAAAATACAAAGTCTCAATGTTGTACATGAAATGTATATATGTTAATAACTATTATAAGTTATTTAATAACTTAAATTTTTAAAACTGAACCAATTTAGCATTGCCACCATGATCATGACATTATACAAGTGTTGTTCAAAATACTATGCACAAATGCTTGATTGTATAATGAATGCTAGTGCCCGCATAAAGGAACTTCATTCAAGATGCACTCACAAGGGAATGGTTAGGTTTGTCAGTCCAAAACATCCCTTAAAATTTTTATCATTTATTCAGGACCTTAAGTAGTTGACGTATACCAAATTTTAGCTGCTTATGTGCACTGAAAGGGGGTTAAAAAAAATGCTAAAGTTACAATGTGACGTCATCACTTTTTGCAAGCCGTCACTATCTCTCACTGTTGACCGGCGCTCTCAAGGTCATTTCCAAAGGGTGGCAAGGCAGAGCAAAATACTTAATTTTAAATGATACTATTAAAAAATCCTGTTTATAAAAGAAAAGCAATAACTGAAAAGGGTGGCCACATTTGTATTTTAAAAGAATGTAATTTTACATAGAAAAAAAAATAAAGAATAAAATATAAGTTTACAATTGAAAAATTGAAGAAAAACCTAAATAATGATAAATGTAATATTATTGGAATGTTATAAATATAATTACAAATAAAAATAATGACAATAAATCGAATAATAATTTAAAGAATTTAGCAAAAAATAAAGGAATAGAAAACGTTTTAATTAAAAATGGAAATTTAGGAAACATTTCAAAATCTTATTGCTGTGGAACTAACATGTTTATAAACATTCACGTCATACCAAATGTTTAAATTACTACTACTAATAATAATTACATTATAAAAGCAGCAAGTAAAAAGTGTTTTATCATTTAAATTTTAAAAGAAAGTAATTTTAAATTTGTAAAAAAAAAAAAAATAAGTTTAAGTAAAATACGTTTTTGAAACTTTATGTCTAGTTGTCAATTTATGTCCCATTAACAGTTAATCTTGGATAGAATATGAAAGGTTAAAGAAAAATCTTTATTATATATAAAATAATTTGTAAATTCAAGAATATGTATATCTTTAAGATAATGCAAAGTAATTATTGGAAATTTTTGATTCTATTGTTGACAGATTATCTAGATCTATATAGTTTTTACTCGATTATTTTTTATTATTGCTATAATTTCGTATATAATTTGGGTTATAAAGCCATCGATTTTATACTTGTACTAAAATCGAAAATATGTTAAAAAATTTTTTAAATGTAATTATTATTATTAGTAGTAATTTAAACATTTAAACATAAGCAGCTAAAATTTGGTATACGTCAACTACTTAAGGTCCTGAATAAATGATAAAAATTTTAAGGGATGTTTCGGACTGACAAACCTAACCATTCCCTTGTCAGACGAACAACAATGAAATGTTTTCACAACAGTTACAATGCGTAATGATGTTGATGGAATTTTTGAAAATTTGTTATAAACTGTAACAAATTTATCACTTTAATAAATATTAGAAGCATTATGTAATATCTCTTAACAATAATTTTGTAACTGAATGTTCAAATCAGCTCTATATTTGAAATCATTCATGATAAAAAGACCCTTTTGAGTCAAGAGTGCTGTTTCGAGCTTATTAGGATCTCTTCATGCAGGGCTACCCAGCCAGCACAGATTCAAAAAGCATATGCGGGAAAAAGTAATATATTGATAGAAACACAGGTGACCTCTCAAAAACAAGATTAAGAAAATCAAAATGTGGAAATCAAATCCTTGAGCAGCTAAATGCTCAAAAATTTCGCTATTAATAATGATGGGAGAATCCTAAACACATATTAAAAAAAAAAAAACCAAAAAAAAAACCACATATAGATATTTTATTATATTGCTTACCCATATTTTCCCTTGCGTCTCTTCAACAAATTTAATAAGGAAGTCTCTAATTCCATCATAAGGCTGATAAACTACAGACACTTTTGAATTTTCACCTGTTGTTAGATGCTCCCTCACGTTAGAGTTTACTCTACTCTCATCAATGAAAAAGCTGCAATAAAATAATAAATTATATAAAAGAAGAAATGTTCTTAAAGAAAGATAAAAAACTGAATTGTAGTTGGCTACAGTTGCATCAATTTATTATCTTTACTCTGATTATTATGTGTCAAGCTTATATGTTTCAATCTAAAATGAATTAATCTAACACTTATTCAATTGTAGACTTTTATCTGTTTCTCATGTGTAGCTAATAAAGTATAACATATAACACTTAGGGGATGAATTAGAATATCGACTTCACTCCAGACCCCAACGTTCCACATCACATCCTGCTCTGGTTACAGCTCTTCAGGCACCTGGTGGAAAGTCTCCACGGCAGAGTCGTAGCTGCGATAAAGGCGAAAGGCGGATCCACTTCATACAATCCACTACTCGGGAATGCGTCATCGAAAAGTCTGACTATGGTTTCGATAGGTATCTGGATATTTTTACATAGTGTATATAATGATTATATGTTACATGATATGATTTAGATGCAGTGATAGATTATGAGGAGTGAATGTCACTGATGTACCACAGCAAAGGCCTTAAGAAAAATTTAACTTAGAACTTTTATGTAACTGTGCAGTGAATCTACAAGTGTAGAGGAATAGCCAATGTTTTTTAGTATACTGTATGAAAATAGCTGAACTTTACAGTTTGGATTTCATTTAACAGCAAAAGTGCATGCAGTAGGATTTTCATTTACTCTTCAAGTAAACATCTGAAAGATATATATGACTTATATGAAGTATTAGGGTTGAACTCAGAAACTAATTTTAATAAAATTCTTTAGATATTTAGAAATATATTACTTTTACTTACTATACTGTATCAAAAGTCAGCACTACAAATGCAAAGAAAACTGGATTGAAGGTAATGTCAGAACCTCTGAGATTAAGTAACCCTGTAAAAATTAAAAAGGAATTTATGCATATTGATGTATAAATAAAACAGGTTACTATTAATTATATGAAATTCCTTTACAATAACCTTATGTATAATTCATATCAGATACAGGAAACAAAAATTTAAAACTGAAATAAATTTTGAAACATTTTGAAATTAAATATTGTTGCAACTTTTCTCCAAGTAAAAGCCATGAATTTTTCTAGTTGAAAGTTAATAAAGAACAAATGAAACATTTAAATATTATTCAAAGTAAATCAAGTATTGTTGGTAAAACTCCCCCCCCCCCATCTTTGTTTTAGTTCATTCATATGAATCAAAACATAAGCCCTTGTCTAATTTTGAATTAAATTAAGGGAGCGATGAAAAGCTAGTGAAGTGGTAGAAGAATCACGTAATTGAGGGAATTTACTATGGAATATTAGAAGCAATGGGTGTTGGAGGATGCCAATTGTGGCATTTCAGATATAAACGTTGTTGGAATCACCATTAATAAGGAATTCTGTAGGAAAGTACTTTAACTCCATTCTGGAACACTGAAACGAGCACAGGACAGTTATTTTTTAAAAGAAAACCCTTCTTTAGGGCAATTTTTCAAAGTATGTCTGTAACTGTTTCATTAGAGATTCAAGTAAGATTTGATATTTAAATATATCATTTAAAATTTTAAAATATTTTCCTTCTTAAAAAATAAAGTCTCTGTATTAACAATTATGACTGGAGAATTGTGTGACTGGAGGGGACACATTACACTGGACATGACACTGAACAGCTAATATTGTACAATAATTAATGCAGAAATTAATTAAGAATAGGAGATAAAGGCATACATTCTAAAAAATAAGATAAAATAAATAAATAAAAACAATTATATAGTATTAAGTATCTCATTACAGGCCTATGTGGCCCTTGGGGTCACAGGTGATAAGGCTACTGGCCTTTTTGGTGAAAGGGACTTAGTGAGTTCAAGTGATCACTCCAACCCTTGCCAGCCTTTAACCACCATGAAAGAAACTTGGTACTCATTCTTTAGAGGCTAGGTAGATCCGAGGACCTATCTGGAGGAGAATTCAGTATGGAAAAAGCCTTGATCTCTGCTGGAGATTGAGCTGGATTCCTCCAACCCACAGAAAAGCGTCTTACCCTTTGGCTACATGGATCACAATAATGAATAAAGTACTAAACAATAAACGGATACAATTGAAAATTTACTATAAGCTGTCTGAAAGTACAAGGGAAATAAAGGGAAAAATTAACTAGGTAAAAGGCAAGAAATAAAAGTGAAAAGCATAATATAAAGTATGGAAATAAAATTAATAGATTTTAAAAATGTTACATATAAAGACAAATCAATCAAGTTGAAATTAAGACAGGTGGAAACAAGAGTATTGAGTACATTAACAATGTAGTCATTAAAAAATAAATTAAAAATAAATCCTGCTGATGGCTTGAGCATTTTAGGAAACCAAATGATAATGAATAATAAAAAAAAATTATGGTAGCCTAAGCATCTTCATTATTTCAAATAAATATCATCAAGTAGATAAATTCAGTAATGAAGTACAATTAAACAATAAATAATAGCTTTAAAGAAAAAAAGAATCTGCACATTTAGGCTGCAATATTTACTAATCCCAAATTTATTAGGAAATGTGTTATTGTAAAATCAGAAATCTTAAATTGCAAAAACATTGTGTAATTTGAGGTGGGTCATCAGAAAATCTCACTTTCTGAAAAATGTTTTCTGTTACACTAAGGAGAAATTGAATCAGTAGTTGCAAAAACAGGTTAAGTCATTTTTTTTTAATTTTTTGCTTTCGATGGATCTAGTGTTCATTTGGGTCCGCATTTACTGTGCAAAAACCAGCTAAGACAGATCAGCCACCACTTAGTAAAGACCAGTTCCATATAGTGTCATTTGCAAAAAACAGGTTAAGTCCACTGACTTGCCTGGTTTTTGCAATTTACATAAAATTTTGATTTACGTTCAGCAGACCACAGGTGGACGTATGTTCGATGTGTGAAGAATTTTCAGTTAAATTAAAATGTGCTAAAACAACCAAGCTACTGCTGAACACATTGTGCACAAAAGTCGAGCAAACAAGTTTTACAAAAAATTACAAATAGTGAAAAAGATGTGTGAAGAAGATAGTACTAGAAGATAGCTAAGTGTTGTTTCATCTGTCCTATCCACTATTATTGAGTATGTGAAGGTAAAAAAGATTAAACTTCGGGTTTTTTCTTCGCAAACATGAATTCTTTTACTCGATATTTACAGTCAGTTGCAAAAACAGGCTAAGTGAGCAAAACAATTTATTTTTTAGAAAAATATCTAAAAGTCAAAAATTGTCTGTTGTTGCATTTTGATTCAAGAGTTGGTTAAATAAATACAAAAAAAAATGTAGCCTACAAGCCATTAGTTTTTCATTAAAACAGTTTTTTCTGTTTTTTGGAAAATGGAGAATTTTGACTTAGCCTGTTTTGAAACTACCAATTCAATTAATCCTTATAACAACACTCACTCACAAGCTATATCATCAAGTGCTGTCAAAACTACTGCCAAAGCATTCTTCTCAGTCATTTTTTCGTGTGTCAGGGACACTTTCTCCTGCCATGTCAAGCCTATATAATGAAAAAGAAAATAAATATATTCACTATTATTAATCTCCAAATGTAATCTAATAACAATTACATGGAAATATTAGTTGCAACTACAATTACCCTTATCATCAGGGAAATTTGGTAATTTATGTAAAATTAAAAACAAAACAAAAAACACTTTGAATAATAAACTAGTAAATTTCTGCATTCTTAAATCTACTAACCTGTGTATTTGACTGATAAAGGTATAATAGTAGTTGACGGTCTTGAAGGTTTGTCCTCCCAGATAAGATCTACCAGATTTTCAGTGACAGGTACAAGGTGCAATCCTGATGTAGCCAACTGTGTAAGGAGCAACTTCCAAGAATCTGCAAAAGTGTAATTATGATTATAAATTCCAATAAATTAAAATGCAGCTTAGACTCCAAAATTAAAAATCAGGAAACAGTTTAGCTGGAACTTTAGACCCAATATAAGGACAAACATAATAATAAAAAAATATATAAGGTCATTATAATAGTGTTAAAACAAATTGTCAATATCAAAAACTGATTTCTGGAAATCTTGCTGATAGTAAGAGACAAACTTTTGCCATCCTTTCAAGAAAAGGAAACTGAATACCAAATTGATGAATACTACACTAAGTGATGTCTGCTTGCAAGAGATGACTTTCATCTTCTGCAATGAAATTTCATAAGATATGTAAGTGGAAATCACGGAACTAAAATCCATTTGATCCTAGAAATATAAGACAAATGATTTCCAATAACATAATGCTGTCAGTTGCCAGGGAAAGTAAGAGTAGTATTTTTTATGGAGTTTTTTTTTTCTTTCAAATTTTGAAATTCCTGCAATAGTTGGAATTTTGATCAGGTTAAGTTTGGTGAAGTTGTGAATGATCAACTTCTGTAAATTAATGTAGCTGCTCAAAACTAAAAATAGGAGAATTTTTTTTTAAGTTTTATAATTTAGAAGAAATCAAATTATCTTAATTTGAAATTGCAGGAATCAAATATGTCTAGTATTTTGAAAACAATTACATTCCTTCCTTATTCGTATATTTTCCAGATTTCTGTATATTTCTATAAAATTGTATTTCTGTCCTCAACTTGGTTACACTCAGCTGGTGATTGCAAGATCTTATCTTCTGCGCTTTCTTTCCTTGAAAGAAAATATATATATTATCTTTATATCTTGAAATCAAAATTAACGTGCTTACAATGTTAAAACTTCAAAGAAAAACTTTAGAAAACACACGATAACTAAACAACAAAAACTTCACTGAATAATCTAAAATCAGTGAAATTTTTGTTGTTTAGTTATCGTGTGTTTTCTAAAGTTTTTCTTTGAAATCTTTATATCTTCTTTATAAAGCTACATGTTTATTTTTTATATTTCAAATATTGAATATAAAATTCAAATGTTATTTCATGCATCTAATGTAGGTAATATGGTAGGAAATCTTTAAAGAAAAAAAAGAAAAATTATATATATAATTAACATAAACACACACACAGCCTGCTCAATTGAAAGTGGACACCTGTGGTATGGAACAGACACTTTATTTACAGTGTCAGTGTGTCTAATAGCATGTACTGTGGCCTTTGCCTTAAACACAGCATCCACACACCTTTTTTGATTTTTATTTATTTATTTTATTGTATGTTATTTTGTTATGTGGGAGACCAAAAATCTGCCATGTAGATACTGGTCTCCATGTTTGCTCATCAAACTGAAGCATCCATACGCCGCGGCATGCTCTCCACCAGTTTCTGATATCAAGAAATCGGTATTTTTGCCCACTCCTCCTTCAAAGCCTGCATAAGTTGCATCAGATGCACACAAATCCGGAGCTCCAATTCATCCCACAGATGTTCAATAGGGTTGAGGTCCGGACTCTGGGCGGGCCACTGAAGTTCCTGAACATTATTCTCCAGAAACCAGGTACTGACAACACGGGCCTTATAGCACAGCGTAATGTTGTGCTGGAACACAAATGGCCCTTCACCAAATTGCGTCCATAACACCCATAGGAAGCATGGAATGGTCTAGAATGTCCAGATACTGTGTGGATGCCATGTACCCCTCGATCACAACCAACGGACCATGTCCAAACCAGGAGAAACACTGCCACACCATCACACCACCACTGCCAAACTTCACTGTTGGGATGACACATTCAGGTAGCAGCCGCTCCCCTGGCAAATGCCATACCCAGGTTAGCCCATTCGATTGGTAGAGTATGAATTGTGATTCGTCACTCCACATAATGCTCTTCCAGTGGTCATTGACCAAGAACCAGGCCATACAATGCTGGGCGTTAATAGGTGTGATGTTAGGCTTGTGGGCAGCAGCCAGACCGGCGTACCCTAAGGCATGGAGCTCCTGACGAATCGTCATGGTACTGACAGTTGTTCCTGTTGCCTGCTGGAAGTCCTGCTGCTATTGTTCGACTGGAACAGCCCTGTTCTGCCTTACCAACCACTTCAAGGCCCTCCAGTCTCTATCGGTCTTGACCACCTCCATGACGTCATGTTTCCACTCCTTCACCTTTCGACTTCATGATAATAAAACCCACCGTCGGATTTGGCAGGTTCAGTGTCGCTCCTATGGCTCAAACACTCTGGCCAATAATGTGGCAAACTATAACTACTCCACGTTGAAAATCGCTCAGCTGCTTTGATGGTGGCATTTTACCTCAGCACATGGTTAGATACCAAATGACTCCAACTACACATGATCATGGTGTTTTATAACGAATATATTCAAATTATTGCATAGGTTGTTCCACTACGGCAGGTATCCACTTAGAGCAGTCAGTGTGTGTGTGTGTATATATATTATATTATATTCTATATTAAATAGAATGAAATTGAAAAATCAGAAATTGCAGAACATTGTCTAATGTTAAGCGTAAACCTTTGGCATTGAGGTAACCTCAAAGAAACAGAAAATAACACAAAAAGCAAAATTATAGAGGTCTTGTATATTCAAAATATATATAATGTCAATAGACATAATGGAGAAAGTATTTCTCAAATGATACTCTGCATATGTAGAAATTACATAAGTAATTTTGAAAGTTACATATTTTGATTACTAAGTAACATGAAGGGATTTATAAACTTATTTATGAAACAACTACACATACATTTTTATCAACAAGTTAGCATAACTTACTGGAATTCAATTTTAATATCTCATTAACATAAAGCATCAGGAATAATTTTCAAGATTATTAAAGTAACAAGTTTTTGAAAGTAATGCTTAATTAAAGAATTAGCAATATTAATTAACTTACCTAATGAAATGAGAAAAGGATCAACACCTATTCGACTTCCACTTGGCAAATTCTTTGACAGCCATGCTCCTTGGGTTTCTGCATTTGCAATACCTAGAAACAGAAATATCAACTAGTCCTGAAAACACTTATGAGCTCAAGGAAGATACAATTACTGTAAGAAGATTATCAGTTAAGTAATGTCGAAATATAAATACAATTTCCAGAGTTAAATGATGCCCTCATCTACTGTTCTTGGATTTTAAAATTATCAAGGCAACACCAGACTTCATAAGTCAACATTAAAGGCTAATACTTCATATCAAAATTAATTAATAAATTGAGATTATTTGATCTTATAAATGCACTAAAAACTTTGTTAGAAGTTTATATATCTAATCAATATCTAATCATTTATAAGAATAGCAATACTATTGTGAGATTACCTTCACTATTCAGTTGCAATGTTTACAGGATTCAGAATCATGCTTGCAATTTTTCAAAAATAAGTTCACATTATTTCGAATTAACAAAACTTGATACTTATTTCAATATATGAATGTAATAATGTATATTGGTCTTAAATAAAGTTCTTCTATCATAAGGGTGCAATCAATATGCTCTTAGGATTTCATAAGTGCCATTTAAAGAACTTAAGAAATAATCCCCCCCCCCCCCCGCCCCGAAATATTAATTAAGAATTAAACAAACAAACAAATTTCTCCTCAATCCTATTAAGAAACTAAACAAAGCTTGTATATAAAGTAACTGTAGAATAATCATGATGGGTAAAACTGAAAATCTTGATTTCCAAAACAGATCATATATTTAGATCATAGGTTCCCAAACTTATTTGACCTACACCCCCTTTTCAGAAAAAAAAATTATTCAGTGCCCCCCTGGAAATTTACCTTCTTTAGCGAACAAACAGAAGATGCAGTGAAAAATTCTTTTATGTATCTATATTTCTATCTATGTCCTACAACATAGTAAAGAAAGATGTTATTGTAAATAAGACACCTTGAAACTCAAAATGATAAAATTATTTATTACAATCAACCATAGTAATATTCGCATTACTTTCAGAAAATTAAGATAACGAAGGATAATATTAAAATAAAAATTATGAATAGCAATGAACTCTTATGTTAAACAACAGACAAAACATGCTCGAACGGTTTTTCAAAATTTTCTTATCTTCTCTTCTTTCTTTATGCTTCCACCCCCACTTCCAACCGAGGCTATTACCGCCCCCCTGGATCATTCCAGTGCCCCCAGGGGACGGTATCGCCCACTTTGGGAAACAGTGATTTAGATCATATATTTTTTGTTAGTGATTAAAACTTATGGGCAATTCAATTTCCTGTCAAATTCTGATTTGATGGAAGTGTGCAATCTAAAGCACTTTGCTCTAGTTTAGGTTAAAGATTTTTTTTTTTCCCTTCAGGAATTATGTTATTGAAAGAATTACACAATTGATAAGTTGTGTTGGTAAATGATTTGCTATTTTGCTGATCAACTATTTCCATTAAATACTGTTTTGATATGGGATATAGTCGCCAGACCAAGCATTGTAAGGAACTTCAAGAAAAAAGTGCTTTACTTATTAAAAACCAGATTTTAAACTTTTAGGTAAACCTTATTGAAGAATCATTCATGGGAATATGGAAGAATTTGATGTTTTGCTCTATTTCCTTAAAGTGATTTAAAGATCACCATCTGGTTACAACTGCTGTAGGACTATCAGTCCCTAATATACAAAAAAAAAACACAATACAAATTGCTTTTTCATTAAAAACTAAGTGATACATTAAACAATTCTGAACAAAATTGATGAGAATGAACAATGATCAGAGAGAAGTACTTCCTGTAGAACAAGAAGGCTTAATGTGCATGTATTAATATAAAGAGAAATTGATAAAAAGTAAAACACACTTACTTGTAAACAGGTTAAAAGGAGAATAAAAAAGATGCTAATAAACCTACAGTTTCGGGTTACTTAGTGAATTCCATCATCAGGGATGGCAAACATATAGGACATCCCAAGTAGTGTTTAGGACAACCATAGGCTTATTACCATCTTGTTTTATTCTCCTTTTAACCTGTTTACAAGTAAGTGTGTTTTCTTTATTTTCAATTTCTCCTCACTTCCTGTAGAATCAAACATGCCAAGGGTGATATATTCCTAGTGTTTTAATTAAGACAGTAAGCAACAAGTCAAGCAAAGACTAGTGTCTAGATAGAAACAGAAACCAACCTTCTTTCTTTAAAGTCCAATTACTGTCTAGTTCTTTATTTGCCTGTAAGAAATATCGTCCATCAGTCCACAAAGCTGCTTTTTCATCAGTTATAATAGCAGTTCCTGTGAAAAAAACATTTAATTATATCAAGTTTAAATACATTAACACTATAAGAGGTGCAAAACAGAACCATGCTCAAGATATCTTTAGTCATACAATATATAATAATATTTTTTTTCCTTGATAAAGATTTTGGAAAACTTATTTCTGAAAGCCACTGCAGGTTTAGGACCATTTACGATGCTATGACATGGTAACCTGAGCCTTTTAGTTTATGTCTTTGATCTTAAATAGAATGATCTAATAAATTTATAGGAAGAATATATTGGTTACAATATGATATTTATGTGAAGATCTATTAATTGACTTTTAATTGGTAGTATTAACTGCCAGTATCTTACAATGTAATAACAATGAGCAATATTGGATAAAAAAATATTCAGATATAAATTTCATCTTTTGCCGTAGCAATTTGACTGCAAATAATTCCTCATTCAAATACTTGGAAAAACCTTTCCCTTCCCTCTCTCTCTCTATATATATATAAACCCGGAAAAAAAAAAAAGGAATTCTGCTCATTTGGAATTTTTCCTCAAACTTTCAAGCATTTTACATAAAGTTTTCAACTGCTTTTATAACGGGATGGCAATGTTGTTTATTGCTCTGTAGTATTGTTTATTGCTCTGTAAGAAAAGAGTTTTCTCTTTTCTTTACATAATATATATTTTTTATTTACAATGTTCTTTTCTTTCTATAGGAACGTTTAACATGTATATAAGTTAATGTATCATGAATAGTTGATAGCTCAAGGTGTGAAAGGAAATGCATTTCTTACATTCCCTTTTTTCATGTTACATTATATTCATGAATATTTAGTCCTTATGTTGCTTTGTTCTTATATTAAATGCTTTTTGTACCTAGTGCTTTGTAGGTTTTGATGCTTTAATGGTTACGGTGATTTTTTTTTAATTTTTTTATTTTGTAGTGTTGTTTTTTTTTGTGGGGTCCCACTCCTGGGAGAGGGAAAGAGATTCATAGCCTTTCATGCTTTCTGAGCTTATCAAAATGTGAACTCACTGACGAGTCATAACATGGATGAAACATCTGTCTTAAGATTCCCAACGATGAAGCTCAAGGACTGAAAGCAAATGACTGCGCTTTTTTTATAGATTCCCTTTCTTCATCTTTTCTATATCTTTCATATATTGTTTGTTAAGTTATTAACTGGAAATCTGAACTTTTATTTCAATGTCTCTAATCTGACACTCAATAAAATTGCTTACAATGTAAGGTGGCTAAATCAAGGCAGAGATTAGTAAGAAAGTTTGATTTGATTGGTAATTTAATCTCCACTTTCTTTTTTATTTTTCCAAGTTAATGTTAATGGAAAATAAACACATCTTATAAAAAAATAAATAAATAATAATAATACATTACTCGTAGTTTTGATTGAAACAAAAGTCATTTAAGTATTTGAAATAATCCAAAATAAAAAAAAAAAAAATTATTCAAGAATTTTCATTAAAATGGACAAGTAATTATTTAAAGATAAAATTTAACATATGCAAATAATAAAATTAAAATATTTTAAAATTAAGACACACTGAGACAATTAAAAATACAAAAAATTAAGAAGTAGAGCAGTTTTGGGTTCTTGTTTTTTTTTTTTATATATATACAGTGGTGTAGTCTATTGAAACACTGGAGCAGTTGATGTCTCAATCTTTGAAATGCTTTAATAATGGATAGACACTGTTCTACATAAGGATCACACTATTCCACTATCACTATAGAATGTCCAATTAAAGAGAGTCCACCTAACATCAAAAGATTGAGCAAAGACATTATTAACTAAATTTTGTAATGAAATTCCAATCTTCTCAAAAATAGTAAGATTATGTAGCCCTGCAATTCTCATGCTACAAACCCAGTTTACACTAACCGCATTCTTTCTGATGACACATTTATTCCATTTAATCTGGCCCTTCAAAACCAATTTATAATTAAGTGACAAGATACTTAATACACCATTAAATTCAAAATGGATGATTCAGAATGAATACAGAATTCTGGAGGTTAAAAAACATCAGAGATATATTTAAAAATTTAAAGGAAAATTGTGTCAAAAAAATAAAAAAAAACCTTTCTTACAGCAATAACTAAGGCTGTTACCAGCACTTCAAACATTATCTTGACAAATCTTGACTTCTTGAGTATTTACTACAACAATGACTCTTTTTTTTATGAGAATATTTGACTTAGCTAATTAATTAAATAATTAACAATATTTTCTATAAATTAAATAGCTTCCAATAATGAAGACAAATTCAACAGCTTCTTTGATTTATTAGTTAAAGAAGGCTATTTCATCCCAAACTCACCATCCTTACAATAGAAGTAGTCTTTCTGAGATATATCTAGGAATACAACTCAAGAGCTTGTCAGGGTGTTTTTTTTTTTTTTTTTTTACCATGATCAAACAAACAAACAAACCAAACAAAAAACCCTTTTAGAGGCATTGTTAAGTTTGGAATTGAAAATTTATGATATACAGTAGAGTCCCGATTATCCGAAAAACTCGGTTAAAGTGAAAATTTGTAAATAAAATAAATCATCTAGGTTTAAATGTATTTTTTAACAAATACAAAAGTTATACAGATACACCACATACAATTCATATTGAAAGAGTTCTTTTACTTAAAAAAGTCCTTAGTTGTTTTTTGTTTTACGTTACTTTGGCTTTTTTCTGCCGCAATGTTCGGCATTTTTTTAAAGATAACCCAGGATTGTTGGTGTCGAAACCATTCCCCGATTCCAGGTAAGGGGTCATATGACTAAACGAACGAAGATTAATTTGCAAAAAAAAAAAAAAAAATTCTAGAAATATTTGATAGCTTGATTAAAGTGGAAACTCGGATAATCGGGGCTCGTATAATCAAGGTTTTACTGTATGTTGCTTTTTTTTTGGTAACTTGGTTGTTTGTTTTAGAAAAAAAAACCCAACTTTTATTTTTGTTATTATTTATGCTTATAATAATGTTTTTTTTTAATTCATTTAATATATCTTGGAGACATGCATTTTGTTCTGTCATAATCCTGGGTATTTTGAGTCAGCTTGAACAAGTACAATACACAATACTCTTGTTCTCTGACTGTATTAAAGAAACCAAATGTATTTTCACATCACTATTCTGTAAAATCTTTTATTTTCAAACTTCGAACTTGCAAACCCAATGCAAGTAAAGCAATTTTTCTTTTCTAGGCTATTAATCAGAACAAAGGAGAATGGGCAGATCTGCCCCACCACTATCTAGCGATAAGATTTATACATAAGGAAATCTCCATAAATAGAACATTTTTTATTATTACGACTTGTCTCAATTATTAGTCCGTTCGGAGTTATATAATTCTAGATATGACTTACGTTATGTGGTGAGTGTGGGTTGCAGGGAACCCGAGCACCGCAACCATTGATATGACTTATCTAGTTGACATCTTAATTCCCGGATGTATTAATTAATTATCAGTTAATAATTATTTTCAGTAATAGTAAATATTATTTTCATTTATTACAAAGTTATATTTATTATATAACTATAATAAATATAATATATTTATTACTATTTACTTGAAATAAATGATAATATTAATTATTAATTACGTATAATAATTATTAAAAGTTAATTAAATAATAAATTCGAGAATTACGATGTCAACTAGATAGTCACATGTAGACTTACGTAACTCCAAACAGACTAATAATTGAGATGAGTTGTAATAATAAAATATGTTCAACTTAAGGAGATCTTTCTATAGGTATATATATCTTATCACTATACAGGGCGGGGCAACTTCAAATACATTTGTCCCATTGTCCTTTGTATGCAACAAATAATTTATCCATGAAAATAAACTCTGCTGTTATTGACATTAATTTACAGATCTTGTTTAAATTAATGAAAAATTGCCATTGAATGAACAAGCTTTAAGAAAGGAAAAAAAAAAAACCTTTCCTTTGCCAATAAGTTAATTCATTTTCAGAAATGCAAAGTGATGGAAAAAAATAAATAAAAAGGAATGAACAACTTACCTGCAGATCCAGTAAATCCCGAGACAAAATCCCTTCTCTTATCACAGATTGCAACATATTCACTCTGACAAAATTAGATGCAAATAATTATTTTCAAGTATAATAGAAAATTACTTGATACATTAAATGCACAGTACAATTGTAAGTTGCTACTAAATTTTTGTAAATTTAAAACATTCAATCAAATATAGGGAATAGTCAGAAAGAAAATTTTTAATAAGCATTTTATGTAATTTGAAATCCTCACATTAATACAACATTAATTGGCGATAATAGAAAGTTTTATTCATTTCAAATACAATTTCTGATAAAAATCTAAAACTGCCTTTTCGGTTACCTGATGTGCATCTCCAGACGGTATAATATAAGCATCCAAATGTTCATTTTCATTTTTAAATGTTTTCATTAACATTCTCAATTGTTGCAAACGAGCTTCTGTGTTTTCTAAGGTTGGCATTTTGCAGTGATCACCGTATGACGTTGACATATAACAAAAACTAAAAGAATGGAAGTAAAAAAAATGCACCTTTAAATAAAATGACCAAAATGAGACAGGATCACCCCTGAAAACTTACTCCTTCCCTAAAATTACGTTTCAATTATAGCTTAAATTATACAATGGGATTTATAGTTATTGTAAAATTAATCAAAATTATATGGATTTTTGGTAAAAAACGAAGGCACAATGCTAAAAGAGAAAGGAATTCGCACCCTGAGCTGTCACCGGGAAGAGACCGGGACGGACCATTTCGTCCTTTTTAGGACTCATCAGTCAGCCAATTAAACTATGGTTTCGTTCTTTTTTAAATGCCTTTATTAAATTCCTTTTATACTTAGCGGATTGCAGGACAAGGATTTTGGTTATGATTTCTTCTGGGGAAGTTCCCGCTCTCGGGAGCGAGACCCGGGAGCTTAACCTCTCGCACCTTCTGAGTCTGTCATCGGTGGAGTTTGGCAGGCTGAGTCCGTCCCGGTGACAGCTCAGGGTGAGAATTCCTATCTCTTTTAGCGTTGTGCCTTCGTTACTCACCCACTTCTTTGATTAATTCAGGCACGTAGAATCTTATTATATGGATTTTGTTTACAGATTTATTTGAATATTTAAAACGAACCACTAACGGAAAAGAACCAGGCGATTCGTATCTATAACTAAATCAACGTTTATATTTATAAACATGTAATTCATTTCTATTGCATTTTATTATTTCTGTAAGTTATTTCAGTGTTTGTTTTTTTTTAACTTTCAAGAAGAATTTTCTGAATCGGTTCAATTTCAAATAAATTTCTGACTGTTTTATACAATCCGAATTTACCTTAGTGGATTTTTAACCAAAGACTGTCGATTGATCCATGCAAGAAATACTCGATTTATCCGCATTTACTTCAATTCATGAATAAATTTTAGTGTGCGTAATATACTTATCCCATAAGCAGAGGACATCGATCTAAACCTTAGCCCAAGACAAGAAGGATGACTTCACTACTCATTTCCTGTCTCACGCACTGAAGTTAATGGCTCGTTCTGATTGGCTACAACTTTTCTTTTATTGCTTTTTTTCTCGCATTAGTCAAATCCAGAGCCTTTTAAGTTTATGGCTGGATCTATGAAGCAAACTATGAAGTTTGTAAAATTTTGTCAGTATTTAAAATCTTTTTCTCTTTTTGTTTTCTACTTTTTTTGGCTTTTATCCTATTGGCATTCATTTTTTTTTCTTTTTTTATGTAACCCGTTTACGTTTTTTTTTTTTTTTTAAATTTTAACTAAATTTACTTATTTTTTTTTTTTTTAATTATTTTTTCCCCCATCTTTTACAGACTTTTGCACATCTTTGGCAATTAATTGTGTAATGCCAACAATGACTACCAGAGGGCAACTCAC
>JAFIDM010000001.1:67249805-67264634 GCA_023159025.1 Thereuonema tuberculata
GGTTGAGAACTCCTGCTCTAACCGAATCAGAAAGGCAAGACCTAGTTAGTGAAAGCCACCGCCGGCTTGGCAGTGACCCCACAAACAGCAACAAACAATTACTTAATATCCCAGCACGTTAAACTTTCTTTATTACTATTTCTTTGAACCTCTGTTATTATTTATTTCCCTTCTGCCTAATCATTCTTAGGAGAAGGTTTGTGCTGGCTTTGAGAGAAGCAGCAATTTATTTTCTTGTTTGTTGTTGTTTGTGGGGTCACTGCCAATCCGGCGTTGGCTTACACTAACTAGATCTCGCCTTTCTGATTCGGTTAGGGGAAGGCGGGAATTGGGCTGATGAGTCCGTAGAAGGACGAAACGGCCGTTCCCAATTTCCTTCCCTTAATCTAAAATCAGAAAGGCAATTTCCTATTTTGTTCATGGGCTGTTTTCTTTTCCTTATTTACTTAATATCCCAGCACGTTAGACTTTCTTTATTATATAGTTTTTTTTAAAGTTTAAACAAAACTATAGAAGGGTGAGGCGACTAACGAATAGAGAAATACGCTACTATTACGTTCGTTCTTACAACAGTCGTGGAATTCATTCAAAACCTACAGGAATTGGTAGCTTTTTGTAAAACTGAAATCTGATATAAAACCATAATAATAACGAGAGTAATTGAACCAAATTTAATAACATCGATTCGTTTTTTATAACTTATGAAACGACGTCGTAGAGATAATGTTTTAAGAGATTGTTCGCTAATCGATCGGCTGGGTTTATGAGTTTTTCTAATAATTCACATAAAGTTTTATCAACAATCCAATCGTACTGAGATTAATCCACTATCAACCTTTCGATAGATTATGATGCAGTGATAAATTGAAATATAAAGTAATCTTTTTATTGAAAATTCTTGATATTTTTTGCAGTTATTTATTTATTTATTTATTTATTTATTTATTTATTTTTTATTTAACAATTATCTAAATCCAATTTTTTTTTTATAAATTCCATTACGTTTTTAAATTTCTCATTAAATTAGACTCTGCAGAAAATTATTAAGAGTTAGAAAATAAAAGAAAAACAAATTAAAATGGAGTCTTTTTTAATTGAAATTAAATCTTTAGAAATCTTTGTATTTAAATTAATCGAAACTAAAGAATAATATATAGTAATTTATGATAAAAAATTTGAAAAAAAATTAGAATAATTTATATATTTACTGGTAGGATTCCGAGGACACAGTATGGTTTTACTTTTTTTTTCGAACATTAAGATCCTCACCAATTTTCTCTAAAAGTTTTCCCGTGGAATGAATAAGCGTCATTACAAGGTTCAGGCTTTGTGCAGAGATGTCTCCTATTTTCGAATTTATTTTTTCCTTTAATTTTTCTATCAGAATCTTTTAATTTTGACTCTTATTTTTGTGTTCTGTTTTATAATGTACCGTGACATTTTAGAAGGCTTATGAGCGTTGAAGTTAAACTTAGAAATTTCAACTTAGATTTAGTTTTTCTCAAAGGGAGTGGATTTTTGTTTTGTCTTTTCTTTTTTTAAATAAAACAAAACTAGTGAATTTTAATCCCTTTACTTTTGCACACATTAATTGACAACCACTTTCTCAGAATATTACTATTAAAAAAAAATGCAGTTGATGCTATTAAGGACGACCTGAGTTGTAGGGGCACATCTTCTGGGTTTTCTGTCTTAAATGAAAATTCATATAGAAGACATTATTAAAGACATTATATAGAATAGAAAATATTGTTTTTTAAAAGGTGCTAACAATCAGCTATTTTCTAAAGAAAAAGATATAGTATTTCAAAGCATAATTGTTTAATGGCTTAAACAAACCCCAGCATACTATTGTTTTCATTTTTGTAGGCCTGCTGTTATTGTAAGTTTTGAACATGATTACAGAGACTGTTAAAACACTTTGAAAAAATACAGAATCGAAGCGAGATTTCTATTTATTGCAGTGAGCATTTGTCTATCCGTCCATGTCCTACGATGTTATAGGCTTTCAATGTTTTGTTGTTGTTTTTTACCGAAGCCAAAATTAATTAACTGAGAACTGCTTCGTTCCCTCAGGTATTGCAGAGGTCATTAAAATGATAATCGTTCAAGTTCACAGCGACGAAGAATCGGCAAGACCCCCAAAACCAACATCTAAAGAAAGTTATCCACCATGGTTTATGAAACAGATGGCTATCTTGGACTCTTTGTAAGTAACTACCTTCATTCAAATCCTCAAAAGCATCAAACATTTCTTCTAAACCTTTCTTTTTTAAACGAATTTGGTTGAAAGTCATTTAATAAGGTATGAATTACGTTCCTTTTTATTCTCGATGCACAATTCGAAACAATACAGTTCTATAGACAATAGTGTATTACAATGAAGCACCGTATTATACATAATTCATAACAGAAAAGGATTACTTTATGTTACAATACATCGTTTTCGTATCTATTTCACCTTTTTTCTGATTGTTCTTGGTATATTTTCTGGTTTCTTCATAGATCATTTCTTGATTTACCCTAAATCGTTATCATGTTAAATTGTCTGAAACAGTAACTTATGGCTATTTTCGTAAAGATCCTTTGCAGACCTAGAATTCCCGAAAAGGCTCATTCTCATTATTTAGCGTTTCAATGGTAATCCGAGAAAATCTTAAAACTGTTTTGTTTGTTCTTAATAAGTAAATGCTTTCAGTCTGTCTTCAGTGATACTGCGGGAGGGTTTTTTAATTTCTTTTTTTTTATATTATCTATTATTTTTTTTCAAAGATCGCTAGGTTTATGGGCCTCATTAATTCAGTAAACAATTTTCGTATATTATCTCTTAGATGTTTGAGTCCTAGAAATGGGTTATTTATCTAGTACTGGACAAAGATAACGTATACTTTATGGTTGTATTTGCCCATTATCTCATTGTATATTTTTATGGATTCTTGAAAATCTCTTTTTGAATTTCAACTTTAATAACCACTGATACGGAAGCAATCTATCTAATTATCATAATTACTCTTTTCGAAAAACCGAGACAAAGGGATAAAATCTGATACAATTAAAGGTGATGATATCATTCGTCAATATAAATAACAAATACAAAAACACAACAAAAAAATGGCAGCATTATTTTAAGAATTAATGATATCTGTTCGTTACCCTGTATATTCAGATTAACAGCAAATAAAAACTAAAAAACTGTATTATATATAACTATTTATATTCAATAGTGGCTTCCGAACATCTACTTAGGCTTAATTTTAATTCCGTAAGAAATTAGAATGATTTTTAATGGAAATGCAGTCAACTCAGGACATAACAGCGTGAATGGTAGGTTAAACTACCAAAAATGAAACTACGATTGCTTTTAATAATAATTGGGCTCTTAGATAAAAAAACTAGGACTAATAGCCATCGTAGGCTGAACGTTGTAGTCATGACATTCATAAAAATGAGAAAACCGAAACTTTAATAATAAGAAGCTATTACTCACTGTGACCTCTTTAATGATTTTAAAAACAGCCAATCTTTAGGTAAGAGTTAAATTAATCGTTATGTGTTACCAATTAAATTGCCAGAATCACAGTAAAGCCATAACTAATTACCAAAGGAAGCTGAAAATTTACGGTTAATTTTATAGGTTTTTAAGACTATTTTTTTGAGTATTCTCAGTTCATTTGAGAATTAATCTGGAACAATATCCTGCAGGACTACTCATCTTCAAAAGACGATTCACCAATTTAATTTTTTTTTTGAAAATAGTTTGCGGTTGTTATTGATATAAAGTTATCTATATTAAGCTTATTTTCTTGTTACTTTACTTCGAAAGTAGTTTTTTTTTTAAATTGAAAATCGTATGATTTAAACAATATTTCTTTAACATATCAATTAATAATGTTGCTTTTAATATATATGTATTTTTTTTTCTGTGTGTTGTTTCAGGTTGCTATTGGTCTATATACTCTGCTGTTGTTTCTGCATATTGTTAGTCATCTTAGCAGCGGTGTGGGTTGTTCATTTCACAATATTCATTTCTAAGAACCCTTCCAATTCCACCTATTTGACTTCGTAAGTGTGGAGGCGTTATATGTGGAGACAATGCAACAGTGGATTTCGTCTCAGTTGTCTAATATTTAAGTTTAAAGGCTCGAAGGACATAATATCTTAGTTTGGAATTCAAAGATCGAATGCGATTTATTTAAAACTACATTACCACCCAACTTGTAACTATCAGAAATATCAAAATTATTGTCTGTTTGTTTGTAGTTTCTAATGATAAAGAACAATGTGGGTCTGTCTGTTTTGCAGAAACTATCCTAGGGGAAACTTTGGATTAGTTATAGATTGACTGACAGAGAATGACTGATAGTGATGATCATCTTAGAAGTACTGTTTCTACGGACATTTAAGCTTCCAAAGCCCCCGTATTACAAGAAAATTCTGTTATCAAGGATCGAAAGGAGAAAAGAATTTCTTAAATACTTATTTGAAAACTGAATTTATTAAAAAAATAAAGGAAAATATGGAAATACTGGAATTTGTTGATAAACGCTTATTTCGACCAAAAAAAAAAAAATGAAAGAAACCCATCCTAAATGTAGATAGAATTATAAGATTGAAACTCCACAGTTTGTAGTTTTTAGAATTAAGTTTCTTTTTACAATGGCGATCAACTGAAAAGTACCTAAATACTTCATATTGATTATTTGACTCCCTCTGAAATCCAAATACATGATTCCAATAGATAATTTATCAAAATACTTCAAGAACTTTAGTAAGTGGAAATATGGTGGACCGGATCACAAATTACAAAACTTTATAATTTATAAGCCTATACGTCATTTCGGTGAATCTAAAAACTAATTAATCTAATTTAAATGGTAACTGTCATTTTCCCTAGAAATCTCCCTTTGCTGTACGAAGAGAGACTTATCTCATTTTCAAGGTACCTTACCTTTTAGTGTCGACAACTCATGTTTAGTACAGAACCAATTCAAGATTAAATGATTGTAACCAAAAATTATCAAAAACTCATTTTGGAAACAACTAAAAACAATAAATACCGTATTTATTTTAAGACATATCTGCTGCAAATTTAAAATATACAGTATTATAGGAAGCTAAGCAGCTGAGTAGCAACTTGAAGATTGGTGATTCGTTACCTTTTTTCTTGAACCCTCATAAAAATAAGCAAGCATTTCTGATATTAATTAAATAAAAAGTGAAAATCAATAAGTAGTGATAAAAAATTTCTAATTTAAATAGGAAATTCTTAATCAAGCACAATAATTTACTGCACATTAAAAAAATCCTCTTCAGCTGTATCTTCTTAGCTAGTAAACTTTCTCAATGATGCCTACCCAGAACGCAGTGTGGCCAGGCTCCAAGGTACTGAAGCGCCTTTCCTTCGCTATATAAAATATTTTGGGTAAAAGAAAATTGAGACACCTCAAAACCTATTCTGTATTCGATAGCTCAGATGTAGCCCTGATTAGAATAACAATCTTACTTTGCTTATTACTTTTTGCGCTCTTGCATCTGAAGATTGCTCATTAAATCTTGCCCATACAAAATATATTGAAAGTACAAGGTTGAATTTTATGGAGATTCCCATTAGCAGTTACTGTGCCAACAAGCCTTCAAGAACAAACTGCTGTTTCTACACTCATGGACAAAAAAATTAGCGCACCAAGAAGGAGTCGTCAAAATGAAACGAAATTTTACATACGTAATGACTACTTTGATATAAGTAAATGATTAGAAAATCAAAGAAAAAGGATTATTTATTTCAGAGAAAAAGGCAAAAGAACGGAGGAGTTAATACTCCGTTGGACCCCCTCTAGCGCGAATGCACGATGCGATACGATCGGGCATTGAGTCATACAAGTTCTGTCTGATGTCTTGAGACATTTCGTTCCATATTTGCTGTAACCTTGCCTCTAGTTCGTTCAAACTCGTGGTATGCCCAACTCGTCGTCCCAAATGATCCCAGATATGCTCGATTGGAGACAAATCTGGGGATCGGGCAGGCCAAGGAAGGGTAGTTACAGTGCGGAGACAGTCTTGTGACACCCTTGCCGTATGAGGCCGAGCATTGTCTTGTTGAAAAATGGCTCCTGGGAGCCGTTGCATGAGTGGCAACACATGTGGTTGCAGGATTTCATGAACATACCGCTGGGCTGTCATGGTGCCACGGAACAATACTAGGGGTGACTGTGTATTGCAGGCAATGGCACCCCATACCATCACACCAGCTGTGGGAGCGGTGTGTCGCTGTACAGCAAAGGCAGGATTGAAGCATTCACCACGGGCTCTCCACACACGAACACGATTGTCATCACTGCCGAGATTGAACCTGGATTCGTCGCTAAAGACAACCTGGTTCCATTCCGCTGCAGTCCAGTTTCCTCGTGCGCGGCAAAACTCCAAACGGAGGCGTCGATGGGTGGGCGTCAAGGGCAGCACACGTAATGGGCGCGGCGATACCAACTGTTCTTCAGCCAGGCGCCTTCGTATGGTTCGAGAAGACACAACGGCCCCTAGTGAAGGTGCTACCTGTGCCTGGATGGCAGCCGATGAAGCAGTTGGCTGTACGCGTGCATTTCTGACTATGTGGCGGTCTTCTCGACGACTGGTCTGTCGAGGGCGTCCTGAGCCTGGTCTTCGTGTACATGACATCTCTCGGGTCCAGTGGTCCCAACACCTCCTCACAACACAATCAGAGCGGCCTAATTGACGAGCTACTCGCCTAGCTGACCACCCATCTTCCATCATCCTGACGATTCTCCCTCTCTCAAACTGCGACAACTGCATATACTGTCTTCGAACACGGCGTAATGGCATGTCTACCTCAGCTCTTCCTTTGTAAATGATTCAGCACACTCAAACAAGCTTTGGTTACCTGTTTTATACTCCACAGAGTACGATGTTCAACGCCCTCTACCGGCTATACGTAATGCGCAATCACGCTGCATTTCTAATCATTTGCATATCTCCCCGACATGTACCTTCATTGCAAGTTTCGTTACGATCCCGCAATTATTTCTTGGTGCGCTAATTTTTTTGTCCATGAGTATATTTTCATTTCTGATGGATCATGCCACATCTTTTCTAAGCACATAGAAGGCGGATCCAGAAGATTGAGAATGAGATATTGAGATAAATAACCGGTTGTATAATACTGCTTGTTTGATACAATAATACCACTTGAATTCTTTTGAATATCGGAGCACATTGGTCAAGAACCAATGACTATTTTAATGAAGAATTTTATTTCTTTTTTTTATTTACTTTTTTTGTATTATTTCGGATTTTAGAAAAGTAAAAAAAAAAAAATACATTAATTTTATTTTAATTTTCAATGTTGATTGCAATCTTTTGGTATCAAAAGTAATACTTTCACTTCTGTAAAATTTAAGATTTTTTTTTTTCCATTTACATTATCTTATGATTATGCTAATTATGATTAGGATAACGATGAAACAGACAGCATTTTTCAAAGAACTAGTTTCATCATTCCCAATAGGTTTTTTTTTGGTCACTAAGAGTGAGTGAATGATTCAGCTGCGAATGAAACCAGAAGAGAAACAAAGACTTTGCGTCATAAGGGAGTGGTTCTAAAAATAAATTGAAAAAAGAAAAAAAAAAAAAAAAAGGTCACTTGGATGCTATTATTATCAGCAACATTCAGATAGGTGGAGTTCATATCCATCAGTTTCCATTGTCGTTGGAAGTGATTCGATAGGGAATGCCAAAATCTGAATGCTTTTCTACGTGTGTTTTGGGCATCTGATATGAGAATTAACGGCAACCTGTGTGAAGCATCTACAGGTTAACTTCGAAAATCCGGCAAACTCCGGACCTGAGGAGTGCCGGAGTTTTGAAAATGCCGGATTTTTTATGGCTGTATATATATGAGCATATTTAACAGGAAATGACTACCTGTATAGTCCTTTAAAGAAAGAAAAGTAAACACTAAATGAAAACCAAATGAAATTTTAATGTTCACCAACTAAATAAAACAGTTCTACAGAATTTTAGTTCAACTGAATAAAATAGTTCTACAGAATTTGCGCTCTGAAATCCATGCCGGAAATCTGAAGGAACCGGATTATCGATGGCCGGATTTTTGAATGTCAACCTGTATGTACAAATCGAAAATCCTACAAAACAAAAGGTTTTATTTCTTTTTTCTCTCCCTAGATGGCGCTACTGATTTTAAAAGAGTGAATTAGGCCTCTTAGACCTGAAATTCAGATACGGTCTTTTTCAATTGATTTGAGATAATTGGTTTTCTAATGAATATATATATATATATTTGTTAGCTAATTTACGTAATTTTAAGTTTTTATGAAGTGAATTTGGATAAAAACATGAATTAACTTATATTTTTCTTTTAAGAAAGATTTTTGGGATTTTAATAAAAACTTGTGCCAGTAAGAAAATAATTTTTATCAAAATATAATTTTGATTACGAGATTCTATTTATTCTATTTATTTTAATGGAAATTACTAAGTTCTGCTCCACAATGAAGCTT
Organism: Thereuonema tuberculata; assembly: GCA_023159025.1. Classification (NCBI taxonomy): domain Eukaryota; kingdom Metazoa; phylum Arthropoda; class Chilopoda; order Scutigeromorpha; family Scutigeridae; genus Thereuonema; species Thereuonema tuberculata. The sequence continues at coordinate 67,258,337 of JAFIDM010000001.1, forward strand.
TTGAACAGCAGGAATCACATACCTAGTATGACTGTTTGATGCCTCCTGCTCCTATGTTACGAAAAGGAATTATTTTTGAATCTCAACATTGTAAATTATTTGGTTAATTATTGATCCTACGTTTTTATACTGTAGGCATCATTTTCCGTTGTTCTATTTCCTGCTGTTTTAAAATTATTATCTGTCTTGACTTTTGATCAGATTAGAAATTGAATTAAGATATCTGTTGTTATTCCCTGTTATGTTTGGAATGTAGGCATGTAGCATTCTTTTGTATGAAAACAAAATATGGAGACAATTTGTCATTTAGGTCTTCCTTCCATCACTAATGTGGCCAGTAGTTTTGAATATAACGGTTTTTAATATTCTTTTGGGAAGGTCCAACCAAAAGAAAACTGGAGTAAATGCTGGGGTTTTTCCCTTTTTTGGTTGCAGTGGGAAAGAGTTACAATACAATTAAAAATTTCCTTGAAAAATGTATTGTTCCCTATCCTTGTTACATGCCACCATCAAGTTACAATGTGGGCATCCAATTTTTCCTTTCCTTTCTTCCTCATGCTTTTGCCCATGAGCTTCACTAATAACTTAAAAATGACAAGAAGAATTTGGACCGGGTATTTAACTGTTTCGGTGGCACCGGAAAACATAGATTAAATATATTCCGATTTATTATCATTGGTGTTTTTTTAAGAATCCATAAGCAATTCGAGGTAAACAGAATCCTTTATTTCGTGTTACTCTTTATACGTACGAATAAATTCAGTGCCTTTACAGTGGTGTAGGGACTCAATTCAAACTTTTGCTGAGAAGCTTCTGCTCACTGCGAACATCATAAAATATTATATAGTTTCTGATGACAATAAGCCAGAAGAGATGAAGTTTTCTTCAACTCAGATGCCTTGTACGCGATATTCAGTGATGCCCTCGAATCTTCCGTATTTTGATTTGAGGCACTGTAATTCTTTTTTCAAGTCAGAAATGAAGTGGTGGAACGGAAATGAAGCTCGTCAACCTTATTATCTCATCAAAGATGGTAAAGTAGTAGCATCTCTTTGGCGTTGGTGTCCGGGTAAGAGTTGGTCGGGGAATGATCATGTGTTCGTGAGGACACAGCCTAAAGCTGAAAGGAAGAAGAAAAGAGCAAAGGCTGAAGACGGAAAAAAAATAAAAAACTAATTGCAAGGAAAAGATATTGAGAATGAGGCTTGGATAGAAGGGATAGAAAAGAAAGACAATTAGTGTTACTTGAGAAAATAAAAATTATGAAATAAATGCATCGTTAATATCAATAAAAATGGATCTATATTAATTAGAGTAAAGTTCTGTATGTTTGTATCGTATAGGCGGTATTAAAAGTATTATTACAAAGAATTCCAAGGTAATATTGATTTATCGTGGTTTTTCATAAGAGAAGTATCAGCGTTCAAATCCCATCCGATAAGATGTTTTCTCTCATAAGGAACAATCTTTTAAAGTCATTAAGAACTCGATTTACAACAGATACTTAAGTGCTTAAATAAAGATAATTCTTACGTTTCCCGAATGACTACTTTTATAAATATAAATTAAACTGAAATTAGAATGCTTTATATGTTCTGAAAGACTGCTGCTGATTGAAAGTTTAAAATAAAAACAAATATTTTACAAAATATGTGTTATATGTTATATTATAAGTTGACAATTTACTATCAACTGTTATTAATCTCAATTGCTAACTGAAAAATAACAACAAATTTATAATATGATGTGGCAGCTTACGAATACTTTTATTAACTTGCAAATACAATAATGCTACTTTTTACCTCAAGTTCCTTAGAGACCTAATTTAGACCAATTTCATTCGGAAATCATATTATAGAAACTACCCAGGGAACTCACATCTAGGGAGTAAATAGCTGTGACAAAAGCAACGCATCTAGGGGATGGCAACCCGAATAATTAATCCTGTCGGTCCAGAGGCAATTAGATGGCAACACCATCATGAGACTTACCCTGATGTTACGCGGCCAGAAGAACTTTTTGTTTTCTGGCAGTCTTCAAGGAAATAAGCGAACAGATCCATTTAAGTCAACAAACGCAAAGATAAAGAACAAATGGAAACGAATGGCGGAACAGACGCACATAACGACTTGAAATGTCAGAGGACTTGCCCCTAAAGAAGAGAAATTGAAATCAGAATTAAAGCGATTGAAAACAGACACAGCAATCATAACGGAAACCAAGAAAAAAAACTTAAGAACACCAAAGATCGCAATAACTGTCTTCTTTTCTATAATGGAGTATCTCAGAATCGAAAAGCCTCGTCGGAATTGCGATTTGTATAAAATAAATTGAAGAACAAAGTCCAAAGCTATACTTAGTAAAACAACCATTATTATTATAATCTTAAAGAGTAATAAAAAAAAGAAGGCTATTTTAACAAACTTAGACATAGAAGTTACAGCGGAATGGAGGAAGAAAGTCTCTATGAATACTTAGTGGTTTGTGGATTTCAGTGCAGGCCTAGATTTACAACAGATTGCAAACATTACAGGAACAAACAGAGAACAGGTATTAAATGAAAATGGGAAAAATCTTAAAAAAAAAAATTGATATTTGTAATAAGCCCAAAAATACTAACAGACAATCGTCTTAAAATGTACATCTATATACTTGATCTGCACGAGACTTACGATCTATTATTGATAAAATTATCGTTAATCAAAACTTGCAACTTTAGCGACGATAAACCAGTATTCATAAGCTGAAATCTCTTCGGATCTTTTTTTAATTAAATCTAAATTGATTATCCCAGCAAGATGGATTCACAATAAACCTCAAATACAACCCAATATAACCTCTAATACAACCCATGCTACAATGTATAACGACACCAGGGAATAGGGAATTTATGCTCCTTTAAACCAAAGGACAATGGACAAAAATGTATGGGAAGTTGCCCCATCCTGAATAGTGATAAAATATATACCTATAGAAAGATCTCCTTAAATAGAGCATATTTTATTATTACGACTCGTCTCAATTATTAGTCCGTTCGGAGTTATATAAGTCAAAATAGGACATTTGAGTGAGTGATTGTGGTGAATGTGGGTGGCAGGGAAGCCAACCAATTACAGGTGGGAGGATGCTTGGCTTCCCTGCCACCCACATTCACCATAATCAATAAATCAAACGTTTAATAATGATTATGCGTAATTAATAATTAATATTATCATTTATTTCAAGTAAATAATAATTATTTACATGTCTTAAATGAAAATAATATTTACTATTTCTGAAAATAATTATTAAATGATAATTAAATAATACATCCGGGAAGTACGATGTCAACTAGATAAGTCATATCTAGAATTATATAACTCCGAACGGACTAATAATAATTGAGACAAGTCGTAATAATAAAAAATGTTCTATTTATGGAGATCTTTCCTTACGTATATATCTTATCGCTATACAGTGGTGGGGCAGATCTGCCCATTCTCCTTTAATCTAAAACTGTAGGTCTAGACTTTAAATTCAGAACGGAATAGCCTCAAGAAGCTATTTTAAAAACAATAAATGAAATACTAGAGAAAATAAGTAAAAGACACAGCAGATATGGAATGAAGATATTAAAGAACCACATCGAAGAAAAGAGAAAGGCTTAATTTGAGATACCTTCAGACGAAGGACTGGACTGATTATTATAAGCATACATGTGCTATAATGAAAAAAAAATAGGTAAAAAAAAACCAACTCAACAGATAAAGCTGGGATAAATAGGTAAATGAGTTAGAATACGATTTACATGTTGCTCAAGCTATGGTCTAAAATGTAGTAAAAAATCGCAACACTTCTATAGTTACAGACTGAAAAAACTCCACTATACACTTTCTGGCCACTTTATTAGGTACATCTAGCTAGTAGCATGTTGGGCCTTCTTTATCCCTCAAAACAGCCTGAATTCGTCGAGGCATTGATTCCACAAGATGCTAAAAACATTGCTGAGGTATTGTGTACCATGCAGACATGAGTTTGTTGTGCAGTTCCTGAAGATTTGACGGAGATATAGACCTGCAACGAACAGCCCGTTTCAGCTCATCCCACAAATTTTCAATCGGGCTGAGATATGGGGACTGAGCAGGCCACTGCAGCAAGGAAAAGTCATCATTATATTCCTCAAACCATCCCGAAGTGATGCGGGCTTTGTGCATCTCCGCATTATCCTGCTGGAAGTAGCCATCTGCATGAGTGATAAACTGTTAACATTTACGGTTGCAGTTGGTCAGCTACGATGTTTAGCTGGCTCTAACATCCTGACGTGATTCCAGAGATACCAATGGACCCAACGTGTGCCAGGACAACATCCCCACATCATCGGCCCCCACCGGCTTGAAGTGTTGTTGTGAGACACAGCATTTGTGCGCACAGCGGGGATATACCTAATAAAGTGGGCGGGCGGTGTATATTGATTCCTTCGAGCTCTAAGAATATGAAGAAACTACAATTTCATTTCACGGCAAAAAACATTCTTGGTTATGATGGCGTAATATAGAACTTTTTATATACTTGCTTCTAGACGCAAAATTAACATTTTTAGACATCTTAACATTAACAAAATTCCTAGATGAATGGACAATAATAAGCAATAGTCCGTATATAGACAAAAGGTTTTAGAAATAACTGCAATTACTACTGAGAAATAAGCCTGATTTATATTTTATAAAGTATATGGTAACATCTTAATGCACCGACGAAATAACATCAGCAAAACATTGCCAGCTGAATGACAATGTGGATTCAGAAAGGGTCGTTCTTAATACTCTGATTGTATTTTTATCTTGGAACAAATAAGGAGAGATTACAACCTATCGACTTTTATTTTGTTCATTAATTATGATGGAAAAAGACATGACGAACATTTGGTTAAAACCACTAAAATCCTACATTTCAACCCTTTTCAAAGTAATAGTAATAATAAAACAGCTGTAGTTAATTAAGAAGTGAAAGAAAATTGTGCTCTATCTCCTACTCTTTTTAATTTATGCGCTGATTCAGTCCTACCGACATGGCAACAGTCTTCAATGGAATTTAAATTGGAAAAAAAATCCTTATACATTTTTCCTTTATGTCGATGACCAAGCTATATTTACAGAAGATGGGCTTCAGATGGCTTCCAATAACCTTCGACTCATGAATGAATTCGATCTAAAAATATCTTCTAACATCCACGGCATTTCAGGTTCCAAATCATCTACAATGCAATTTTATCAACAGTGAAAACATCGAACCGGTTTACAGCTTTAATTACCTGAATCCTAATATTTCTTATTGATATAAAGATAATATTGATATCAAATTAAATAAATACAGTAGAGCCCCGATTATCCGCGGGATTCGGTGGCAAGGGCTTCGCGGATAACGAAAATCGCGGATCACCCGAAAAAAGACTGAAAATTAGATGGAAGCACGAAAAAAAGATATTTCACCATTAAAAACTACGTTTTATTGTACAAAAAACATAATATGTACAACTTTTAAAATATGTACAGTAAAGCAGAAACCTTTGCTCTACGTTTGTATCTACAAATTCCGAGAAGGCCTATAGGATCACGATGCACAATAAACCTGTCAGTAATTTTCGACCTTCGCACTGTAGGGCCTATTGTATTTTCCTTGTTGTTGGCTTGGATTAAAATTGGTTTTTTTGAGGTTCGTAATTAAAAATTTTTTCGCGGCACTCGATTTTTTCGCGAATAATCGGGGCTCTACTGTACTAAGAGGATGTGCAGGATGATGACAAAGCACAGATCTCCATACAAGTAAAATTTTATAAAGTGATGGTAATTTTATAAAGTGATGATGGACTTTAGAGAAGTGGACGATTAATAGAAGTGACAAAATGAAAATGGAGTCTGCAGAATGAAATTCTTACGTTCCACAGCAGGAAGTGTTAATATAGAAAACTAGCAAAAAATACCCTGCTTCGCCTGGGATACAAAAAAGAGTTGTCCTGATATGGATGACGAAGAAATTGAAATTGTGTGATCACTTAGAAACTTTTCCAGTTGGTAAAAAAGGCACTTGGTAGTTATAAATTTTGTTATAGATCTGCTACCGTCGCTTTGCTCCGGAAGCCTTGCATACGTAACGTAAAAAGACGCTTTATTTCTTCAAAAAAAAAAAGCAAGTAATTTCAAGTTAATTAAAAACTGTAACTTAGAACTGAAAACACTCATGTCAAATTTCATGTTCGCAACTCAAGCGGTTTCGGAGATACGCTGCCCTGCAGGATAGTTTCCCCCTCCCGTTTGCACCC
>JAFIDM010000001.1:67264644-67274808 GCA_023159025.1 Thereuonema tuberculata
ATATACTTTAAATTTTGACAAAGAACACTCTTGTGAAATTTCATGTTTGCAACTCAAGCGGTTTCCGAGATACGCATATCGTTGAAGAAAGTTTGCTCCCTCTCCCCGCTTACATCCTTTAAAATAGGAATATCGAAAATTCGTTGAATACATATACTTTAGATTTTGACAAAGAACACTCATATCATTTCGTGTTTCCAACTAAAGATATGCGTACCCTTCTAGAAAGTTTGCCCCTCCGTTTACATTTCTAAGTCCGGATCAGGGTTTTCGTTGTTCATGCATTATTCCGGGATGCATGTGAAGCTCTGGGCCAAATTTGGTAAAGATCCGTTGAGAAATGGCGACGTTGTTTCAAGACAAACAAACAATCAATCAACAAATTCTCGCTTATTATATAGATGAATTGAATAATTTAAACATTAATGAAAAAAGACTTGAGAACTACAAAATGAACTAGTAGGAGCATATTTTGAGAATAAGTGGTGAGAGATTTCTAACAATTCTGAACTACAAACCAGAAAAAAAATCGAAGTGCTAGACGCCTAAGAAAAAGGTAGATAGACCTTTCATGAAGTTGGAACAGGCAACCACCTATTCCCTGAAGATAGCGATGGTGATATTGGCTGTAACTATACTTAAAACTTTTATCTTTTTAACTAAACAGTTATTGTGATTACAGACGAGAACTTTACTTCATTTTAAAACTATATTATAAAACTAACGATAAAAGGAAAACGTCTACAGTGTTAAATATTATAAACTGATCAAAAGCCTGGGCTACTTTTTCATGGGATTTTAAAAATCGAATATGGGTTTGTGTTTCAGTAACGTATTGTGGCAATCTCGAAAATCTTGCCTGAAAACATAATAACTCTACAGATGTATGTGAAAGCTTTTACTCAAGTGATTTAATTTCACTTCCAGTTGAGCAACTCATAGGAAACAACGGATGATTGCTTTCTTAACACATGATTCTGATTTCAAATCAACAACAAAGAACTACTTTTACGAACAGATTTCTTGATAAGGTCTCGTGAAAAGTTCTTTATTTGAAACACCGTCAATCCGTTGTAGTTTTTCGTGGGCAGAAATTTACAAGGACTGAGTTTTCTTTGTAAATTTAAAATGATTTTAAATAGACATTCTCTGGTTTGATTAGACATTTTTTTGTGGTTCGGTGAAGAGGAACAACAATGCTACTTGGAATTTACAGCAAAACAGGAAGTTTACAAAACACTGACTTAAAAAACAAAAGAAAAACACTTTTGCTAGATTCGAAAGTAGAATGATGATGGCATAATCTTCGGATCATATTAATATCAGAATAAACAAAGAATATTCAATTTCCAGTACCTTCCCTCTCATAGACTTGTTTCCTATTTTCATTGTGAAAATTCTAAGCAGAAATATGCATATACAAAATATCGTACCTGAAGTACTTATTTTTCTATTAGATATATAAACTTAAATTTCAAATTGGCAAAGCTGTAGTGATACTGATTTTTTTTTAGTCAAGTGCAATTTATGGTTGCTTAATGTAACATTAGAAATGTTTCCTGCTACTGCAGGAAAAAGAAAATGATAGAAGTGCCATGAATTTTTCTTCAATTGTACGACGTCGAAAGTATGAAGAGTTTAATGCTAAATCCAAACCAGCATCAATTCAAATCTGATATTGGAGATTTCTAAAATAAAAATTTAGTGAAAACTATCTACATTTACTAAACAGCATAATAAACACACTGACAATTTAAAATAGTCATGAGAAAAGCATTTTGATTGCGTTTCATTATTAAAGAAACAGTCCTACTACATCAAAGTTTTCTTTTGTATGACCATATTGATTCATTTTAAATGAAAACTGTAAACAAAATCGTGGTAAATAATGCAGTATCATTCACTAAATCACAACAATTAAAAGAAAGTACTTATTACAATGAAAGCCATCGACAAAGCCTGAGTTCATTCTAGATGCTGTTTTGATGTCTAACCGAATGTTGGACTTGTACAAAGATCCAAAGTACAAATTTACATTTACAAAGGCGCCAAATGAATTAAACACCATCGATTTCCGGATCATTAATAAGAAATAAACAAATGGCTTTAATTAGAGAAGAGTCGAGGACGAGAGGACGACGAGATATTCCAACTGGTGTGTTAGTCCTAACCTCAATGTAAGTACAATTGACAATGGCCACAAGGTTTTTCCTTACATAAATAAACATTAGAAAAAAAGCAAAAGAAAAAGCTTTAATAAGATCTGAACTGAATACCGAGATAATATGAAAAGAAGGAAAGAAACTAATATATGTCACAAAAACACGCATGAATTTCTTTGTACAAATTTAATGTTCTTTGATGTATCGGATTTCGTATTTAAATAGTAAATGACTGTAGTATTTCATCAAGAATTGATACAGTTGATTTACCAATGTCATAATAGAAATGTTTTTGCGAAAATATCTACGATGTTTTTTCCTATTCCTTTATCTCCATGATACATTAGCCAGTATTTTTTTTAAACCAAATATTAGATTTAAGCTTTTTCGAATTAGCAAATTTCACTGAACTATGCAGCTCGAGAAATAATAGATTCAAGGTGTCAGCAACAAATTAATTAACTGGTTTTGAAGTTCTCACATACTTTGTTCATGGGGTCAATGCAAACAATTAAAGCCATTCACGATAATTTTTCCCTTTAGGTGGTGAACGGTCGCTTTATCGCCATTATGTGAGCTGTATCCCTGCGCACATCACTGTCGTAGGAATTGCCTAACACCGATCGAATTGAATAAAATGACATCTAAAATATGATTGCAAATGCAGTTTTAAACGCTGTTAATTCCTATTTTGTAAATATATATATATATATTTATTTTTAACATGGAAGTTAAATTCTCGAAATTCAACTTTAAGTTATTAATTTTAAAAATTGCTCCTGTTAATTGGCACTTAACGAACTAATACTTATTCCATATTTTTTTTAATTAGTTAATTTATTACTTTGTTTTAGTGGAATAATAACGGTATGAACTGGTTAAATTCATAATGTAGAACACCGAACCACTGAAATTAAGACAAATTTTCATTATTTTTTAAGGAAAGTATTCGGAATCATGTAGCCAGTATCGTATTAATGGAAAACCGTGGTTTTGTTTATTAGTTTTTAAGACAATTTAAGATTTAGCTGGGTCTCCTTCTCAGGACTGTGGATGAAGACAAGATAGCGGAAAACGACTGCTGAAATTGAGGATCAATGAGAACTGTATTTGGAAATTTCGATAGAAAGGCATAGATTTATATTTTGGCGCGTCCCCCTATGCTTTACAATGGCGTCCCCCTATGCTCCACAACTCCCTCCATAGCGTACGAAAGAGTCTCAACAAAATCTCCAATTTTGTTAAAACTACGAAAAATAACCACGGTTTTCCATTGATACGATATTAACTATATGATTCCGAATCGTCTTCTTGTAAAATAACGAAAATTCTAATTAAAGTGGTTCGGCGTTCTTCGTAACTATCATTCTTTTTACAAACTAGTGACTCTGAAAATATAAATTTATTAAAAATAACCACATCTTCACACCAATAAAATATATTCAATAAAATACATTTATTCAATATATTAAACTGTAAATATCATCTAGTAATTCTGGATCTGAAGGAAGAGTGGGCATAGTAATTGGGTATTTAAATAGTATAATCATTTAGAAGGGAGTTTTTTTTTCACCCGGAGTTGATAGTTTTCCTTACAAAGTTATAAAAAGATGCAAGAACGAAATCGTATTACAGAATTATTAATTTCATTCATTCTTCCAACTCCAGTAGATCGAAAATGTGATATGCTTTACGTGGTATGCCTTTTTTAGCTAGTTTTTGTTCTATGGATGTAATTTTAGAAATATGTACAATATCTAATTTTAATACATTTATGTTTATAGTATCTGTTGTAGATTTCTTTTTGTTTTGGTTTTAATTACCTTGAATATTGGGTATGTGTTTACATATATTTTACCGGCTGAAGTATGTGCTGTAGTAATGGTTTGATTGTAAGATATTCGTTTCTGTTAGTTAGAAGAGGTGATTGAAATAAATTTAAAGGTAGTCATATTTTAGGGGAAGTAAAAATATTAATGGAATTACCTATATTTAATTTAACAATAGGAGGGATTTGTTTAAAGGAAAATCTTTTATCTTAATTTGTATTTGGGAATTAGAGTGTCATTGTATCGGCTTTTTGATTAAAAAACGATAGTTTGATTGTTTATAAGAGTAATTTGATTTTCGTAAGGGATAACTCTTCTAAATGATTATATTATTTAAATATCCAATTACTATGCTCACTCTTCCTTCATATCCAGAATTACCAGGTGACATCTAGTGAAAGTATATGAGAAGTTAAAAGATAAAAGTATAGAAGGGTAATTTCCAGTGAATTTTCGATGATGCTGTGTAACTTATTTAGATGGACATGACACGACATGATATGAGAGTGAATAGGTGGCATTTGATTACAAAAAGTTCATATAATGAACCGCTTGTCTGTTTCTCTTTTTTACATCCAATGTTTCTAAATAGAAACATGCTATGAACAAGAGCTTAATTAATTACATAAATAACAACATTGGATTCCTTGTTTATTCATAGATGTATGTGGATCTGCATTATTTCCTGGCTTGTCTTTCAAATGGTTCTAATCGTTGGAATTATTTATATGATATATTTTTTTGCCCAAGGTTCCTACAAAATGATGTGTAAGTGTTACTATTATTTACATCTATTTCCGTGTAATTTCCTATATCTTTTCTGTTACCTGGAAAAGATATAGGATGAAAAGATATAGAAAAAAATATAAGGCCTTGACAATACTTTCAAATTTGCATAAGATAAAGGAAATTCCCGTTGCTCATGGACAAGTTTCCAGTAACTTGCTGCATCTTTCTATGTCCAGCAGAAATGAATTTTGAAGGTAACTATCATGGAGTTATTTATGGGTTTTAATTTGTTTGCTTATCTGTAGTTGCCGTTAATTGGTTGCAGTTTTGCTAAATAATCTGAAATTTCTAGTTTACAAAAATCTGCAGAATTAGAAATATATGCCCTATATTTGTTTTTGCTCTTTCCTGGTTTTTCTTTTATTTTTTTTAATGAAATTTTGCAAAATAATATACAGTAAGCTCTCGATTATCCTCTCGATTGTTGTGTCTGAAATATCGTCACTATCCATTCTATACTAATCCACTAAGATTATGTATCATAAGTCATTCGTTTGCTGAGCGAAGTTTAGATAACCTCTAATCAGTATTCAGGAATAATTCTTGAAAATTGATACATATAACGAATCTTTACAAAACGGGAAACTTCTTATCTATTGCATATAAAAAGCAAAATGCAAACTGCTTTTTATCTGTTTTCTACACTTTGCAAAATCTGTTGACCAAAAATCAAGAGAGGGTGTGACCAATTCAGTTAGAGAGAGGAGCTTGGACAGATACGGAATTAATCTCGATCGATTTATTTCACGAATAACTTTTTTTTTTTATTGAGGCTGATCTCAAACTTCATACCTTATACACTACTGTAATAATTGAAGATTGAATTATTGAAATTAATAAGCAGAACGCCTTTAACTTATCTGTTTGTAATATCTCTAAATTGGCCAGCGAGGAACAAAAATCCTTCCACACATGGAATGTAATTTTAAATTAAAACAAGTATATGTGTGTCTGTATCCGTCTGTTTATGATACGACGATTGAAGAACTATTTATCTTAAGAATCTGAAATTTTATTGCTACTTGAATATGACTATGTACCTCTGTTAATTACAGACCCACAAGTAAGGAAGTTGAGATATAAGAAAAAAAAAAACCTAAAAAACCCCAAAAAACTACTCTGGGTTTATTCGAAAGTTGACTTGACAACATTGCCTGCCCAATATCGATCTCAACGTGAAGGGGAATGACATTTCTTAAATCAACAGGGAAGAGTTATATTCAGAACGTACCCATGGATTTGGAATGGGAAGGGTTTGACGATCTTCGCCGTTCAATCAAAATAAAAAAAAATGTGTCCTTTTCTGTATGGGAGAGGGGTTTCCAAACAGAACGATGACTTTCTAAACCCCCCCCCCCCCCCCCCAAAAAAAAAAAAAAAAGAAAGAAAAGCCAAACTCTTTCATTTTCGAATGCAATGATTATGATCCCAACAAATTAGATCTCCCTCCTCTACCAATGGTCATATTAACTTAAGTGATTTTCGTTTTAGATGAAAGAAAACTAAGCATTTTCTGATGTCTTTTCTAATTGAATTTTCTTCATTTTCTTTTTTTCATTTCTTCTTCCTCTTCCTTTTTTTTTTTTTTTAGAGTCGAATTCTTAGTTTTAGTCAGAAATCAGTTGCCGAAGCTGCTTAGAAACCACATTTTTTTTAATCATGTTGGAAATGAACACCGAAAAAGTAGGTATTCTAGTTAGGTTGGAAGATTAATTTTGATCAATGAAGATATTTTTAGATGGACGTTGTCACAACTGTGTAGTCAAGAGATCAGATTCCTGCTACGATACCAAGTTTAAAAATGGTTTGCAGCTAGGATATGTCGAAGTCAAGAATATAAATACCAAAGTTCTACTATTTTTGAAACAGTGAATGATCTTTACGTTGTTCAGAACAGTCTCACGGAGAGACTCGAAACTAGATTGTGATTTTCCCCACAGACTTGTGATAAATGTAGCATATCTCTTTTTCATGTCAATTAACTGTAACGAAAAAATTTAGGAATAAAAAAGCCTCAGTTTGCTAAGCTGAAATAGCTTAAATTCCAAGAAGCATAGTTATTTGAAAAACAGACTGAGCTTGTATTGATTAGAAGCTACGAATTTTAATCCACTTTCGCGAGAGCTTCAATGCAGCCATGATTCATCTTGCACTTCTGTTTTAGGAAAACATTTCATGTGTAAAGCCGACGTTTCAATTCGAAAAAAAAGAGATTATCGCATTTTTTTTTTAAAGCTTACTAAAAGTTACTTTAGATGATTTAAAATAATCAATCTGTTTTTATTTATATGATAAAACTACATAGTTATATTTAACGAATCATAAGGCAAGAAGTTTCTAAAACTGAATTCCTTGTTCAGAATTCATTGAGCTTTTAAGTAAGTTGAAGAGTTTCTGAGAAAGAGTGGTTATAAAGAAAGTAACAACCTTACGAATCATATTCGGAGATTGAACAAGCCGGAATGCTTAGAACTTACTGATTGCTAGTAAAAAAATCAAAACTGAAAACTGTAAATCACCAAATTTTAATAACTATATAGTCAATTACTGTACTGTAGTTTTTAAGAAAAGAATGCTTCTTTTTTATGAAAGAGATTCGATGAATTCATCTTTAACATTTAAAATCCTCGAGTCAATCCGTGGAGAATGAACTCACTGTAAAATCACTAACTTACGAGCTGTTTCATTGGATATCAGTAATTCGACCCTTAAATGCTAGTACACTTAAGTAATTTTAAGTATTTGTAATTTCAAAGTAATTCCGATTCTTTTATTTTTTTTTCTTTGCAGCTGGCAAAAAATGATCTTAATACATTCCGTCCTTAGGAGAAACAGAGAAATAGTGAATTCAATTAAAGCTATTTTTTGTCCAGAAGGACTGTTGGATTTTTGTTATTAAGTAGAACGATTTGTACATCATGAATCAATCATTAAAAATCATCTTTCTCTTAAATTATTGTTGCCATTGATGTAATTCAAGAAGAGGCTTTTGTAAAAATCACTTCGTAAAAAGAAAAATAAATAAGCCGATTATTGTCTTTATTGTAAACACTTCTTTTTACACGATAGGAGCTTTGCTGTAACGAGAAAAATTTATTCGAGAATAAGTTAGGAATGTAGATTGAAGACCCATTCAATCATTTCCCGACCTTGGACGAAAGAACTATTCCTGATTTCCCTGAAATTATCAGAACCCATGCAGTATATCCTCGGCCTGACGGTTTATCTCTTACTATGACTGTCAGGCTAATTGTAATATAAAAAAATGAAGGAGGGACAATAACAGTAAATACGATTAACTGGACTAGCTTTTGTTAACATCGGCGCTGTGAACTGACTTGCGCGGCTTGCGGCGACTAGTGAATGAAGCGCATTATACAGTATGTCGCCGCTGTCGCCGCTTTCTGGTCTGCATATTTTGGAAACGGGGCTACTCGGGACAAAACGTATGTTAACAGTAAACCTTTTTTTTGTAATAGAAAAGTATATCCCAATATAAACAGTTCATCGCAAATTAAAACGAGGAATTAGAATTTACTTAGAATGCTTATTTTACAAATCGTAGATAGTGATTTGTGATCATTTCCGCGAGAAACAAGCAGACGACCTCACCAATTCTCTTTCAGTTTCTTTGTTTTCTTTCTTTATTTCGTAACTTTTCTTTCGCATGTTTACTAAATATCTATACTCCGATAATTAAATGATTCTTAATCTTCACTCAGAAATTAAAAAAAGAAAATAGGAATCGAGCGAGAAAATGAATGCCGATTCCTCGTTTAAGCATTGCAAGCGTTTCGTGATTTTATCTAAAAATGATTGTTCCCGCTACTCTCATACGAATGACCTGCCGCTGATTCCGCTACCGCTCATCTTTAAAGGCTACTGAGTTTTGAGGCAACAGACTTCTGCGGACTTTGACGTCACAAACTGTCGCTGAAGTCTGTTCTTCCGTGGCTAATGAGCATCGGGCTTGAGTGAAATGTTCGTATGAGCCATTGAAACGACCACTGGAAAGTCACAGCGCTGCAGTCGTTTTCATGCAGTCGCATGATTCAGTGCGACCTTTGGGGACTGCTCCGTTAAATTAATGGGATAGTTTTCGCTATTTATTTATCGTGGTTGTGCATGTGGGTGTTGTAATACAACTAAAAAAAAGGTCTCGGTTGTCATAATTTTCAAAAGGAAAAAAACAAAACAAAACCGTTGATATTGGCAACTTATATTAAAAATTGGGAAATATTGTAATAATAAAAATCCATTTTCAGACTAAAATTAGAAAAAAAGGCGCTTTTTTTTATAATTATTATTACATCACATAAGCTAAATACTTTTATCACTTAATATTTCTAGATCGAAACTGAAGATTACGTAAACAGCAAATTCTGAATTAATTGATTTAACAGTTACGGATTCTGTGTTTTATTTCTTAATCTATTATTTATTCTCACAAAATTATTTGCATTAGTTCAATTAAAGATTAGACCAATCAATCTTTAACTAAATTAACTTACAAAAATCAATCTTTTACAATATTGCGGTGACTGTATTATTGTATTATCATTATTTTTTTTATTACATTAGCTATCAGTAATGCTTTTTTCCATAAGCATTCTTATTTCCACCATGTCGTCTGATTTTTATCCGATTGCAACTTGATTTATTTAAAGATTTTATTATTTTAATCTTAAATTTTTGTGGTTCAATTTTTTTATTTTGTTCAGATTGGCAATGTAATTTCAAAGTGATTAAATTTATTATGCCAGTTTTGAATCTTTATAATAGAAATATGATTAATTTGTTTTTATTTATTCGGGATGATAAGATTTATAAATCAGCGCCCAAAATAATGATTGCCATTTGTCTTTGGATTTATGCCTTGTCGTTACATGGTGGGCAACGACAAGCATGGTGGGCATGGTGGGCACAAAGTTTTGGATTTTTTATTTTGAAATGTAATTGTCATTTATTTAATGATATCTATGATGCTTTTTTAAGCAAAGAAGCTTAACTTCCTCTGAATTTTCAATCGGGTTTCTTTTTAAAAACTCAAGAAAAAGCAGAACTTATAATAGTTACATGTATATCTTATCCTCAAAGTTGCATTTCACTGTATGGCTACAGTAGAATGGTAGAATTCTACTGTAAAAAACTTTACAGTAGTAAAGTAGAATATTGGAACACTTGAATTGCTAATAGCAATACTAATTTGTGCAAATCGAAAGTGTGTTAAAAGACTGTTTGTTATCTTACATGCTAATATGAAATTTTTTAGTACGTTCTTTCCAGAAAAGATTATAAAAAATGAGTCTCCTTTAGCTTGGGTAACATCTTGGACAGATTGAAAAAATGGGACCAAACACACTACTAGATATAAAAAACATTTA
>JAFIDM010000001.1:67284808-67306892 GCA_023159025.1 Thereuonema tuberculata
CTTAATAAGTGAGTGTTTGTGTGCTAGCTGTTGATGAACGATCTACGCTACCTGATTGTGTCGGTGGAGGTAGTCTGTTTTGGACAGAAGGGGACAGCCTGATATTATGTGGTCGATCGTCTCATGTGTGGAAATGTGGCATTTCCTGCATCTGTCGTCGTGTGTGCTTGCGTCGTGTAGAATGTGTTTCTTGTATTGTGTGTGGGGATGACTTGGTCCTGTATCGCGATCATGAACCCTTCGGTCTCCCCAAACAGCTCAGCACTCGTCAGCCATCTGTTCGACGCTTCCATGTCGACATGAGGCTGGCTGAGTTCGTGGCGATATCTGCCATGGAGTTCCTTACGAGCCCATGATTCACGCAGCTGCTGTGTGTGGGTGTCGGGGGTGGTGAGTGTTAGAGATGGGTTTGCGAGGTCTAGGGGTGTGAGGTGTGTGTCAGCCTTGACAATGGCTGAGTGGAGTGAGGAGTGTTGTGCTCTTTAGTGGAAGTGTTCCCTAATTGTGTGTACTTGTTTTTCGTGTAGGGTGATGAGATTGATGAGTCCTCGGCCTCCCTCCTTTATTATTATTATTATTATTATTATTTCGTAATTATCAGAATCCGTTGATAGGGACACTTCCCTAACGGGACTGTACTGAATTTATCAATGTTAATAATGATAAAAAAATATTATTATTTACTAAAAGTTTCAAACCTTGGGTTTCCCCAGTAAAGACAATATGGCGGGTCAAGAACAAAGCACATATTACTAAGTGTAAAAAAGTATGCAAGAATGATTAGGGATGTGGTTGGGTCCATAAATTTCCTAACTATGCGTTTGGGTTGAATATAACAGCCTTCTGGAGTTGTGCGTAAGTGTTTTTGTGAAGTTCTTGTGTGCTGAGGCTGTGGTGTGAGGCACCAGACCATTGGCGGACAGGACGATGGGTACAACACCATCTTGGTCTTCCATCCACCTCTTCTGGAGCTCGTGTACTAGATCGGTGTATTTCCTGATCTGCGTGAGTTTTCTTGCTAATAGGCACTGCAATATCAATGAGATATTTCTGTTTGTTGACCTTATCAACAAGTCTAATATCAGGTCTGTTATAATGCATGGCTTTGTCTGTGTGAAAGGGGCGGTCCCAGTACAGCTTATGTGAGGGTGACTGAAAGACGATTTTGTGTTGTGTACTTGTTGTACGGGACCTGTTCTTAATGAGTGTGTGCTAGCTGCTGATGAACGTTTAGCGCTACCTGATTGTATTGGTGGAAGTAGTCTGTTTGGGAGAGAAGGGGACAGCCTGATATTATGTGGTCGATCGTCTCATGCGTAGTGTGGCATTTCCTGCATGTGTCGTCATGCGTGTTTGCTTCGTGTAGAATGAGTTTCTTGGAGTTACGTGTGGGGATGACTTGGTTCGCATCGCGATCATGAGCCCTTCGATCTCTCCAAATAGCTCACCACTCGTCAGCCATCTGTTCGACGCTTCCATGAGGCTGGCTGAGTTGGTGGCGATATCTGCCATGGAGTTCCTTACGAGCCCATGATTCACGAATCTGCTGGTTGTGGATGTCGGGGATGGTGAGTGTTGGATAAGGGTTTTTGAGGTCCGGGGGGGGGGGGGGGCTGAGGTGTATGTATTAGCCTTCATAATGGCTAAGTGTAAGTAAGGAGTGTTGTGCTCTTTGGTGGAAGTGTTCCCTAAGTGTGTGTACTTGTTTTTCGTATAGGGTGATGAGGTTGATGAACCCTCCTTTGCGTGGAATAGTCATACTTTTCGTAGCGGACTTGATGTGGTGCATGTTGTGTTTCGTGAATGTAGTGGGGGTTGAGCGTTGTAGTAGCTACTTCGAGTTCGGTGTTTGTCCATGCATTTATGCCAAAGGAATACGTTAATCTAGGGACGGTAAAAGTGTTGATGGCTTTTAATTTTATTTCCGGCATTGAGTTGTGTTTTGAGGATGTTGTGAACGCGAGCACGGTCTATGTTCTTCCTCTTCTTCTTTTTCTTCTTCTTATTATTATTAAATAAATGTTCCTAATCTTGGGTTTCCCGAATTAAGACAACATGGAGGATCAAGGACCATACACCGATTGCTAACAAGTAAAGGGCACGGTAGTGTCACCGGAGTTGCCGGTTCAGACCATGTGCATTCGAAAGATCTTCCATAACTAAGTCAACCAGCAAAATTGTAGCGGCAGACAGCCAAGGGTGTTGGAGCTATGAGGGTCAAAGTTAACATGGTGACCTACGGGAAATCACTTTTAAGTCACTGCAAGGCAGATACTGTGTGTGTTCACAGTGAGCACATTTAAGGAAAAATATAAAACATAACCCAAAAACATATAATAAGAAAAAGTACCTTTCGGTGTGAGGAGAGTGTAAGAAGGTGAGTGAGAGAGGAGAGAGATGTGCAAAGAGAAAAAAAGAGAAGTGAGAGGCAGCCGAAAGAGGTGCTCTGCGTATGTCCGGAAGGTTGACCTGTTCCAGGACTTGACCATCTCCTCCTCCTCTCCTGCTGGCTATCTGCCTGGCAAACTCTGCCAGTGAACTCCCTTTGGGACAAGCTTTCAGGAAAGGTGCCTGCCACTTGCCCGGCAACTCCAGTGACGCAGTCCTATCCTTTACATTGTCAGTGAACAGAGGATCTTCCTTTCGCATGCCCTGTTCTCTGAACTTCACATCGATTGTATCTGATTTGAAGCTGATCAATAACAATTTCCTGCTTATTTTCCAATCAATATCTGCTTATTGTGTCTGTCTCATTCTTATCTAAGGTTGCAGGCTACTTATAAACCTCTTGCAGTGACTTATGAGTGATTTCCCATAGCCCGCCTTGTTAACTTTGACCTCTCACAGCTCCTATACCCTTGGCTGTCTGCCGCTACAATTTTGCTGGTTGACTTAGTTATGGAAGATCTTTCGAATGTACTTGCTCTGAACAGGCAACTCCGGTGACGCTATCAACCCTTTGCTTGTAAGTGTAAAAAACATGTCCTAAGGGGGTTAGGAATGTTCAGGATATGTGGTTGTGTCCATAAATTTCCTAACTATGCATATTGTGCTGAGTATCACAGTCTTCTGAGTTGTGCGTAAGTGTTTTGTAAAGTTTCAATGTGCTAAGGTTGTCGTACAGTTTGGGAGGCACCAGACCAGTGGCGGACGGGACGTTGGATACAAGACATTCTTGGTCCTGCCTCCACTGCTTCTGGAGCTCGTGTGCTAGGTCGGTTTATTTACTGATCTGCATGAGTTTTCTGCATTCTCTTGCTGATAGGCACTGCAATGTCAATGAGATAGGTCTATTTGTTGACCTTATCGACAAGTGTGATGTCAGGTCTGTTGTGATGTATGGTTTTGTCTGTGTGAATTGGTTTTGTCTGTGTGAATCCCCCACACATAAGCTGGTCGCAGTGCAGCTTATGTGTGGGGGACTATAACACGCTTTGTGGTTGTACTTGTAATATGGGACCGTGTTCTTAATAAGTGAGTGTTTGTGTGCTAGCTGTTGATGGACGATCGGCGCTACCTGATTGTGTCGGTGGAGATTGTCTGTTTGGGAGAGAAGGGGGCACCCTACACATGTGGTCCGTTTATCTCATGTATAGTGTGGCATTTCCTGCGTGTGTCGTCGTGTGTGTTTGAGTTATATAAATGTGTAGTTGCGTGTGGGTGTGATTTGTTCCTGTATCGCGATCACGAATCCTTCTGTCTCCCCAAACAGCTCATCACTCGTCAGCCATCTGTTCGACGCATCCATGTCCAGGGAGTATGTTAGTGTGGGGAGGGGAAAAGTGTTGATGAATTTAATTTTATTTTTGGCGTTGAATTGTGTTTTGAGGATGTTGTGAATGCGAGCACTATATGTGTTTTTGAGTGCACTTTTGATGTTTGCGTTGTCCGTGATGCGCGCTTGCTGGATTGGCCCAGGTACTTGTAGGTCTCTCCCTGTTATTATTATTATTATTACGTAAATGTTTCAATTATTATTTTATTATTATTATTATGTAAATGTTTCAATTATTATTATTATTATTGTTATTGTTATTTGTATTTCAATATTTACCTAAATTTTATGATAGTATTTCAACAAGCAGAAAAAAAAAATCTTTGGAAGCGATATCTTCGTTGTTCGCCATTACTGGCGCATGTTTTGAAGATGTTTTTACATTTGCGGGATAGCAGACGACACCTGACTAGGTCAAGTTAAATACTACTGCTAGGTTAAAGCAAAAGACCAAGAATGTAGAAAAACAACGAATATATATAATAGCAATTAGAATTGCTCTGACAAATAACATTAAAAGGAGAGAGAAGTAAGAAAGAATGAAGTGAAGTGGGATTTGAAAACGAAGCAATGAGATGAAATATGCCATTTCTACTTCCTGAAGAAAAAAAGAATATTAAACGAAATTTTACTTAAATTTCAAATAATAAGGAAAATTTTTGAAAAATAATCGATAGAAGAGAAAAGTTACAAAGTTGTATCTATGAGTAAATCTACAATATTATTAAGCTAAATTAAAGAAGCAGCTTTTCATTTTCCTGTGCACATTCACCTTTTTGTACAGCCAACAAAGCGATTAGCGAGTTTTAATGGCGGATCGATGTGTTGGTGACTTGAAAGTTGAATTTTTACTCGTGGTGCTTCCTGTAGCTGTTTGCACGGAAATTGGAAAGGAACGTTGCATTAAGTCTTCAAAAAATGTAACTGACACCTATGAATTAATATCTATAAAGCAATTAAACACGGATGAATACTGAAAAGCTACTTGCGTATGGAAAAAAACAAAAATTAGATAAAATGTTACGTTTAATGTATGATCGTATTCAAAACTCTTTTCAAACAAGCACTGCTTAACAATGGTCGATAATAATTATAACATAAAATGACATTAGTTGTAAAAAAAAAAAAGAAGCACTAATGCAGAAATATTTAATTGAAAATTTAAAAAGGGAGATTGCGTTTATGTGAAAATATGCCAAATCAAGACACAATTAACAGAATAATTAGAGTTACTATCTTGTAATCAATGACATAGAAAAAAAGGACAGGTTGCATAAAATTATGGGCTTTGATTTGAGCTTTCGATTGAAGGCACGGCTAAACCGGAAAATGCGGTACCTGCCAATCACAGATGTAAGGATACATCCACGCAGGGATACATGATGGTGTGCATACTGTTACCTCAAATCGCAGTTAGCCAGATGAGGGTTAGTTTTTCTAGTAAAAGATTGTGCAAAACCATTTTTAAATAAGCTTACCTACAAATCTCATTCTATTTTTCACTAGTTAATTGAAAAACTATAATTCATATCTTAAAAGTAACGCCAAGGCGGCCATCTTGTCCAAACTCGACAGTAGTCCAAAGCAGTCTGGTACCGTAATCTCCGGTTTCACCAATTCCAGATTTAAATATTGTAACCCTTTGCTTAATTTTTTTTTCCTTTTCTCTTTTTTTCCCCGTAAATATACTGATTATAAAACATAACATGCTTTTAGCATTAAATATTGGACAAATGGGGATCCTGATTATAATACTTTACGACGTTTTTTCAATACGCTAGCTGGACTAATATTTCCGTGGCTTAGCTCTAAATGAGGGGTGGGCATCTGCAGCCTTTTGTGATACTCAGTGCGGTCTTTCGCATGCAATTTCAAAATTCATATGTGGTTTTAATACGAAACTTACAAAAAGAGCAACAAAGAATTATATTGTAAATAATTGAAAACTCAGAAAATCGTTTGGAATGAAATCGTCCAAATATTTCTGTTTCGATACAGTCATACGTCGCTTAACGACAGAGTTAGGTTCCTGGAAAACATGTCTTGAAACTAAATATTTTTCTTTAGACGAATAGAGATTTTTCTTATGCCCCTATGTTGCCATTGCATCTATGACAATATAGGGGTATATGACATCTTAGAAAATTGATGTTTACTACATTACAACTTATATTTGATTTTCTTGATTTATATCTTAATTAATTAATCAGTTATACAATTTATAATACTCCAAAGACTGCATCCTGATGAAGTTTCCATTACGTAACACGTGGCCTTCCAATAACAAAAGGTTCCACCCCTGCTGTAAACAATATATTTTATTAACATCTAAGTTTTTTTCTGATAATAAATAACTAAACAATAAGACACCAACGTAAGACAGCTTACTTTTTTGACAAAGTTTCGAAATACGTTCACATACATGTATCCGGTTTTAGTTCCTGTCATCCTATTTAGATCATGTCATCGTTCATGTCCACGTTTGATTTGATTTGATTTGAGTGACATGGGCCTAGAGGCTAGAGATATCAACGATTTTTTTTACTTTCATTTATCAGCATATTTGGAGATGTTTTTGTTTAAAAGAAATTTAAAAAGAGAAAATTTACTTTTAGGTTCTGAGTCAGCTTAGCTGAAGTTTATTGTCTGCAGCATTGTTACAGAACAGACAAGATGTCGTTCCGACGGATCGATACGAAAACTGTGTTGTTTAAATATTTTATGTTTGTGTTAAACATCGAGATGGCGCCGAGGCTATTTGCTAATAATATTTGATGAGATAATTTTTTCTTTATTTATAAATATATTGATTGAGTGAAGGCTTAAAACCATATAAATTCTGAGATAATGACTTTTAATAGAAATCATATCATCATGTAATATTCGTGTTAGTCAGGTGGATGGAGAAAGGACAACATTCATTAAGTCTAAAATGCTGTTTGTTTACAGGTATGCTATTCTTCTTAAACTCGAAAACGTTCAGAGCTACAACAAACTTAATAAAAAAAAAAAAAAAATGTCATGAAAGTCGTTAAATGGTGAAATCAAAACAACATTTTTACTTTAGAACCAAGCAACAGCAAATTTTTATATTGGATTCTTTTTTTGGTGATGGAGGAACATATAACGAAAGATCCAATTTCACGCCATTCTAATTTCGTTAGGTTATTTGTTAAGTTAGGCTTATGCACTTCCAAGATGTTTCTGCTGAACATGTATGTATTCATGCATACATATATGTTTATAATTTAAGTTAATTAATTAATTTAAATTTTGAATATATTAATTAAAAAATGTAAATTAATTTTTAAATTAAGTAATTTTTAAACCAATCACAATATAACCTTCAGCGTCTCCCTGTAATATACAGAAATGGCTGACTATTTTGTTTTATTGCTAGTAGGTAAGTTGCAATGAACTAGATAAATTAATTAATTTTTTGGCAGATTTATGAACTGCCTCACTTTCTCAACTGCAATAGGAACAACTGTGACAATTTCCCTTTTGTCTTCCAGAGGGCTACAAACAGTCGGAAATGGTGTGGGTTGAAATTCTAAAGGAAAGTCCGCAGAAGAATTCTATAGGTTATTCCTCAACTTTCGGATGTAGGGGCGAAATAAAAACAAGATAGGGAAAGCTATCAGTTAACCAATCACAATTCTGCGCATATTTTCTTCTGATAAGAAAATATAATTGATATTGATTTAATTTCCTTATTATTATAAATATGATTGTTGCGAATGGAAAAGGCGCAATTGTTGCGATTATTGTGATTTTGTTGTGCTTGTTGTAGAGCTGTATTATCAATGTGATTGTTGCGCATGCAAAACACGCAATTGTTGCGATTATTTTGATTGTTATGCATTGCATTGTTTTGATTGTTGTGCGTTGCATTGTGGGATACATGTCCACAGATAAAACGGGATTATAAGTCTTCTGATCCTTATCAAAAGACTTAAAGAACAAAAAAAATACCTTCCGTCCCTAACTCTCTTGTTATTTATATAAGCGAATTTTCATGAATAATACAAGTGAGTTCAATAAATGAAGGTTTTTTTTTTGTCATTATGCAGTTATGAGAGGATTAAATAAGTTTACAAATCTTGATTATTTTCAGCTCAGACCTTGGGTCAGCTCGGAGTTGACGAGTCATGATTGAAATCTCATCTATCCTTGTGCGATATAAATCGTTAACTATCTAATTGATATTGCAAAATTCAATTCTTAAAGTGAACCGAAGTTTTAATCAGAAAAATTCAATTACGGTAACTGGAATAAAATCATTTAAAAACGTTTCAGCCTATTTTTAATTACTTCTTTTCAATTTATAGTCAATTAAAAAAAAAGTTAGGCCAACACACAACTTAAAAATTAAAAGGTTATTTAACCTATTTTTTTTATATGTAAAAATACACAATGACGTTTCGGTTGGGCTTCACCAGCCGTTTACAAAAAAAATCCTTTTTTTTTTTAGCTTTGCTTTGAAACAGCCAAAGAACGGACTGTATTTCTTTCTGTCATTCATTTCGTTCATTCAGAAGGTTTCATTACCTAATCTCTGTTAATTAAAAGGAAGTCAGAGTACAAGTAGATTAATGTTCAAAACAAGGTCCTTCCTTGCTAGTTGTTGTGGAAGAATGGTTCCTGATTCACTTGACTACTTCCAAAATTATATTGACTCAGAAATTGAAAAATCAGCTCTTGTCAATAACGTGTTGAAAAGATGTTGACTGCATTGTTATCAGTTGAAAGTGGCCCAATAATTGTCGCCTGTAGTTGAAGATTGCGTTGGAAAACAATTCTAATGGATGAAATTTCTTTCAAAAGCTTTAATCAAAAATACACTTCAGTCTGTAATATAATCAGTTCTGGCTAGTTTAGCTACATTTTAAATGCGCATTTACTAATATATGTGGAACTTTCATAAAGGAACTTTGAAATTGAACGTAATACGTTTTCCTAGTTTTATTTTAAAATTAGCTGAACATTGCTAATGCATTTTTAATAAACTGCGTCTTAAAAGCTTAAAATTAGCTTCCTTTTTGACTAACAAGTGCCATTTATTAATATTAATAAAATATTTTCTAAGTAATTAGGTTACATTTTACTTAGATCAAATAGATTTAAATTAAGCTTTTCTTATTTAACTTTTTAATTAAAAAATAAAAGGATTTTTATTCTGTAATTTGTCACGGTCATTTTTGGCCTACTTTGCATTAGATAAGTTTACGGCATGTTAATACTCTTCCCTGTGTTTGCGTAGGTTCCCCTTCCACTGAATCACTGGATGGATCTTCATAAAACTTGGTGTGCATTTTTGTTGACAAAAGAAGATACACTTTTTATATATTTGGAATATTTTCCAAATTTAGATTCCTTATATAGAATCCAAATATAGAATCTTTTCCAAATGAGTCTTTGTCAGCGCTAGAAGGCCTCAGAAATGCCACACAATTTTTTTTTTTTTTTTATTTCTAAATTTAAAATTACAGTCCTGCTAGGTTTTCAAAATGAAATCCTGTGATGCAGGTGCTGAAAGTATAAATAATTTATATTTGTAATTTAAAAAGTATTAATCATATAAAATCATATAAAAATTATATAATTACGCAATTATACAAATTATACTTAAATTAAATTCAATTATATAATTATATAAAAATCAATATATCACAGAAATACAAAAAGAAAATCAAATACAAAAAGAAAATTATTATAAATATCATTCATTACAATAAAATTAAAGGTTGCCAAATTATTTTTTACTTATTATTCTAATTACAATTTCTTTCTTTAAATGTTTATACTGTATAAAATTAAAAATTTCTAAATCTAATTGTGAAAATAAAACTTTAAATAACAATCTCTCAAGCCAAAATTATTCAACTAAAAAATATATAAACAAAATATCAATACTCAAGACCAAAAACACACAAAATATAAATATAGTATATATAATCAAAAATACCTAAATATTCCAGATAATTTCGCCAAATATAATTTTTTTCAGTATTTGCCTTTTTAATATACTTATTTTATTAAATTTATTTTGTTTTAATTCATTTGGAATTTGCATAAAAATCTTTAATAGAATTCTATTTTTATTTCTTAATCCAAAGTTGTTCTTAGGATTTTCATAATATAAAATCTTTATTAATGTATTTCTAGTAATATTTTCTAAGTTATAATTTCTAATTTGATTTCTAATTTTATAAAAGTTATTTATTATTAAAGAATATAATATTTTTTCTCTTGGCATTAAAATTTTATATTTTATTTTTATCTGTATTTTTTCATTCTTTGTTAATATACAATAATCTTGTATTATGTAATTCATTATTGTATTTAATATTCTATTTATGTTATTAGTGTCTGTATTACCTAAATGTACCCAACAACATAATCCATAATTTATTAATGAATCTATAAATGATTTATATATTAACATCTTGTATCTTATAGAAAAGATACCCTTTATATGTTGAAACATATATATTAATGAATTAAGTTTATTTAATATATATAAATAATGTGTTTTCCAAGAGAATTGATCATTAATATATAAACCTAGATATCTAATTGTTTTAATAATTTCTATATTTTCACAATTACAACTTTGGAAGTTTATGTCATCATCGAATAAACAATTATAATTATGATATTTTATTACTGGATTTGTATGTAAAAATTTATTTTTTGTTTTCAATATCATTAGTTTTGTTTTTTCACTATTTATTTTCATTTTATTATTGTGTGTCCAAATAATTAATTTATTAAAGTCTTTTTGTATATTGTATTCTGCAGTTTCATAATTTTCATAATTAACACTGGAATCTCAGCAATTAATTCGTTTCTGATTTTTGTTAATATCTCCTTGTTTTAAACAGTGAGAATTAATCCTTTAGCTTATCGATTAAGTGTGGATATCATATTAATCCTGTTTAAACAATTTGAGTAAATAAGGCGGGGGTTAATTCCCTTTTTTTTTTGCAGAAAATGGAAACTTTGTTCTGTTTGTATGAATATAAATGTTGGCTTTTCGTTTTGAAGACTTTAAAAAAAAATATAAGAAATAACATTGAAAGGAAAGTAGGCTTTAAGTTCTTCCTAACTTCTATTTATGTATGTATGTATTTATAGTTATAGTGTAATATTCTTATCCAGTTATTGAGTTCTATATCAGCATCAGGAGCGATTTGTTTTTTTTTTTGTTTTTTAAATCTGGGCTTTAGTATTTACTTTTATCGAAATTAGTGACTCTTAAATCATTTCAAGTGACGACTCCTAAAGATTACGGCAAAAGAAAAAGATCCCTTCCTTAAGAAAAAAAAAGCCTTTAAAGAAATCCAATATCTAAGCCCATCCTTCTGGTTTGTTGTAAAGCTGTGGTTTTTGATCAATTTCTAATTTGTGCTAATAGACATCATAATAGATAAATCCAATAAAATTTGTAACACAAATGTTTTCAGATTTAATTCTTAAAACTTTTCTTTTTTATACTTTATTTCGTTAGACGTGTTTTATTTCCTTCATTATCTCTTGAAGTCTTTCAATTACAAAATTACATTTACATTAGCCAATAGTAAGGATCCTGTCTAAGCTCCAAGAAACAACTTTTGGTTCTCAGCTACGGTTTGTCTGGGAAATGTAAGTTAGAAACGTTGCCTTCGTTCCTCTGCTTCAGTTACCGATTAATCATTGGATTTTTTTTTTATTATTATTTTTAAGGGCCTCAGTTGGTGACTTCTTTCCAACAGGTGTGTCAAGAAGAGTTGTCACCTTAAACGGAATTCCTTCGTCTGTCATTGGAAACCATCGTGATTTCGGGTGTTTCTTGATCGTTTCCGTTGCAGAGAAGAGGTTGGTAGGTAAGTCACTCGAGATCACCTCAGTCGGTAATTTGATAGAAGCCGGTTTCTAATGGTTGAGATATATTAAAGCAAAGCGTTCTCTTTAATGCAGCTGTGTTGGATCGATATGCAAGGCATTCCACTCTCTCTCTTTCCAACCC
This sequence comes from Thereuonema tuberculata, assembly GCA_023159025.1. Classification (NCBI taxonomy): domain Eukaryota; kingdom Metazoa; phylum Arthropoda; class Chilopoda; order Scutigeromorpha; family Scutigeridae; genus Thereuonema; species Thereuonema tuberculata. Next base: position 67,296,595 of record JAFIDM010000001.1, read on the forward strand.
TCTCTTCACCACTGCTCTCTTTTGCCTTTTTATCCAGAATCCTCCAACCTCCCTCCTTTTTCCTCATACTTCTATTTTCTTGGTCGATAAAGGTCGTCGAAGGGAGAAATGGGAGACGAGTCATGTTGGTGCCCTTCAACAAACGAAAGCCACCACTCAAAAATAATTATAAAAAAATATCAGTTAAAAATATATAGAAGTCAAGTAAAGATGAACGAGGATTCTTACAATCGGAGAAATTCCAAATGAAAAGTTTTATTGTAATTAATTACTTCATTTATCCATCTGGTGATTAATTGATGGTAGGAGACTGTCTCAGGGGCAAAAGGGTTCTCGTTAATGACGTTTGTTTGAACAAAATTGAGGGAAACGACACTAAAATTAATATATCGTTGTCCTAACTTACGACTTTTCTCAGTCAGAATTGTTTTTTCCTGAATGCTTAAAAAATTTAATTGTTGTTCGGTTTTAAGCTTTGTTTTTTTCTATTTTTATTATAGGTTAAGACTAACTAAAACATATTCGATTTCAAATGTTTAAAATAAAAGAGCATACAGTTTGTAGATGCTTAAGTTCGTTAATGATTTCTATGTAATTTATCAATATTTTATTGATTATAGTTAGAAATTACTGGTTGGGAAGGGTTACTATTCAACGCAGATTAATGGTTAGCTTAGAATCTTGCCATTCTGCAGCCAATTTTTGTTTTAAGCATCTAATGTGTTAAGTCTGTAGCCAGTTGATTATACAGATTGCCTTGTAATCATTACTGAGTGTATTTCTATTACCTTTTGCGAAACTTTACTTTTTCCGAGGATTCTTTTAATCAGTTAATAAGTATTCTGCAAAATATCGTTCGTATCGTGAGAAGTATTGTATTTTTGAAGTTAATTATTATATGTAGAGTCTGCATTTAATTCTTTGGTTTTCATCCCTTAAATGAAATTTTAATTTAACTTATGAGGGATCTGTCTCTCCTTAACAACACTTAAGAAGATGATTCACTTAGCTGTAATTGCTATTCTGGTGTCTGGATTACAGGTCTTGGATGGAATAGATGAAGTTCGGGCTTGGTAGAAGTGATGGTAATAAAGTGTTATTTGACTATTACAGTCTTTTTTTTTTTGGGAGGGAGGGTGTTTTTTTCTCAGATTTACTTCTTTGATATATTGAAAATTTAAAAAATGCTTAGAGAAGTCTGGCGAAATTAATTATTGATAAGCAGCTACTGGTTGATAATGCTATATTCCGATAGAAAACATTTTAGCAGTGCTATGTTGATATTCCTTATTTTTCAGTCATAGATCAGAACACAGTGCATTAGGTCCTGTAAAAAATTCTACAGCATGGGATTAATATTACTGGTTTCTATTAAAGTTATAACCAATCGTCTGTGTGTGTGTGTATTTTGGTTCTGAAAATACTTTCTGACGGTAGAAACGATTACTTATTAATTTAGACTCTTTGACGTATTATAGTCTACGTAAATTAAACATCAAGCGTTTAGCAGAAAAGAAATACAATTGATTATAAGTCTTAATCGGAAATCAAACCAGGACTTAAATTTTTGTAGCTATAAGAGAAATGTTTTGTGAATGTCTACTAGATAACATCAAAGCGATGCTTTCCAATTCATTTTTACTAATGCTTTCAATTTTTTTGGAAAAATTACATTTGTTGTGATCATTTGATGTGATCATTTGATGTTCCCAATGTAGCTGTATCACTTAATTCATGGTGTTTCCTGATCCTTAGCGAACTCATCAGGATCCTATTCAGGATTATCATTTCGTTTGCTTTTTTGTCCACGGAAGAATATCGGTAATTTGAGGTGCTACAAAGCTGCAGTAGTTTAGATAAATTTAATGGACGGATCGGACGAGATGAAAAGTTGCGAAACCGAGAATTTCGGTAAATCTAAACCAGGGGTGCATAACCCGTGGCCCGCCGATATTTTTGCTTCAGCCCTGTAGTGTCAAAATTAAACATTAAATTTCAGTCTTTACATTGCTGCCAACAGATACATTGAAAAATGTCAGAAGTTGCAATAGCAACTGTGTCAGTATGTTGGAATGTTGATATGAAATACAACAAGTCCTTTATTTGATAATTTGAAGTTTATATAAAATACATGTATTATTAATAATTATTATTACAAAGGACATTATCAAATCATTAATGTATAAGATATAGTAAGGGTTGGAGGATGGAACGTTGCGGCCTTCCATCAGAACTTTTATAAAAAGTATTGGCCCTCAGACTTCATAAGGTTGTGCACCTCTGATCTAAACACTGAAATAAATTCGCAATCACTTTCGAACAACATTGCTATTAATTTTTTTTTTAATTTTTAGCCTAGAAGGTTTGTTTGAAAAAAAACCTTTTCAACATTTTGTTCAGTAGTTCATAAGTGTTTTTAGCCTTTTATATTTTTATATTTATGTGTTATGAAATATCATTTTAAGTGTCGTGATATATGATTGCAAGATACAATCATTGTTTATTCAGAATGGTGATCTGTTTTTGATGTTATTGTTCTCTGATGACTATTTTTATTTAGGATCATATTTTCTATTTAACATTAACAAAATGGTTTTATAAAATAATAATACAAAAGTAAACCATTAGTCACTTCAAAACAGTTACAAATTAGCAAAAGGCATTTTTTTAAAAAAAATTCCATTAAATTTTTTTTTACTGCAAATCATACTTGTTTAAGATAAGTTTATTAATGAGAAAAAAAAGATAATTTACTGTTGCAAGAACAACTTTCAAATAAATCTGTTTTACCCATTAGAAATGAAGTATACATTCATCATGTTCCCGTGCAATTGTTGCATATTCGGTTTTGTCATCCAAACAGCAGCAGACGCTAAAATAAATAGAAGCTAATAACAAAAAATAAAAGATATATTTTAGAATATATTAAAAAGTATATTTTGAACTTATTAAATCTTATCTTTTCTATTGGATGGTATAAAGAGAGTCACTACAACAGTATTATCTCTCGTCAGCTTCAGTTACGCATTGACAGATGATTCTAACGCCTTAAAAATCAGTTCACAGTCATTTACAAAAGAATTTGGACTTAAAGCTCATGTTTCGTGCTATATCCTATAACAGTGAACATTGTCACTTGATGATAGTGTGATTCACATACGTTTCTTCGTAAATTAAATACAACTGGTAGGGAATTTGTCGAAAAAAAGTCGACATCTGTTCATGAGTTTTTAGGGGATGTGACCTCAAAGTTGTGATTTGGATAACCTCCGTAAATTTTGGGCTTTTCAGCTAAAACTAAGCTTGACATTGAATGACCGAATAACAAATTTTATTATAAAAATACTAGGCCATCCCCCTGTCTCCCCCTGGTAAGTATGAGATAATCGACGAAGAATCGATTCCAAGCGGTTATGGCAAAAAGTTATATTTTATTCCTTTTTGAATGAACTCATTATTTGATATCGCGCGCCATAAAAAAAATGAACATTGAAATTTAAATTTTTATCTAGTAGGCTAAAATTAATGCGTTATTTTCTTTTTTCTCTGGCTGTTCTCTCATTGCGTCACACACACACACACACACAAAGGGAGTGATAAGAAACAATAATTTGAATGTAGTCGCCGTGGCCTAATGGATAAGATGTCTGACTTCGGATCAAAAGGTTGCAGATTCGATTCCCGTCGCGAACGTTTCATTGTAGTAATTTTTTTCACAGGAAATTAACAATTGCGCCGAACAGACAGACAGACAGAGAAATAAAAGATTTTATTAATATAGATTATTAACAAATACTATTCAAAAATCTGAAGGTGGTTGACCTTTGGGAAATACTCCGGTAGATGCGCGACAGAGATATTTTTGTTTTTGGTGCGTTTTATTTTGAAGGGCCGCTTAAAATTAAATTTTTTGTATCAAAGGTTAATTGGAGCCATCTTGAAGCCGAAGCTAGAAACATCTATACTCGAGTTACATTAGGCTAAAACATAAAAAGGTGAGTTCGAATTTTGTCAAACTGACTTTTTTAATTTATTTTAAGCAATTTAAGCTCTTAAAGATACAGAAACACATTTGCTATTTAATCTAAGAATAGTTAAATGAATTTCAATTGGACTGATGCACTCTATATTATATTTCTTCAGATTGTTGCTCTTCGCCATTAAAATCTCACACACACTAAAGCAGTTCTTACGTTTAAAAAAACAATAAGTATTCTAGGAAGCTGAAATTTTAATAGTAGTTTGGACTTTCATTCTGGTATAATCTGATCAGATAAAAGAAAAACAATATCAAAAAAACCTTCACTCTTATGATCGATTTTCAATGTAAATATTTGAAAGTTGACAGGATACTAAATTTTTCTTGCTCTTTAATAAATTTCTTTGCTAAGAATATTTTAAAAGGGGTAAAAAAAGGTTTTTTTTAAGAATATAATTTTCAATTTGATAAAGATAACGAAATTGACCATGCGAAATTTGTTTTAGCATTATCTAAAAAAGAAAAAAAAGTAGTAAGAAATGATAAAAGCTTACCGAAAATATTATTTTATGATACAAAGAGTAAATTCTATCTTGAAATATGCTATTAGCTTGTTCTTAACAATTTAATAACAAATGAAAAAAGATTAATTAAAGTAGTCCAATTTAATATTCAGTTGTAACGAAAATATTTCTGAATCTAAATTAAGCTTGAATTCCCGTTCCGGAATGTGAATTGTTTTGGACCGAATAAGATTTCAATATAACAGTGTTTACAATGGAGGCAGTCTCAGAGGAGAGAATAGGCGGTAACGCATCAGTGGCAGCAGAAGCCATTGATTTTGCAGCGAGTGGGTTGCATTGTGTCTGCTTTGGTCAGCCTTATACGGTTCGCCAATGACCGTTTACATATTTAATCTCGGCTACATTAAAGCTGAGAACTGAAACAACAGTAGAACTTGACATACACATAACTAAGAGCAAACAATACTCGGCTGACTGTTAAAGCCTGCAAATAAAGCGTTCTTTTACGTAGTGGAGATAATCAAAACACTTCAACTATGCCGTAGTTTCATTATGGATGAAAAAGTGTCAGCAATTTTTAAATTCCTTAGAAATAAATAGAGCGACGTTTTATTGACAAGGACGCCAAGAGGTGCTTTAACCTTGTGTGTATTGAAAGCAAACATTTCCATATGCATTATCAATTTGACTTGAAAAGACCATGGAGAATATTTGATAATCAGTCAAATGGAGGAAATTGTTAGATCATCAAGTTGTAATGGAAGTGAGCTTGACTTGTCCATTGAAGTTTTAAAGTTGTATCGACAGGTTTATAAAAACCTATTAAGAGGAAACTCACTGAATTTTTGTAATGATTCTACGAAAGCAGCATTTAGATATCCAGAATGTTTTGTTGTAGTCAAATAATTAACGATTTTACCGTACTTTCCCAGTTAACATTATGATAATATACAAGTTAAGCCTACGATTATTTCACATTTAGACTATTATGATAGATTTTTACATTGTGATAGATTCTGTCCGAGAGTGCTGTATTTCAGAAGACAGTCAAAGACAGACATTCTGATTGCTATCTCCTTGTCTTTGGTTGATTGTGTACCATGAAAAGATGTTAACCGATTACTCTTTTTCTATTCACAATCGAAATTTTAATACAACATTATAGTAGAGAAACTTATAGATAGATTAAATAATGTAATCTACATAGGATCAATGGAATTATTTTTAGTGATACATTTGTCGTCCATTTCAGGGTTTTCATCTTTGTCACATAATGTTTCATTGCTGTCATGATAATGTTCTATATGTAGAAGAACAAGCTTCTGATATGATATTTTTTATGATATTACGTAGCAATCACCATATGGGTCCGGTAACCAAGTGGTAATTCGCTTGACTGCGGCCTGTGGGAGCCTGGTTTAATAGGACCTGGAGGTCGGGGATTTTTCCATGTTGAATTTTTCACCTTTTAGGTACCAGGTCCACCCAGTCCTCTGTAGAATGAGTACCGGATTTCTTTCCCGGAGTTTAAAGGCGGGTGGGCGTCGGAGTAATCAATCATTCTATTCAATCAATTTAGTCCTGTTGTCATGGAACGACGGAGTCATACCTTCCACGATCCCAAGGGGCCACATAGCCCTATAGACAACTTTAATTTAGCAATCACCATATCTACTTTCACTTGAAAAAAACTTCCCCCCAAAATTGAAAGAAGCTTTTCACCACTTAGCAGCTTTTATATTTACCTTACTTTTGGCACTACTTGTTTTTTATTTTTCTTGTGTTCATATTCTTTTGTCTGTCTATTTTTCTCTACATACATTTCTGTTTCTCTCTCTCTCTCTCTCTCTATATATATATATATATATATATATTACACAATTTTCTTTATTTTCTTTATTGCTTTTTATTAATATATTTTCCCATTCTATTTTTTACCTTTCTTGGCACAGCTTAGCCTCAGATGCTTTTGCGCCATTAAAACTCAACTAACAAACAAACAAACCACTTAGCAGCTTTTCCTATTTTCATTTGGACTGTTCTACTTAAAAATGCTTGAGAAAAATCCAGTAAAAAATATTGGTGTTGATTGTATGCAATACGAATTTCCAAAATTTAACTTCATTATGAAAAGTTTTTTATTTTTACGTAAAATTAAATTTAAAACGTGTTTTAAACCGCTGTCGGACACCTGGTAAAATTACTGTAGTGTCGGTTTCTTTGCAATTTCGATAGCAGTGTTAGCGTTTTGCAGCTGCAGTGGTAGATTTTTCAGTGACCACTGATCTCTAAACAATCAGTGACCCCTGAAGTCCAGATGGTTCAAAGGCATTGCCGCATTCAAGGAACAGAACACAACTGTTTAATAGAATAGATTGAATCTTGAAACGATCTCTGGCGATTCGAATGAAAGAAGCACAGACTTTACTCAAGTTGGGCACGTCTTCAAAAACAATATTCTACGTATTTCTCGTCTTAAATGTTATCGAGTTATGATTCTTATTTTTAGCAAAGAAGATTTTTTTTTCAAAAATAGTATCATATTTCTGAGTATTAAATGTTTGTAGAGAAGAAAAGCAAACAAATACTTGATCATTGTACGTAAAGCTCATTGACAGAGTAAACATTAATATTGAGCATCTGTTGGAATTGTACACGTTTGATAAGTTGGTCCTTAATAATATCTTTCTTTGACCTTTTTCAGTTAATAGTTTTTTATCTATTTAAGAACATAGCGATGACAGTTTTAGATTCAATTCTTAGATATTTTGAAGCTTAACATCTAGTGTAAAAGATGGTAATATTAATTCAGAAACTACAGGATTGTAATGAAGGAAGTATCGTAGAAACTAGATTCCATCTAAAAATTATTTTAAAATTCTAAAATTTGATTTTTACCCCTTGTGGATTCTGAATTTTAAAAAATAGTTGCCCCCTTAATAATTAAAAACAACAACAACAAACTATTATTGAATTGAAAACTGTTGATTTATGTTGGCAAGAGAAGCTAATTCTTTGTTTAGTGTATAAGAAATCGATGGTTTTGAGTGAGCTGTTACTCATAGCTTTTTTTTTTTTTCCTTCGTCATTCTTTTGGAATGTGTAGGTAGGGACCATAGTTAAAGCCTTTCGCTTCCAGATTTCTGTGAGAGATAATTTAAGATGATAGCGTCTTATCTCTAGGAAATCCTGGGTTAGCTATTGCCCTCACAGCTAATAGACGAGGAGATGAAAACCAGTGCCGTGATAAAATGATGTTACCTCCTATACCTTGCATCGCGGCCCCTAGAGTTCTGTGAGGGATGTGAGAGCCGTATATCAAGCGAATGATGTAGGCGATACGGATAGTCTATTCATTTCGTACGCGCCCAAATAGCTTTGCCCATCTCTTCCTTGCTCAATGGATCCTCAGGGTCGGAGAGATCATATAATTACACAGGGAAATAATTCGGTTACTGCAGAAACAGCATGAGTAGCACTCTATCTTTCCAGCTCTTAAAAGGGGCAAACAGAAGAACCAAAACAGTGCTGAAATGTGCGAGTTGTAGCCTCATTCCATTACACCTCCATTCAAAAGTATTTCATAAAAAAATAATCAGAACCTATAATAGTGAACTTTGATCGATTAGAAATATTTTGGTTAAAGTTATAACTTTCTTAGGAGGCAGAATATTTAAAAATTTTTGTAGGTTGAAAGAAAAAAAAATATTAATTCTTTTACTTTAAAATTAATTTTTTTTTAAGAAAAAAAAATCAATTGTGTTCCTTTTAAAACTACTTTTAAAAATGATAATTGTTAAAGAAATGTTTTGATCTTCGAAGAATTTATGTTTCGAAAAGTTTATTTCGCAAACCAAGTTATCGTGAAATTTGGCGACTTCTTACCAGAATTCCTCTAGAGGTTCAGGTCTTAGGTCGGAGAAGATGTAAAATGGAATAAAAATAAAATATCATTTGCAACCCATCTGCTTGTTTTAATTTGAGAAATAGACATTATTTGATCTTTTGCCCTGATGAGCAAATGTTGTCTGCAGTTTGACGACTTACAAATGAAGATTTTCATTAGTCATTCGGGCGCCAAGTTTGGAGTCTGAACCAAAAGCCATTGGTTTGATTATTTTGCGTCTCTTGAGATTTAATTGTCAGTCAGAATGATTTTTAACTGGTCGGTCTCGGGAATGAGATGCTAAGATGTTGGTTGAATCACCAGTGCCTGACGTTGCGGTGGCTTCATTTGCAACACCTGTGCTGCTTATTAGCCATTCGGAACACACACACCCAGGCATTACTTCCGTTACTCTATTCTGCCTCCGAATCATTAAACCATTTTACCAATAAGGCTTCTTGGAAATTGAAAGAAGATGCTGTTGTAACAGGTGCGCATTGCTTTCAATTGCCATTAAGGCTAAGCAGTTGGCTATCTACTTTACAGCCAGAATTTCATTTCTAACACGATCATTTACAATATTTGGGAAACATCCATCTTTTTATCTATAAGATGTTTTTAGAAGTTGTATGGATGGAAAATATCAACAGTGTAAGGTTTCGTGTTAAGTATTGAAGCTTTCGTGTTAAGTATGGAGTCCAAACTATTCATTTGTAATAAAGGGATTTGCAAGAGAGAAAGAGAACATTTTTTTAATCCTTTGCATTCTTATTTCTTATCTAGGATAAAGTTTTCAGAAAATAATTTTCTAATGGTTGTTACAAATCAAAAGTTTGAATTCCAAACGTTACTATAAATCTTCTTATCGCTTTTCTTACTATAAATCTGTCTTATTGAATTTATAACATGAAAATGCCTGCATTTAATATAAAGTTTTCAGATTTATCTTCAATTCCAATATCTGGAAATTGTAATATGACCAAATGATGACTGTACAAATGAGGCATTGTAATCTGGGGCACGGCAGTGCCCCCGCCAAGACGAGCTGAAGGCAGGAAGGGCACTACGTACCTTTACTGGAAGCGTTTCGTCGTATTTTCGAACCCTCATAGCTTCGGCCTGGATAATACTAGAGAGCTAAAATTTTTAGGATAAGATGCAGTTAGCAGACTAATGAAATACACTAAGTTTCATTTATTTAGCTTTTATACTTTGGATTTTATTAATACCTAAAATACGTCGATTCCGTCACTGATTGACTGACTGACTGACTGATTGACTCATGATCATCAAAACCTGTAGGGTACTTCCTGAAGTCCTAGAAAACTGAAATTTGATATGCAGGCTAGAATTAGCACACAAACAACAACAAAATTAAGAAATCCGTAACTTTCACCCTCCAACCCCTCATAAAGGGGGTGGGGGGCTGGTTATGTATTATCGAACCCTCATAGCTTCGGCCTGGATAATACTAGAGAGCTCAAATTTTCAGAATAAGATGCAGTTAGCAGACTAATGAAATACGCTACGTTTCATTTATCTAGCTTTTATACTTTGGATTTTATTAATATCTAAAATACGTCGATTTCGTCCATGATTCACTGACTGACTCACTGACTCATGATCATCAAAACCTCTAGGGTACTTCCTGAAGTCCTAGAAAGCTGAAATTTGGTATGTAGGCTAGGTTTAACACACAAACAACAAACAATTAAGAAATCTGTAACTTTGAGCCTCCAACCCCTCATAAAGGGGGTTTCGGTTCTTTATTATATAACAATTTCTGATAGGTATATCCCACCCAAAACATTTCATGTAAAATAAGTTGCCAAGACTCACATGCTCATAACGCTTTCAGTGTTAAAAAGATATGAGATCTCATGTAGAGCCAAGCCCCTAACTCTACAAG
>JAFIDM010000001.1:67307292-67338501 GCA_023159025.1 Thereuonema tuberculata
CGACAGCCACGAAACGGCCAAGCCATACTTTTTGACCAAGATATAGGGTTTTTAGAGTTAGGGCTTGTAGAGTTAGGCCTTGTAGAGTTAGGGGCTTGGCTCTACAAGAGATCTCATATCTTTTTAACACTTTTTATATTTGAGATACTCATTGGTTACGTCAATAAATGCAGTAATAGATTTTATTTAACAAGAAACTCTGAATATTTGTTATGAAATCTTTCCAGCAACGATTACCATATTCCAGAATTTCAGAATATTTCTCTCTGTATTTCTTCAATATTTTTTTAGAGCCTAATGCTCTTTTGTCCTTCAAGATTAAGAGAAATCTTATCCAAAGATCCACCGATCTTGCCTTCAACGAACAGAACAAAAATATATTGATATCTTCACATTCGTATTTCAATAAATAACGATAATGTTCCCCAGATTATTGGGTTAAATAATGTTCACATGATCTTTATATTTTAAAATTTAAGACAGGGTTCCTAAATTTATCGTTCCAGACTCAACTATATTAAATAACAAGTGTATTATCTTTACCAGGAGATTGTGTATGGTTATTAGTTCAAAATTCATTAAGATGCTCAGGAGAAGAAGATAATTCTTTACAGTACAAATAACTAATGAAGAAAATAATAGTAAACCAAAAAGTCAGTAGAAATTATTTAATTAAATTACTGACAGAATATGTATGCTGATATCATTTTGAAAAGACAATCTTATACAGTAGCTGAACTGTATCTTAAATAGACTTGTTAATTTTTGATTTAAATTTTATTTTTTTTAAATAAACAAAAAACATATATTGATCATCTGGATGCATAAGTATTGTTCACAAATAATATCATCTTTTTTTTTTTGTTTTACTTCATTCTTTTTTTTTTTGATCAGTTTAACACAGCAAGTAATCCTAATATATAGTGGACTACTTTCATTAATTGGGCTGCTTTTTATAAGTTATGATCTCACGGATCAGTAAAATTAAATTAATAATAATAATAGACCTAAATTTGTAGGATCGGCTTAATGTTTCCAATTTTTTTTTAACAAAATGAATTACAACAGAAGTTTAATAAATAATTACAAAAAATGAGTAAATATAATAAATAAAAAAAAAACAACTTAATGTTATTCGTAATTTTCTTTACGAATGACGGAATCATTGAGATTAAAACTGTCATTGTGAAACAGTAACGATCCGCTTACTGGTGTTTGAGAACCACTGACGCACTCCTCTGATAATTATGCCATTGAGAATGATCATATCGTATTCGAAAATATCCGGTGTAGTTTATAATTATGTGCAAATATTTTAATTAGAAATTTTATTAATTAGATGGAATGGAATTGTACTGTATGTGTAAAATTTTTGAATTTGATACTTTCACTGTCCACTATTCATAATGGATACAATGAATGTATAGAGAGCATGAACCCTGAGCGGTAGGAATGGGGCAGAGTTCAAAAGCAATTAGGAAGGACTGAAAAAAAAAAAATTATGCAGGCCTCCGGGGTTGCAAATACGGCCCTATGGAGTCACTTTCAATATCAATTTAACCAATCAATTAAATAAATTAATTAAGGCTTAATGTTTATTTTGTGTAGAAATCCACAATCTCGTTGATTTAAGCTCCCACAGTAATAGGATTATTGAAGCGAAATCAAAATTAATAACCAATTACTAAACGAATATAGACAATAATTGCTATAATCTGAAAGCTTCAATTTAGGGCATTTAATAATTTATCACTAAATTTATTTGTTAAATCTTTAACATTCAGTTCCATTGTAAATTATATTTTTCGTTTTAATCTTGTTGCTTTTATAGAGGAGTCGTTTATTTTGAAAGTGACCCAAGTCCAAAATCGTGGATTTAACGTGCTGGAATTTCATTAGAAAATACCTAAGTCCATTTACGTTTAAATTAAGATATTTAAGAGTTTGCATTTCAATAAAATTAAAAATATTCGTACAGGATACCAATGTGCCACACTGCTTAAGTGCATCTAAGAGAGTTAAATTTACAATTCCTATTAAAATAATAGCAATAATTATGTGAATAATATGTGTTTTTTTTACCGCAATTGGAGTTTAATTAACAAACAACTTTTTATAAAATTTGGAAGCGTCCAAGTGCATTCGACGCAAGCTTCAAATTGAAAAAACAAAATTCAATTTATTTTATATTTATTTATAATAATTCAAAAACACAATTTATGCAATGAAAGTAATCGTTTAACTATATAAATTATATAATAATTTACTGCTCATCTACATTTTGTGTATGCGGGAGGAATTTGAAGAAGTCATGGTGCTCCGGTGGTATATATCGTAGTAAGTTCATTATGTCCTGTATTTAGCTGTTGTAATTTGTCTTATATTTTTATAAAGTGGTGGTAAATTTATTAATGTATTGAAAATTCGCACTTTCAGATATTATGAATAATGGATTGGACTTAGGCCACTTGCAAAGAAAAACATCACTTTGCAAGTGGCCTAAGTCCAATCCATTATTAATACTGACGTTACTGCAGTGAATTGTGTGTCCAAAATTATCTTTTAATCTGAATATACTCAATCGCTAAATGTGGTCTATGACTGCTAATGGAATTTGCACACGTTATTACAGTTAACAAAAAAAAAATTAAAAGTGGACTTAGGTCACTTTCAAAATAAACGGCTCACATATACATTTATATATAGTATTTAGGGTTTCTTTCTTTTTTTTTTTTCAATTTGTAGTAATTGAGCTTTAATTCTCAATCCAATTTTATTTTAACTGAAAAAAAAAAACAAAAACAAAAAACAACTCATTTTGTCAAAGCTATTGATATATTCGATAACAAACAAATTCAGATGTCATCAGCTTGTACTTTGTTATTGTTGTGCTGGATTATATTGTAAATGACGAGATCAGTTTAATTCCACTCATCTTGTTGCAACGCTGCTATTGATCGACTAAATACGTAACTTTGGATTGAAAACTACTTTAAATTTAAATTAGAATATAATCGGAGCCATTGAAAGCAAAGTGAACGTCTTCACATCCAGGTGTTTTAATGCATGTTGCGGTAGTTGAAATTTATTCGAATGGTCTTATACCGTAAAGTAAGGGAAAAACCTTTGAGTATATAATCATCACCTCCTTTGTAGGAAATTGTTTTTCTTTTTCTTTTAGAATAGAAAATAAAATAAAAGATTATATGTTTTCTTGTTTGGAAAGAAAGATAAATGTAATGAATAGGTGTAATAAGCAACTTATTATAACTACTAGACGGGTACCGTCGCTTCGCTCCGGAACCCTTGCGTATACATATAGCATTAAAAAAAAAATATTTATTTAGCAAATTATTATTGAGATCGGAGAATATACGACTTCCCAGCCCATTGTGGCCTTCTCCGCTTAACTCATTTGTATTGCGGGTTGAACCACACACTTGGGGTTATCGCCACACACTTCATGGTCAGTTTGCCAGATTATTCCCTATCCCGTGGGAATTTCGCAAAATCCGGCCTTATTCCTTGTCTATAACATAAAGGGAACCTCTGTGCAAAATTTCAGCTTTCTAGGTCCAACGGTTTGGGCTGGGCGTTGATGAGTCTGTGAATGAGTGAGTGAGTCAGGTCTTGTCTTTTCATATAGTTAAATTTAGCATCTTAGAATTTTTACACTGTAAGCATGACAGTTTATGTAAATATTTCAAATATTTCTGTTTTTAAGGAATTTAAGAGGTTGATGCTTATAATGATGGAGGGAAGAACCTATTTACGTATATCTAGAGCAGGGATTTCCAACTTGTGTTCCGAGACTCCCGATGCGTTATTTAAATTATGCAATAAGGTCTTATCAAGTAGTTTGTTAGCACCAGCTAAATTGCGCAGATATTTTGAAACGAACCATGCAGAATATAAAAATAAAGATGTCAAAATTTTTGAAAGAAAACTGTGACAAAACTAAACATGTTGTGGCGAAAGTATTGTCGGATAACAAAAGGGCCACAATAGCTCGCTACAAAATAAGCTACTGTATAGCGCTCGCAGATGAAGCTCCTATTTCTGGAACTTTCATAAAACCATGCGTCAATGATGTAGGTTCAGTGTATGCGAGATGAGAAATCCTGTCAAGAAACTGACAATTCTCAAATAATACAGTTTCACGCAGGAGTTCATGAAATCGCTGAGGATATTGAGCAGGAATTTTAAGACTTCAGTCATGTGATGATTTATCTTTACAATTAGATGACTTTACGTTGCAAATCTATCAATTTTATGAGTTTTCGTTCGTTATTATTACAGCAATTCTATTGAAGCAGACACGATATCTGAAAATTTACAAACCAACACAACAGGAGAAATGTATTCAATGTATTGACGATTTTAAGAAGACTCATGGAATAAGTTGGGAGAAAATTGTCGATGTATGTAGCGATGTGATGATGCGAATTCAATGATAGCACAATACGAGTTAAAAATGTTGCTAAAACGTGCACTTGTAGTCACTGTGTTCTTCATAGACATGCATTGATTGCTCGAAGTATCCCTTCATCTCTAAAATGCATTTTAAATGAAGCAGTGAAAATTATTAATTTTGTGAAAACATGACAGCTAAAAGCAAGATTTATGAAGATATGGACAAGCAGTATTTATCTTTACTGGTACTCTGGGTGGCATTCCCAATGTCACATTGCGAAGTAGTGCTTTCCTGCATTGCTTTCCTTAAACCAGTGTAAGAGCTCAGAGATGCGGGAAAGCATCGTGCAGGTAACGTGACATTATGAATGCCATCCAAAGTACATATTGAAATTAGATAATTATCACATAATAGAGTTGTTGTCAGATTGTTTGAATTACGAGAAGAGCTCTATATTTCTATAAAATGACAAATTTCTATTAGCAAATCACTTTACGAACGTTTCGTGGTTGAGTCAAAATGCTTATCTAGTGGATATAATCACAAAATTGAATGATGTTTCTCTCTACCTTCAAAAAAAAATGTAAATATTTTAAACACAAAAGATAAATTACGAATATTATTACGAAAGTTACAATACTGGATCATGGATGTTGAAATAAATAATACGGATGCATTTCAAATTTTAATTTTTTTTTTTTTTTTTTTTTACAGAATCGAACTGTGAAATTGATGAGGAAATTCGAAAAGACATTATTTCTCATCTAAAATCAATAACTGGCAGTAAATGAATCCGTTCTTCTACTACAAGATGACAATAACTATTGGGTTATTCAGTCCTTTTAATATTAACGAAAAACCAGAAGAACTATCTATTTCAGAATATGAAAATCTCATCCAACTGACATCAAACAATCAAATAAAAGGTATATTTAAGGAAGTTTCATTAAACGAGTTTTGGTGTGATTTAAAAGAAAGACATCCAAATTTATTCAAAAAGGTAATTCATTAATCATAATTTCTTCATATATATATAAATAAATAATCTTCATACTGAACTCATTTCATCGTATCAACTTTAATATCCCATAATATTTCGTTCTTTTTAGATCAAAAGAACTTCATCAGATGGCAAGGGATAGGTTTAGTTCATTCATTTTACAAAAATTCATTACAAAATGATAGAAGTGGTATATGATAGGATGATACATTATTTGATAGTTACCTATACAAAATGATAGTAGTGGTATGGTGATACTTTATTTTGGTTGTTATCAATTCATAGTTATATAACAAAGAAAATCTTAAAATAATAGATGAATAGTGATACATTCTTAAATAAAATAATGTAGGGGAGGTGGTGGTAATATGGACCACTTTTTTATTTTTGACAAAATCTTGAATTTCAAGTGGCTCTAATGTATGAAAATCGTCAGTAGCATTAGTATACATATCGTGTGAGATAAATATCACACATTTTTAAATAAATATTTAAAACTCTTTAATAGGTACAATTATTTAGAACATTCTACAAAAAAATGAATTGTTGAACTGGGGTTGTAATATGAAACAGATGTTAAAATGCAACAATACTTCTTTATTATTGCTATTACAGTAAAAAAATCATTTATTGTTGATACTTCAATGCATTGTTTTGCTTCACATCAATAGAAAATATAGAAACTACAGAGAAAAAGTAAAAATTAATGCTGAACACTTTATAATTGAAAGAAAACGTTGAATTAAAAATTGCAAGTCTTTCATGAGCAAAAATCTGCTGATTTGGTGTTTTCTTGCATTTACCATATCTTCTTGACGCCATTTCTGCCTTAGTCCTTTCTTTTCAGGTCCTAATTTGCTTCTTGGCATCGTGAGGTTGTATTATGGAACACCTGTTTCATATTACCACCAGTCGCCATATGGAAATTGACTGATCCATTCTCAGTAATAAAATATTAATTCTTAAGTACTGAATACATCATTTTGTAATTCAGTTAATTAATAATAATATATAATATAAGCAAAACCTCATTCGTATTAATAACAGTACCAGAAATTGTGTTGAATCTTACCCTGTAAAAACTTTCAGGCTTACGAAAACACACTACTTCTTCTCATAACCATACACAACGAAATACTGAAGTTACCTACCTCTAGGTGGCTAAAAGGAACACCAGCGATAGAAATTAGAGCGGTTTCCGGATGATAGCAGCAGCTACTTGCACAAAAATTGCTGTTTCATATTACAACCCTGTTCCATATTACCACCTTCTCCCCTAATATTATACAATTATTAAAGAAATTATTACTGAACAAATTATAAGAATTTCTTTATATTTTTAATGCTGTTTTTGAATTTATTAAACGTATAACTGCAAACTTTTAAAAATTTTTCTTTATTCATACATGGAAAAATGTTGATTATGCAAGATTTAATCATAAATCTGTCTACTTCTTCTTTAATTTGAAATAAAATGTTCACTTTAAGGTCAGGGTTATGTTGCTGTTCTTGGCAGTGGTCTGCCCAGTCTGATATACCTTTTTTATCTTTTTCAAAAGCTTTTATGTGCTCAAGTACTCTTTCTTTTTATGTACGGCCCGTGCTACCAAAATACACTGAACCGCAATCCCTATATTTTAATTTATATATGACACCCATAGTGTGCATCAAATTGTGGTTAATTTCTTTTTCTATATTGTTTTTATATTGAATTACATTTATGTCATTAATTTTGCATAATTCTTTAGTAGATTTTGTATTTTGATACCCAGAGGTAATTTAATGAATTGGTTGAAGTTGATATCTGTTTTATTTTTGTTATTTTGTCTGAATTTGAAAAAATTATTGACAGATTTGTCAATGAATTTCTTAGGGTATTCATTTATTTCAAAATTTTGTTTCATCTTTTATACTTAAAATGTTCCATAGTTTTTTGTTTTCAGTGTTATCAACAATTCTTCTTAGGCAATTATGGATCAATGTTCTTTTAGTGTGTATATTGTGTTCAGAGTGGAAATAAATTCAAAAACATCATTAAAAATGTAAAGAAATTCTTATAATTTGTTCAGTAATAATTTCTTTAATAATTGTGTAGTAATACATTGTTTTGTTAAGAATGTATCACTATTCATCTATTATTTTAAGATTTTCTTTGTTATGACAACCAAAATAATGTATCACCCTATCATATACCACTACTATCATTTTGTAATGAATTCTTATAAAGGGAATAGGACTAGCCTATCCCTAGCTATCTGATGAAGTTCTTTTGATCTAAAAAGTACGAAATATTATGGGATATTAAAGTTGATATGATGAAATGAGTTCAATATGAAGGCAATTCATTGTTTGTTGCCTTTTAGGAGCACATATTTGTGTGAAAGAGTATTTTCGCTCTACTCTGGGACAAAAACAAAATGCACAAGTTGTGATGCGACTCCTGATATTAGAATTCATCTCCCCACAAACCAAAATTTGAAAAATATATTGAAAGAAAAGAAGAAGTTTAATTCTTCACATTATTCATCAGTTTGGATTAATAATGTTTCCTTTTTCGTGATTAATCTGGGTTTTTATTTGTGTGTCTATTTTCAATAAGTTATTTTTTGATTTTTTTAGTTGTTTTAGTTGTTTTATTGGTGATCAAATAAAAAATGTTAGGATTCAAAACTTTTTATGGATAATTAAAAGTAGGCCTATGTCTATGTGACGTGATTATCCATTCTTACCAAAACTAAAAATAAACAGTGAAAAAGTGAAATAGTATATAAAGGTATTGTAATGTGATTAACTGTTCAATCACACAGTGCTTTTGTTTACATTCTTGCCGCATGCAGCAGCAAAAAAAAAGAGCAACAATAGTGCTTCTGGTAACGGTTGCTGTTCATTTTGATGTGCTGATCTCATGTTTAGACATCGATGGAATTAGTGAGAAAAGTATAATTCCAAAAAGTTCCACAGTACGTTTTGGTGAAGAAAATAAAAAAGGCATATAAATTTATTTTAAAGAGGCCTTTTCTTAATCCCTTGTTATTTCTAGCCCGGATCATATGTGAAATATTTAATTGGGAAGCAAAGCCAAGTTCACTTCCTGACTGTGTGTGAAATTTTCATTCGACTATTTTTCAGTGCCAAAAGCAAAGGTATACTGCAATGTGAATGTGCTTAAAAGGAACAATTGGAACCTTTATTGTGGATACAGATTCTCGGGATTCTATTTGTTTTAAAGTCAACAATAAATATGCTATCTTATCGTGATTCCATGCAATAATGCAAGATGTAAGGTACTGTTTTTATTTTTCCTTCACCACATGAATATTTTTCTTTTTAAACAAAGTAAATAAAATATTCTTTAATCGTTATCACGCTCACCTGTCATATGCTCTTAATTATCACCACAATTTTTATAAAGGTGAAATGGTTCTGCGATTAAAATAAGTTGAGAACCGCTGTTCTAGAGCATATCATTAAGAGATCAATAAGTGGAATGAAATGTTTTTAAAGGGGTTTAAAGTGTGAGGTATTTGTAGATAGTGTAACTTATTACCCTCAGAAAGAGAAAGGAGAGCGTTGAATGATTTCCCTCTCATTGGTCTCGTACAAAGGGAATTCCTTTGATATCTTCGATTACAATTGACTGGGTAACCGCTTCATAGTTTGTCTATTTTGCATTATCCGTTATTCTCCGAATTGTGTTTGGGGATATTTGATCCTATGGCCGCAGGTCAAATATCTTATTTACAAAGCTTTTCATTTCCTCTGTGCATTTTTATGTATTTTTTTTTACACCATTTTAGAATTCTAAAAAATTGCGGAAGTTTTATTTTATTTCATTTTATATTTGAAACGCTACCGTTTCAGAGACAAAACTGTGAGAGCTGCAAAAATCGTAGGCTATATTGTAAAGAGTAGATTCCTGATATTTTTGAGAAATTGATATAAGCTTTAGCGGAATCGATTATTCTGTATTAGTGAAATATAATGCTTTTTAAAAAGAACATTTCACACAATCCCAATTGAGGCCATTGTGGAGTTATTAATGGACAGTAGCGATATTCTCAACAGAGAATGAAACTGTGCACAGAGGAAAATGAAAAAAACATCAAAATTAAAAAAAAAAAAAAGTTCCTAGACAGGCATAAACAATAATTTTTAGTAGACACTCTTGAATGAAAGATAACTATACATATCAGTGGCATTGCAATTGTTATTTCTAAATATGTTGTAAAAAGGTTGTTGCATGAAGCTGTACACCTGCTCTTCTACAAAGTGATGACACTCGCCAATGAAGAATCAGAATGAATAACCGGAGAATCAATAATAAACTATAATTTCGTGATAAGCACTCACTGATCATTGGTCCTTGCTCTTCTCCAGATGTTTTCTTGTTCTTCATTCTCTTCTTCTTGTCGTTAATTTTAACTTAAAATAATTAATTGTATTTCAGTAATCTTCAAACAAATGATCTTAACCTAAACATAACCGAATCAAATGATCGCTTGTGGGTCTTTCAAGGTGATACTTTCAGTAGGTGAATTACTGATATTTTTTTTCGTTAATTAATATACTTGACGGTGCAGGGATTAAGCAACTTTGGATAAAATGATTTCTACAAGAATTCGAACTTAAGTTTTTAATTCCAAATTTACAAAATTGCGTTTTTTTCCCTTTTTTTTTTGTAGTATCGAAACCAATCGAATCTTCGTTGCCAATTCCATTTCGATTGAAGTTTCTCTGGACCTTCCTTTTTTTTTATGAAATCAAAGTAGGAAAATACATTGGTCTTCAATGGAAGACGTCCTGGCAGTGACTTCGGTGGGAGTCCAGTGTATTTCTGTTCTGTTTGTCCAGGGAATTGCTGTTGATCAGAATTTTAAGGCTGGATGGGTCGTCTCTATTTTGTTTACATTGGTTTCCATATGAGGGCGGAATTTCAACTCGAAAAATCGATATGAAGATATACTTTCCGGTTACAGTGGAATTAACTTCATGTTTTAGGACATCTTTTTCAGTTTCTAACTTTTGCGAAGCCACATTTGATGGCTACGGAATCCACGATAAAAGATCCCTCTTTCACTCTGCAGTTATCTCAGTAGAGTTTGTTTACAGTAACGACCACTAGTCTGTTTTTGATCCACAAAGAAATTTTATTTATTTTAAGTTTGCCTCGACCCAGCGATAAGAATTATCAGTATATTGTTGGTACACGTAAATTCCGGCGATCGCTATGTTATGAAGAATGATAGTAAATGTCGCTACACATTCCTGCAAGGTTCTAGAATAAGTTGAAGATGTCAGACACCTGTTTTTACTACTTTTACTTTCTAAGGACATGAGTATTTTATACTTTTTAGGCATCTGTCAAATTTTGAGCAATGTTAAGCCATTTCCAAACTTTTATCAAGAGAAAACGGGATATCTATGCAGGATGATTCAAAATTCCCTGTACAAACTTTAAAAGTAGGTCAGGAATACAAAACAAATTGCATTCATAGTGGAACGTATGTCCGCAAACGCCACCCGAATGAGCTAGAAGGGGCACTAAAATTCAGAAATAAAAGACAACAGTAAGGTAGACATGTTTATTAGCCCTATGTTTACAAGATGTATGATATCAAAAGTTTAACATCAAAATTTAATTCACAAGTCTTTAAAATTACGGAAATTTTAAGATATTCAAATAAAAGCAAAATTAAACATATACAAATTATTTTTAGAATGTATTTTTAACACTCATGAAGCTTATTACCACACTTCATATCTAAAATAAATCACAAAATAATTATTTTACTGACGCTATTTTAGATTTATTGCACTAGGTAATTACAAATGATTGCAATTATGTAATTTTTGAATTTTCGATCTGAATTTTAACCTATCAAATTTAACAAAAAAAACTTAGATGATTGATAAGTAATAGATAAGAAGAACGAATTCATTGATTAAGGAATTGATATTTAAGATTTTTTTATGAATAATATAAAGAATTGTTTGCTGATGAATAAATACGTTCAAGGGAAGATAATGATATGATATAAACAGACCTTCTTATGTCCTGTTACCAAGATTTAAGTTACTTTTGTTTATTCTTTTAAATAACTATCATTTGTAAACTAAAGATACACAATATAAATCAGCTACTCAACACGAGCGGTTTTCCCGACGCAGCCAATTACATCACCATTTTAGTTTTTGACCTACATTGAGAATATTAAGTGTTCTTTTATGCGTGAAACTTATCCACAAAGTATACGATATATCAAAGGGTTTCGCCAATATCACTTGGCCTGCAGATGGTCGAGTGAAAGGAGATAGCGTAAGCAACAACCAACCCTTTGACCTGACAAAGATGATTCATAAGGATCTCCATCAAGAAATAACTAAATCATTGACGAAATAAGTAATTAGAAGGTCTTTTATTAAAAAAGTTACAAAGAAAAACACGGATTTTCAAAGTAAAGTACTAATTAACGTTCTGCTTCATGCAATTTTTTTTTCAAAATTTTGTTTCGAATTCTAGAGATGTTAGATTTTCTGATCTGGATATTTCTTAACCTTAAAAAGTAAGAAACTGTTACTGATTTGAAAAATTAAAAGATTGAAAGGTTATAGGTTTTAAATTTGACTTAGCAACATCGAGAGAACAGTTTTTTTGATATCTTTCTGACTTAATAACGCAGAAAACGGTCGATTTAGGGATTCTGGATTAACGAACGCACACTGGACAAACAGCCATCGAAGCCGTGATGCGACGCAAGGGTCTGAATAATCGCAGTAGAAGCTTTCGAACAATCTTTCTACGTGTAGATTGACAAACACTGTTTCTTTTCACTATAATTGAAAAGCAGACTGTCTTTATGCACATTATATAAACAATAAAACTAAAATAGCAAATTGTGTAACCCAGTATTGATAGCATATGTTTTTATTCTTTTACGTACAGAAATGGATCTGGAAAAATCATTGAAAGTTTTAACAAATCTTCGGTTATAACAGATGTCCGTTTCCTTTCTGTTCATTAGCACGAGAGTTTATTAAATTTTTTTTAAAAATCAGAACCAACCTCGTTGATGCTTTTAAGAGATAAGCTTTACTACTGCTTTATTGTAGCTACGAGCTCTTGTATAAGTGAACGTTAAACCTACAGAAATAAGTAGTCGAGTAATTGAACATTTGGTTATAACTCCTGAAGACACTGATGTCATAAACACTTCTTAAGTTGGTAGTTTTACTTTAAAAATGAAAACTGTATTTTTCACTAAGGAGAGAAATCTTTACCACTTGAATGCTAGTGGTAACGTTTCTTCTCCGTTTGTCTGTAACACACATCAAACTTAAATAGCTGGACAGCTTTCCACATAACTTGATAAATGCCTTTTTTTATGATTCAACTTAAAACGTTTGTTTTGGTCTCCGCCATCCTTCAAAAATAACATTCTAATTCCCTCGCTAAAATGACTGCAATTTCTTGAAAATTTGATGCGAGTGTTATTTAAGATTGAGCTGAAAACATTACGGGCTTCATTCGTATTGCTATATTGACTATATTGCTGTAACGGATTGTAAATGTTGAAAATGATGATGATGATGAAAAGAAAAAAAAAACACGAATCATAGAATTAACTTGAAAACTCAATTTCAGCTTAATATATTTGGTTATTTTTCTTAAATCAAAGCTACTTTTAGACTGTATTATAAAACTCAACAAATTAAATAACTATTTAGAAATTGAATTAGGAAACACTATAGTGACCAGATTGATTGCATTATCAATCATTTTCATTTCATTAGTAGCATACGTGTTACTAGAACAGCTAATGAAATAATTTTTGAAAATTATATTACCCTGAAGCTTGTAGGATGTAATTGCCTAGGAGATATGGTATCGGTTGAAAATGTGTTGGTGACTTTTCCTGTTAGATCAACGCTTTGAGTTTAATAGCATTAAATAAAGCGAAATTGATTTGAGAACGCTGGTGTCATAATGACTTCTTCAGTTGCAAGAATGGCTGAAAGACTAAGAGAAGATATTAGGTTTCTGGGGGAAAAAAAAAGCTATAACATAATGAAGAACATTATATAAGTTGTCAGATGAGTCTACTGACTCATGTCATATCCGTTCGTAGGCGTACAAGATTGTTTCTTATTTTTTTTTTCCATTTCGATACCTTACCGAAAAGCAACCTTGCTCTAATATTAACAGCAATTCTATTAATGTAGTTTAGGTTAATTTGTAATTTTTTTTTTCATTTTGGAAAAGGTTTAATAAAGTTATGAAATTTCTTTTATAAAAAGAAATTTATAATATCCACTAACAGTCACCCTATTCTCAAGTCTTTGTTTCCTATTGGAAGGATATAAGTGGAAATTGAATATTTTTTTTCCAGTTAATTCATTCTTTGTTGGGATTTAAAGCGGTGGAAAACGTTCTAGAGAGAAGAAAGAGCTGAAAAAGTTAACGCTAACAGTGTTGCTTAGTTTAAAAGTAATGCGAATGATTGATGCTAAAAGTGACGCATTCTTTTCGAGAAGAGGTGCAATAAGGTGTGATTCGAGAAATACTGAAGTAATATGAACAATAGGACGATCTTATTATACCGAATTCTTAAAATAGAAAATAAGGAAAGGTAAGCATTTTTGGAAAGAAGAATTCTTTTATAACATTAATTTCATTCCCAAAAATGAATTTTAATGAAATCACCAAAATAAAATAATGTCTCCTAGAAGAACCTTGTTTTTGATAAAACGAATATACTAGACTTCCTTGTAATTTTTAAAGTACATATCAGTGTTATTCAGAAAGTAAGATTTAATTTCATGTAAAATTTTGGTTTATTGTTAGTGAGGACTTTTTTTTTTTCTTCTTCTTTAAAAATAAAATTAATTTTTCTTTTTAGCAGTTCATCCGTTATATATGTAAGGAATTTTTCAGTTCGTTCTTATAACTAAGAAACATATTCCATTTAATTTTTTTTTTGAAATATTTAAATAGTTCAGCTGTTATTTAGTATTTCCGTCAGTTGTAATTTCGAATTGACAACCGTTCTCTTTATGTTAAGCAAACTAGCTCGTTTTTTGTTACAAACAAATCTAAATTTCATAGAATAGTTTATTTTGTAAAATCCTCTAACGATCAACTGTGTGATTCTCTGTAGCCACTCTTAGTTTGTTGCTAGTTGGAACCTAAACATTCTGGTCTGACGACGACGTTCACAATTTTTATGCAGTAATGTGCTGCATATTCAAAATTATTCAGCAGAGTCGTTGTTGATGAATAATGCAAGGGCAGGAAAGGAAATTAGGAGAATCATCTCAGCACCGAAAGAGAAATCCAGTTTCTTTTGTTTTTTTTTTCTCCAGTGGTCATCAGGAACGGTTCTCCATCAGTAGTAACTGTAAAACTTTGCAAACTGAAAAGCCTTTTGTCTTTTTACATTGCATTACAATTCTGCCTCGACTTTTCTTCTTCGGAGAAATTAACTTTTCTAAAAGTTTCAACACCAGTTGATTTACTGAAATGCAAATATATCGTGTTTCAGGATTTAAGTCAAATCACAATTCAGTACAATTTAACTCTGCTAATAATTGTTTTAAAAAAATAAATATTATCTGAAATTTCCTATTTATATTAATTTTTGCAAAAAATAACTATATCCTAAGCAGAGGCATTCCGATGTCTTGCCAAGAGTAATATAAAGGATATACATTCTTACAAGTAACGATTTTTAGCGACCAAATAGGTAGCTATTGTGTTTGTCCTATCCGTTCATCCGTCCGTGTCTGTCCTCCCATAACAACTCTCGAACGGAAGGTCGGATCGGCAAGCGGACTTCACCATCGTGTTCAGAGGCCCCAGCACCGTATTTTCAGTGCAATAGGGTATTTTCAGTGGCAAACGCCCCACCCCGCCCAATTTTCGAGATATTTGGCATTGTTTTTATTGGATTTCCGCTGTTAGATTAAATGTTAGAAATGCAACCATCTCATTTCAGTTGTCAGCTATAGCTTGATGTGTAAGATCTCGGACTCATAAAGTTGATGGAGGTTGTCGGTTCGAATCCGTATATCTAACAGGTTTTTTTTTCTTATTTTCCTAACTTTTTTTTTTATTTTTCCTTATGTTAATGTACTTCCTTTTTTCTTATTATTTTTAATTTTCTTTTTATTGTTATGGGTCGCCCTTAAATTTATGCTTTAGCACAAAATTATATTCACTTGTTTTATTTAAGATTAAAATAATGTTAAGGTCGTTATCAAAAATATTAAATGTGTAACTTTCGCAGAAGTGTATAAATCTTACATCTTGACAGATCGTATCTAATCAGATTTTCCGTTGCTATAATAAGTAGTACCCTTACAACAGTAAAATATTACTGCTGTAATATTTTATAGGTTAATTGTATTTGCATGTTTAACTGAGCTTGAGAATCCCATTAAACAAAAACTGATTTAAAAAAAAATAGAATGAAACTAATGGAAAGAATTTAAGTAAAGAAAAAAAGAAAAACATAATTTTTTTTAGTGTTTATTGGATTTCTATCTGCGATATTGTGAAGTATTTCAGTAAAAATATAACTGAAACTAACAAACGGTCAATAGCTTTAGAGATTGCCAACAACTTCAATAAATATAAAAATCCTAAAAAATACAAAAATAAATTAGAAAAAAAGACAATTCAATATAAAAGAAAAAAAAAAACCTTCAACTAGTACTATTAGAAAAAGACGAAGATCCATCTTGTCAACAACTTACCTGACTGAGAAAGAATTTAATTATGAAAAGTGAAGAGTCAATGGTTTCTTGAATAAAAGAAATACAGTGAATGGAGAAATTCGTAGAACTAATTTCACATTCAGCAGATGCTTATTACTGTTTCCACCAAACTTTACTGTTGCTTTCTTGGAAGGAAGTAATCCCTTAAACAATCGTTATCTTTAAAAAATAAAGAAGTAGTATCATTTAATTAAAAATAATTTATAAAATTAATATTTCAACCCTTTATACAGTTGCAGGAGACTATTTCTATCAGAGAGACTATCTTGTGTGACGTTTGTCCTTGTAGAGTGATAGATCGATCAATGGTTGTCAGACATATTAGATTAACTAGAGTATTTATTTCCTAAATATCTCTCTCATTTTTTTATTTAAGAGAATTTATAAAATATATTTCTGCAAAATGCAATTGATCACTCCAAAAAACAAAACAAAACAATAATAAAATCAAAAAGCATTGAATTAAGTGAACTGAATTACGAAGAATATATCGCGGCTGAATGCATTGGAAGAGAGAAAGAAATAGTGATGTAATAGTAATGGTCTTCATGTGCAAATTTCTACAAAGCAATCAACATGGTAAAATTTGGCAAGTCCAGAGAATCGCTTTCATCCTTTACTGTAGACGTCTGGTTTGAAGAAAATCCATTCACTGATATAGAAGTTAATAAAGGACGCACTGCTTAGCCTTTCTCAGAAAAGTAAGTTAAAAAAGTGAATGAAAGAAATAAAGTGAATTCTTTTCCATAACCAAGTGCAAAAGCAAAATATTATAAATTGAGAATTGATTTACAAGTGAACCCTTCTTAAAACTTATCTTCATCTATTTCTATCACAAAGAAATTTTTGGCCACCCTCCAACTACGAATCCACTATTCGTTTCAGCACTTCCTCAGATAATCGATGGATTAATTCTTTGCGCGCACTTGACTGATGCTTTAGCCACTTTAACATTAACCGAGGATTCGCACAAGGTCTGAAGATTAACGATTTGGAGGAATGAGAAATCGTCTCTCGTTGTATTTACTGTTGGATCTGATTCATTTCTACTTGTGTTGAATTCCGCCTGAATTGCACTTAGCATTCTTAATCAGCTTAGGGGTACAATTGTAATACTTCGGGAAGAAATCCACAGTGACGACATAAGAACGAAATCATGGACCATAACTTCATTGTTTGCAAGACAGATTGTGTTTCTTAAATGAGGCTTTTTAGAGTAACGCCATTCGAAGACGTGCGTTGGCCTTAGAAGAAATAGATTTTATCGAGTTTGGAAATAATTTCAAAAGGATAAATAGGGGTTATTTAATAAATTTTGCGAAGATTCTAATATTAATCAAAATTAAGAAGAATATAAATTGTCCACAGATTGAAAGCACGAACATTGAAAACAAATAAATAAAATACTCACAACAACGACGTTTCAAACCCTCATCTTTTGTTAGGATTTATTTTCAACTTTAGTTAAACTAACTTGAAAATAAACCCTAACAAAAGATGTGGGTTTGAAACGTCGTTGTTAGGAGCATTTTATTTATACGTTTTCAATGTTCGTGCTTTAAATCTGTGGACAATTTACAAGCTTTATCCCGCACGTCAACTTTATTTTCATTAAGAAGAATATGTTAATTTATTTAACATGAAACGGACATTGACTAAATATTTTTTTTCTTAAAAAAAATGCTATTTCCTTATAGAAGCTTATGAAGTTCTAAATACTATTTACAAGTGTATTATTGTTTCCGCAGTCATTACGTAATATTCCATTTTGTTTTAGGAATAACTTTCAAACCCTCTTGTTTCAAAAACTGTAGAAGAGCTTGAATTAGTCTTTAGAAGCCTTTGAAAAACACTTTGTAAATTCTTTGAACACATATCTTCTTCGAATTTCAAATCAATTATTTGATTTTTCGTACCGTAATCAATGATGACTAAAATGCTTTACATTAATGTGTGTCATTTTCAAGAAATTTCAGTCGTTTGAGTCCAAAATAAGTGATTCTGGAGGTTAAAAAAATCATGAGGAAAAAAAGATCAGAGAAAGAGTGAATGATATATCTTAGAGTTTAGAAATAAATTTTTATGCATCAGTTTCTTTTCGATACTTTAGTTGCTGTGAGTAATAATATTGTAAATTTTATAGTTTTAAACGAGCTCTGAAGTAATTTCCTGAAATTATTATTATTTAAGATATTAAGTGACTTATTATATTTATGCAGTCATTCAATATTTTCATTCTTTTTATTTTATATACATAGATTTTTATGTACGTAGAAAGAAATTCACAATTTTTAATTCAGTTTTCCAATGGTCGCATAAAAAGAGTTCATGAGAATCATGTTGGCTGAATGTTCTAAACATTTCGTTAAATTTTCAGCTTCGAAGGACCTGTTTTTGTTGATTTATCATGAATACGGTGCTTTACATGGAATGGTGACTTTATTGATTCTAAGCTTCTGTAAAATCAATGGGGAGCTCGCATTGATTGACAACCATCTTTAACATTGATTTTTAGCGTTTCTGAGATAGCTAGCTTTCGAATTAATGTATTTTGACATTTTTTGGATCGCAGGTCTTTACCAATAAATCCAGTCTGTATCAAATATAATGGAAATATTGCATTTATAACTGTTGTAGCTACCTAAGAATAATAACAGACGGATTGAATAAACAGTTTTGATGAATTTTGCAAAATTCTGTTTATTTCGACTGAACTTCATTCAAAAACTTTTGGTTTTCTGACCATTTTTCTCTCTCTACGATGCATTTTAATCAGTTTTAGAAATGGTAGAACAAACATTAACGCCCTAATGCCCATGTGATTATATCACTGGGCTGCAATTTGGAAGGATCTGGATTCAAATCCTGATGAGGTAAAGTTATGTCTTTCATATCCAAAGACTTGGAAGATCTCAGCTGATGATGACGTTGCAGTCGTAGCAGTCGACACTGTCCTGTCTGGTTCCGTTTTATAAGTATTTTTAAAATTTTTAACAAAAAAAAAGTTAAATCAAAAACTGATATTATTAAAATAATGTTAGGAAAGGGAGATGGGCTCTCTCTTCCTAAAAATATTTTTAAATTAATCCTGATGAAGTCTTTTAATTAAGACGAAATATTGATGTAGTTGGTGTATTTTATAATAGTATGATTCTGATTTTTTTAAAATCGTCGATTGAAATGTTTAAAACGACACACGTTGTGAATACCGTCACATGTTAAATTGTTTCATAATTCTTATTCTACAGTGTGGCCGGGAAGTTCTCGTACCCCCTATTATGTAGTATTATTATTCATTTGGACCATATTTTTTTGATGGTCATGTGAATGGCGAAACTTATTTACACATGTTACAAATATGGTTAATCTCACAGCTTGAAGACACTAGTATCAAGGAACGCGTATGACTACAACAGGACGGTGCACCTGCTCCTTCGCTAAACTGCGCGCGGGTTTCTTCATGAACATTTTCAAGGACGCTGAATTGTTCGCGGTACTCCAGCATCACCAGCTCCATTGAAATGGCCACAACGAAGTCCTGATCTCATAACGCCTGACAACTCATTCTGGAGAATCATCAAGGCCTACGCATCTGAACGTCGTTATGCTACAAATGAAGAATTGCGCAATGCAATTGAGGACGCATTTCGAACCCGACATGCTCCCAAACATGCCAAAAATGGCGGCATATGAACTTGTGTGAACAGCATGATGGCGAACACACAGACGCTTTGGGCACTTAATGTGTAAATATTTTCTTAAAACATGACTACCAACGAAGGGATACGGGAACTTCCCGGCCACACTGTACATCCAAAGACTATTTACCGGAAAAGTCTATCCCCTGTGGAAGGAAACGGGGAACCACTACATTTTTTCAAACTCCACTAGGCACACTGATGTCACATGTTCCTGTTGAGGCAATAACACCTAAAATGGTAATAGTTGTGATTACTGTGGGGGTTAAAAATATAAATTATAAGCTTAAAAACCTGCTAATCACTACAATGGTGATTGTAATAAGTATGAATTACGAGACATGTATCAAATGATTACTAACTATCAAACTAACTAAATTTACGGAAAAGAATCCTTTCCATGAGATGACCCTCACTTTACTTTTAAACCGTCTTTTGCTTGCTAGGACGATAAAAGATAGGAAAAATTTCTGTAAGCTTATATATAGAACTAGTGGAAAATCGTCTGACAACATAAATTTCTTGGAAATTTAACTTAGAGCTTATTTCAGCTCATAATTTGTACAAATTGATAAAGGCTTAAAAAAAAAAAAGACGAAAAGTATTATCCAACATTTTTAATAAAGTAAATGTGTTTACTGCGCCAGTTTATTAATAACATTGTTTTCCTTGGTGGATAGAGTGGGTGTCTCCTCTTAATCAGCGACAGGAGGCTACTGGGTGTCGCTGTAATTAAAATTCTCTTGAAAAATCACAAGTGCAGTTTATTGCATAATAAATCATTTTAATAGACCTCCTCCACTCTACAATGAGACAGTTTCTGACGGCAGCCAGTGCAGATCTAAAATATTTTGAGGAGAAGATATGAGGAAACTGCATTTGAATTTCGAATCACTGGAAATTTAGTTTTATATACTAAATATTAAAAAAAAAAAACTAAACAAAAACAGACTACACGTTATTATTAAATCACACATATTAAGAGAATCTTTGCTTAGATCTGTTAGAAGATAAAAAAAAAAAGCTGCAAAGATGAATTAAGATAAATTATGTTGTTAAGTTTCTAAAGAGATTAGTCAAAGATAAATAACTTAATCTGAAAGCCAGATAAATGTAATGTCAATTAATTTGATTAATTGCTAATAAGCAAATGTAAATGCAGTAAAAATAATAAGATAAAATTTTTAAAATTGACAGAAGGGACTCATCAGTTAATTAATTTGAGAATTGAGAAATGTTTTGTAAACTCTTCTTTGAAAGATAAATTGAAAGTTCATCATTTAATAAATTTATCTTTTGTCTTAACTGTATAAAGTAATTTCCATTAACCCCTGAATAGTAAATAAAATAACCAAAACAAAGTAATTAGCAACGCCGTAAACAAAAATGTAAATGGGGTGCTCATTCTATCCAACTGTCCGTTCATATGTCAGTCAGCAACTCTACAGTCCAAACTACAAAGCCAGATACGATGTTAATCATACTTTTTGGAACCTTATGACTTTTACAGATAAGAGAAAAATACGAGTTCCGTATTTCCTACATTAGGGAATGTTATTTCTTCGTCTACTCCCTATATTATGGAGTGCTGCAGGGATTGATATCATACTAAATTATTATTGCAAAACCTGTAGTTTCGAATTATTTTTTTTTCTATTTTAACTACATCGTAACTGTAAATTATTATAAAAATATGATAAAATGAATTTTGTCATTTTATTTATTTTTTCTTTTCTTCTTATTCAAAGCTTGTTTATAGTGGCTAATAGTTGTTTCACTGCTAAGCTTAAAATCTTTCAGGCTTTACTACAAAAAAGTAAAACTTTAAAAATTTATAGTTCGTATGTTTTAAAAATATTGCAATTCTTCGTCTAACCGACAATCCAGCCATTGTTTCTGCAGTGCGGTTTTTCCATTGTAATCTCCTACATCCGTCTGTTCATTCTTGTACAGACGGGAACAAACCTCGACTGGAACTGCTATGCCTGGACCTTCTGATCTTGATGCATACTATCTGATTTGATCAACACTGTTGTTTGTCACATCGCAAGAATTTACGCGTAGAAGTTACACTAGTGTTGGTCTCTTCGTGATAATATTTGTAATAATATGTATCTGTCTATCATGACGTCGGCTCAGTGAAAGCCAAATTGATATTTTTCCATGTAGTTATTCAATTTTCATATAGTTTCCTTTTAGTTATTTTAAAAAATAATTATCTTTTTAAAAGATATTACTATCAAAGTCGTTAATATATAGCTATTATAAAATTAATATATAGAGTTTCAACTTTATAAAAAATAATGTAATTCGCATATCTTCATCTTGTACTATGCTCATGACCAGATACCCAGCGAGGTTCTCATACTAATTACTTTCCTTACATTACGACACTGCGCTGCTTAATTGAATCTTTCATGAAAAGTGATAAAAAAAGTAAAATCTACAATTTTTGACTTTTAGAAGTAGGTAAACTAAATTCTGAAATTTGGCAATATTAATACCTTTTAAGGACATAAGAACTGCTTCAAATAAAGGTAGTCATTAAAAGAAAATGGTGCTTGCTTACATTGTTCCATACCTCGTTGAAAGTTGTCCAATTAATTTCTTTTAATTCTTCTTCTTTACTAATTGTTTCTGATTTCTCCATTCTTGAATGCAGAAAATTCTCTTCGTATATGCAGAAAATTCTCTAGTAATCATAGCTTAAAACTCTAAGTCCATCTTATTTACAATTAATTATACTTTTTCCCCTTCAAAAAAAACAAAATTGCACGCAGGCTAAATTAAACAGCTTAGTGATTAACAAAAACAACGATCCGAAATGGGATCAGATCATAAAATACATGACCGGGCGGTACCACAAACACTAACAACTTATTAAGAGTTCGTGAATTAACAGATCTCAAAGTTCTCTTGGCTGATCAGATTCTTCTTTGGATTCACTACGTGCTACCCAATGATAAGCGTCTTTATCCAAAAGCCTACCTACAGTCCCTACGGTGAATGAAGATCCTCCCAGAATGCAACGTAGCTTATAGATTGAGCGTTCCTGGCCGACCGCTAACATTGAAAGAGAAGAGGTCGCTTCTCTTCTCTTTCAATGTTAGCGGTCGGCCAGGAACGCTCAATCTATAAGCTACGTTGCATTCTGGGAGGATCTTCATTCACCGTAGGGACTATAAGTTGGTTGAAGAAAGTCTCTGAGTTAGAGTTTAATTTTTCTGATAAACCTTGTATCTAGTTGAGTTCCGAATTTATTTGTGAAACTCTCCCAGCCTTAGTAAAAGTGGAAAATAATCACTTACTTCACTTTCCGATACACAAAAATTCTATTCTTGTAGATTACGTATCCATTTAAGTACTCCAATCTGCCAGGGAAAAACAAATGCTTCATATCGTATTCCGTAAATGTTCAATATGGCGGCAGCTCCATTCTGCATCCATACGCAAAATCCATTTCGAATTGGCTTGTGGGATTTATTAGCTTCAATCTTTTCATAATCTGGTTAACTTAATTCTTCCTGCAGATAATTCGGATACCATTACTTTTTCATCCGATGTCGGGCAACGTCTGGTTTTGTTTGTTTTTTTCGAACAACACGGCTTTTTTCTTTTCTGTCTTGTTTTTTTTTTTTTGGTTTATTTTTCGAAAACTGCAACAATCAAAAAAACTTTTCACACTCGTCACGGACTTAACAAAGAAATGGCTTAACAAACATAAACAAAGATTGCCTAAAAAATATTCCTGCGTGCACATGGAGAGTTAATAAAAAAAAAAAAAAATCCCAAAAAAAAAGGGGAAAAAAAAAAAAAAAAAAAAAAAAAACAATCAAAAAACAAAATCGTGACAATGTTTAAGGAACTTCATTTAATAATAGAGCTGTTTTAATCTACCACTTTCTGAAATCTGTATTAATTTAATTACTGACTTTTTTTATCTTTGTACATAATACAGTAAAAGGGCAATAAAGCAAGATTGGTAAGGCCTTTCAAATCTCCTTGTCAGTAATGTTTAAACTTTTTGGAATTAAAATGTCTGGCAATGTAGTTAGTTCCTCCTGAAGTACCAACCCATTTTTTTTTGCTTTATTTAAATAATTGAATAAAAACAATTGACTGCCTTCGTGGATTTTCTAAATTATTTCAATTTTCTCTTTGATTTGAAATGCAGATAATAACCAGTGTATCAACATAAAGAATAAAGAATCCAATAAATTTTGAAAGTTTTCTTTGAAACAAGCTGTTCTTTTCAAAGTTATAACTTTATTACCCTAGGTTTTTAAGTAAGTATGTCTGAGACATTTCCTTTGAATGAATCTTTTTGAAACTGGCAGGTCTATTTACACAAGCGAAATGACTCAGAGCTGTTGTTCTTGAAAAATTTAACCTTGTGAATCACTGACAAAAACTTTGCATAGGAAGATGACAAAACCTTTCATAAAAAAAGTATTAGAAGCGAAACAAGAATTCCTGTAGATGTCTGCCAATGAATATTAATCTGTTCAGTAATCTCTTGTCATTTGCACATACTTTTTTTTTTTTTACAAATGCCCGGGCTCGTAGATTGATCATCTTTCTTTAGGCCAACAACAAGGGCGAGATATGATGCCTTTAACCGACGAATCGTTGTCCAGGGTACGCCATAGGAGGCAGCATCAAGTGGCACCCGCAGGAACGGACAGAAGGAGAAACAGAAGAAGAAAGAAACATTCATGCCACGACCGGGAGTCGAACCTTCGTACCGACACACTGGCCGCAACGGCAGACCGCCGTCTAGGTCGCGCGGCCACGCCGGCACGGCTATTTGCACATACTTTAGTTAATTGAAGTTATACTTGCATTTTTTAGAAAATGGAAAATTCTCAAGATTTAATTTTTTGCAGTTGTTATAACTAGCAAAGCACTACGATGGTTTTACAACTTGAAAAAAGTAAAAAAGTGCAACATTTTAAAGACTATATTTCAGCTTTAATTTCTTTCAGACAGTATTTGTTTAAAAGTCATTGAGTTAAAGCTCGTGAATCTGATTAAAAACTCAATGACTTTTAATATAATCAGTGCATGTAAAAAGAACAGTATGGTATTTGTTTGTTCATTACTTATAGAACAATTCGCCTGGTTTCCAAAGGTGGCATAAATGATTTACTATTCATCCTGGAAAATAATTTTTTCAAAAATAGATAAAACAGCAGATGCAGAAAAGACTGGAATAGAATTGGTTTTGGATTGCTTTTCATTCGATATCAGACGTTTGGGTTTAGCAACAAGTCTTACTTCCTTCTCAGTTTCAGCTTTTATTTTCGTGGAAGGCACCATCTGCTAAGTAGATTCTGAAAAGAGCATTCAACTTTTACCTGGCTCCAGGTCCGAATCCCATTGCATTGTCCGCTGATCGAGGATCAATAAGAAAAGGGGGAATATGATCTCAACAGTTTTCCCTTCTCCTCATCTGAACCGAAAAGTGATGGGAATGGACTTGGCAATCCGAGGTGGACGCCACCTGCCGGATGATTGAGCTTCAGTGCTCGGTCAACCAACGGGTGACTGGGTTTTCCATCCGCTTTGCCCATAGCGTGATTCAGAATCAATAACTCCACGAGGTATATATTCGACCATTCTTTAAACAGTGGTAAACTTCGATTAACAAATTCTAATTGTCTGTTAATTCTCTTGGTAGAAAATGGTCAGCCAGTAACTATTAGAAGTTTTCAATTCTTTTCGATTAAAAAGTAAAGTATTCCGTAAACTAATCTTAACAAATCATAAATGTTTTCTGTTGCTAACCAACATGACGGCTGGAATGAGAGTCAACCGAGAATTCCAACACAACAACCATTAAAGTTTGTTCCTAAGTCGCACACTGATGGCATCTACTTGGAAAAGAGGTTAGCTGCAATAAGAAAACACTTGAACGGTGAAAGATAAGCATTTAAGATTAAAAATGTAAATAAGACACTCTTGATGATTGGATATATTTGTTGTGCTTGATAATTAAATGGAATTAGATGATAATTCAAAGCACCTTTCAGGATACAATCATCCTAAAGTTGACGAGAATACAAGATAAAAAACGCTTAAAAACAGAAAAACCCAAAATCTTACGAATAACTTAAATTTCAAACTGAGAACAAACTAGTTGTTTTTACACAGACTAGAAATTATTATCGTAGAGAAAGCTTTGCTATCTAGCAATTTTCAAAAGATAAACAGTTACTGCTAGGCAATGGAGGAATACAATCTTTATTTGGATAAAGTTTGGTTTGAAACTAAATAGTTCCAAACCAAATGCTATAAACTCTTAGCTTGCTATTGTGGTTCAAATAAATTGTGTTGACTAAGCTGAAAATGTTGACTAAGCATAAGTATCAATACAAAAGCGAAAAATAGCGAAGAAGACCAAATATTGCTCTTTTTAAGAATGGATATGAGACCTATTTTAAAAGTTCAGTCATCTTTTTAAGTACAGCATTTAAAATGGTTTCTGAAAGCTGTGCCAGAATGGTTTTAGTCAGTGAGGGTTGACTTCTGAAAAAAGTTATAACTGGCAAGAAGGAGAAGCTCTATAATCAGAAGCCGAATGAATGAAGGGATAGGCCAGTTGATCATTCTCAGCTATACCCCTTGAAACAAATATTCTCCTTATTAGATATAACATTAGTTGAACTCATCTGGTAAAGTTCCTATCCCTGGACAAATATCTTTACAACATGCATTATTAAATCCACTATGTTAAGATAGTGGATATGTAACAATGTCACAATACAATTTTCGGTTCAAATTACTTAAAAAGTAATTGAGTTTTATGTGATCTTCTTCTATGAATTCCACACACTTGTTTTTTTTTTCTTTCATAGAATTAATGAAGCATAAACCGAAAATCAACTTAGAAGTAAGTTCTGTGACTTTTTTCTTTCGATTCATCAAAAATGATGTTATAAAAATTTGTTACAGAATGGTCTTTCCTAAACCTAATAAATTTGTAAACGTACTTCAGTAGCCTTACATTGCAGTTTTGGTTAGTGTATTACTCTCTGGAAACTTTTATAAATCTAAGGAGTTCAGTAATATTTAAAAAGCCTCTTTCTTTTGGATCCTTTGCCGAAGTGTGCGTAAGGTTGCAGTAACAGGTGGTTGTGAGCTATGATGTGCAGTGGCGGACTGCTTCACGCCGAAGAACATGGAGTGGCGAGGATTAGAGGGTGTGGTGGTCCCCGCGGAAACTCAGCAGAGACAACAGAAGGAGGATCTCATGAAGATTTGTGGACGGAGACGGAGGCCTTTAAACATGTCAGGAGGCACCACAGAGGGATCACTGGGTCTCAATCACATCTTAACACGGGATCCCTTTGAAGTCGACTACATTAAGAACAGAGTCCGCAGGGACCGTAAAGAAGCTCCAGCCAAGATGGAATGGAGAACCTCTTCAACAAAGACTTAAGGCGATCTATTCACGGTTCAAGAAGTTTTTAAGAACAGGAGACTATCGAAATAGATTACAGTTTGGGAAGTCTATGTCTTCATTAAGAACTATTTAATTTTGTTATTAACATCGGCATTGAGTAAACAGACGATTCCAACTTCTGAGTAGGAAATAAAGGATTACTTTTAATATTTTTTAGTGTTTACAATAAAGAAAACAATGAAAAAATAGAAAAAAATAGAAAACTTCTAATAGCAGTATTGATTTTCCTTAATAATTACTGGTAATCAAGCCTTTAAAATAAGAATTTTAAAATAAGATTGCCTGGTCGATTTATCTTTTGAAGCGCCTTTCTGTATTGCATTTTAAAACATTTTATCTTACTTCTTGAAGCGTCTCTTGGAAGACATGAAAAATTCTCAACAAAACGATAATAGCAGTACAGAATCAGTAATATTTCATCCTATATTGTCAGGACTTAATGTTTAGTTCCTATTATTGAGCAATGCAACGTAAGAAACATAGTTTATGTTAAAGAGTGTACTGCAATTTTGGTGAAAGAGAATAAATTAAAAAAAATACAATTGTATTAATTGTTTTAATTAATTAATTGTTTTAATTGTATTTAATTTTCATACAAGATACAAATATTTCTATGGTATTGAAAATTATTTTTTGCATTTTTTTTTTTGAATTAACTAAACTATTATGCGTTGACAGAGAGGAAATGTGAGTATTTTTTTCTTTTTTTATGTAGTGTCAGCTGTCTCAAATACCTAATACTGTATATCTACCAGGGGCGTATATAAGGGGGGGGGGGCGAGGCCCCCCCCCCCCCTTTATTTGGTTGAATGGATAGGTTTCCGTTTTTTTTTTTTTTTTTTTGGTTGAACAGAAAGGTTTCCATTGTGTGTCTACTTAAAATTACTTAACTTAACCTTCCATTAATCTTGGCCCCCCCCTCCGAAAATATATTCTATATACGCCACTGATATCTAACAATTCAGATTATGAAACTGAGATTCAGAAAGTCAATAGAGATACTTTTTATTGAAATTCTGAATTTAGTTTTTGTTAATATTATTTAAAATTAATAAATATTGCAATTGAATTGCTTCTTTTATATAAAATTCTTTGCTTTTCCTTCTGGTGATAAATGCATTTTGTGATCCAATCGTGAACATCATTCCACATTTCAAGTATGTGAATGGAAGACAGTTTTCGTATGATAATATAATGGGAATCCGCCTTCCTCTTCCAACAGCCGTCTCCCACGAACTAAAATGATGTAAAACTTATCCGGGAAGGAAATACCTAACTAGGAGTGAGATGGACAACACACCATATTTTAAATAAATATTTAAAATAAAACATATTTTAAATAAATTGAATAAAAGACAAAGAATTCCACAGCAATCAAAGAAACAACCGAATTGTTGTTAATTCTTCAATGAAAGACAAACACTTAGTAGCATTAACTCGTGTTACAACTTTTTGGAGTAATAATGTTATTAATTTTTACTATTCGTGAATACATTTTGATAATTGCATTTTGTTCCAGGATCTTCTTGATAAAAATTGATAAAAGTGTTTTGCTTTCGTTTAGTACATTGTCAAAGGATAATATTGCAACTAATTAAAGAAAAAAGACAAAAAAAAAAAAAAAAAAAAAAAGAAAACATGATTTCTTCTTTATTAATTTATTCTGTAAAAGGATGTAAATAATTTATCAGTTCTCGCATTTCTAGTAATAGATTTTTAATCGAAACTGAATCTAAAAACCAAAACTGTTGCTGTGTCGAAAAAAAAAGAAATAGTTAAAATTGATAACAAGTTTATACAATAAAGTATATAATTTATTAATGATGATAGTTGAAAAATAAAGGAAAAATTAGAGTGAGAAGGTGCTGTTTTCACCATAGGTTTCTACCGAGAGAAATTACAAATGACTCCGGAAACGGATTTCTTCCTCAGTATACAAACAAAACTTGCATTTAAGTCCTATTCACCTATTTGAATATTGTACCTCTTTTAAGTTATTATGTGAAAGAAACCTATTGATTTCGATAGATATCGGAACCTGAAAATAAAGAATTAGGGCCATCTCAAAATACCTATATTTAAATATAGTTATTATATCTAGTTTGTGAGTTATCGTAATTACTGTAATCATGATTACTAATCATATTTTATTTTAAAAGCTGAACCTACATTGCGGTTATTACAAACTAGTTGATCTTAGTAGATCTTAGTTGAAAACCATTTATACGCAGATCTTTTTACAGCTGTTAACTGGCTAACTAAAAACGATATCTGAAAAAGCTGCTGGATAGAAATGAGAGGATATTCGAAAGTTAGCTTATTAACGATAGAACATGTTGAATTCGTCAAACTTTTTATCGTTACAGAAATAAAAAACACAGGCCTTAATGTTAAGTATTGTTAGTGTTCTTAAATCCTTTAATTATGGAACTTTAGTTATTCTTTGACTACTGCTGTCATAGCGATAACCATTCCTCGAGATATTTTCCTACGGCTTTAGGAAAACTAACGTGAAGGTTTTTATGTACTAGGTGCTTCATAAAGGTATTACAGACTCAGAGGGAAAAATATCCCTGAGCTCATCGTTCGTTAATAGACTGCGATAACGTTGCGGTGGGCCCCAAATTACTTCATTTCGTAGCAAAAGAACTTAATACCATTGTATATTTTGGTAATTTGTAAAGGAATGAAATTTTATGTTTCGTACTCTGTTAAAATATCTCAGAGAACTGTTGAAACTGCCTAGTTTCCGTGGAAGGTGAGGTTCCTGAAATCAGCCAGTCAGTATGTGTGCGCGTGTTTCCATATCCTCTAAATAACTTTAAAACTCTTAATAGATCTTCTTGAAATTTGGTATTCACATTTCAGGACAAGAGATGATGTAACTTTTATATTTGAAATTCTGTGTAGGTCCTTTCCAAGAAAGTAGCGCGAGATAACAAACCAAAAAAAATTTCCAAAAAAAAGCACTAAAACCGAAACAATGACGTCTTACAATGAGCTAATCCTCTTAGCGAATCCATTAATATGTATTTGATTATAAAACATCAAAAGTATTCGTTTGTGTCGTTTCACGTCTTAAAGAAAAAGAAAACAAAGAAATTTTAAGGACAATATTTTAATGTAAGTTCTTTCAAGATTTTTTTTGTTAAGTAAACATAAAAAGTTTTGTACTGCAATAAATTTGATTGATTAGAATAATAATAATTCATTGTTATTCTTAGAATGAAATCTTTGGACTTGTGTCTAACTGCTGTTCCCATTTGGTGGTTTGCGAGTTAGGGTCCAAAGGGCGTCTGTATCAAAATTCCATAAAACTACACGGTTCCTAACCACTACGGATTGCCTTTAATAATTTTTTTTTCTTTTTTGGTTGAATGACGGAAAACGGGTTCTCCATAACCCCCCCACCCATAACATAACCACCCCCCACTCCATAATCCCCCCACCCGGAAGAGATTGGCAAATCAGTATAGGTTGGAAACGCTAGTCTAAATCTTCTAATAGCAATTTTATATCGCTGATATTAATTTAATATTTCAATCTTTTTTTTTTATTTTCTCGAATAATAGGATTTGATAAGTCAGATGATTTTGAGTACAGTAGAACTTCAGTATAACGGACTAATAGGGGCTGAAGGTTGTCCGTTTTAATGAAAGTCCGGTTTATAACAAATAATTCTTATAGGAGTGTAATGCAGCAGGATGTACATCAAGCAAAGTACAATAGTTAGCTGTAGAAAGTGTTTCTTATACATCAAAGCCTTCAACATAGGTTGATTTGAAAACGATGTGTACACTGCATTAATTTTTAGAATAAGGGGACGTCCATTAATTACGTGAGGTCAAAAGGGGGAGGG
>JAFIDM010000001.1:67338901-67356407 GCA_023159025.1 Thereuonema tuberculata
AATCCGACGCGGATTACAATTTAAAGAAAATACTGAAGGTTTTTTTTAGTGCATTGCAAAGATGCAAGGCGTACTATGAGCGAAAATTCTTTTTCAAAAAACAAAACAAAAAAAAAAACAAAAAAAAATCAAGACAAAATTAACAGATTTTATTAGTAAAATTTAAGTACGCATGTGGTAATGTATGCTTTATGTCATTAAAATTATTACTTTTTTTAATAATAATTATTGTTTATGTATTTTAAATCTGTTTTATGTAGTTTAAAGTAATTTTAAAAGGTGAATCTCTATTTAACGAATTTTCCGTATAACGAACTTTTTTTCGGGATTGAGCGACTTCGTTAAATAGAGGTCCGACTGTATCATAGGAAGATTTCGGTTTTTTTCGGGTTATTAAATCAATATTCCCGTTTTTTTTTGTTTTTTTTTTGGTTGTTAAAATTTTTGAAATCTCACCAAGGGGGAGGGGGGGGTCCAAATTTCTTAAAAAACACCTCACGTAATTAATGACGTCCCCTAAGAAGGCCCTGGTTCATGTTGATTGCCTACATTCATTGGTTTGAAAAAATTATTTATTTTCTGCTTGGTTTGTTTGCTGCTTATTTCTTCAGTTAATAACTGACGGAAGTGCCGTAAGTGTTCATAATATACAAACACAATTTCATTTGCCGGTTGTTTAACATATTTAATAACAAAATTTAAATGGTCTTTCACTTTGCTCACCTTAATTGTATGCTGCCAATTTTTTTTAGAACTGTCCGTTGTAAGCGACGTCCGTTATAATAAGGTCCGTTATAATGAGGTTCCACTGTATTTGGATTATTTCAAATGGCGTCTTTGTTTTGTATTTTTATATCAGCTGAATCTTCAATCAGTAAATTCAGTAGATCTGTAACAGATAAGCAAAAGAGGTAATGTAATGTAATGTGGTGAGCATGGGTGGCTTAACAGCCGAGCACCGCGACCTGAAAGATCTATTGTGCTATCCCACGGAAATAAGGACAGACGGAGAGAAAGACTGAGAAAGGATGGTGTGAGAAATGAGGGGAAACGGGAGAACCCCTGGAAAACCTGCCCAGCGCGGATCGCCACCATCAACGAAACCCACAGGAGAACCGAACCCGGTACTCAGAGGTGAGAACCGCATGAGAACCGAACCTCGATACTCAGAGGTGAGAGGCCAGTGTCTTAGCGACATCGCCAACCGCGCGGCCAGCAAAAGAGATAAGAGTTAGTATCACTGGTTGCAGTTTTTGTATTGTTTATTTCACGAGTCTAATTGTCCATGGAAATAGAATACAAAGTTAATAATAATCAGAAGAAAAAAGCCTAATCTTTGAAAACTCATTGTTCCTTCTCACCTTTCTCCTGATTGGTTTCATTTTTTTCTTATTGTTTAAGTGTTATTTTTTTAATCAAAAATGAAACAAACATTATGCTATCAATGAACGTCATTAAATTTTCAGTTCTGTTTTCCTTTGACATGTGATCACTGCGAATAAATGGAAGCAGTCACAAACACTTGCTCGGTTTATTTTGATGTTTACAATTCTCACTCATCAAAGTGATTGATTTGTAACATGCCTTTTTTCCCCTTCTCTTCCCTATCTATATTTGTTTTCAGTATCGGGTGTGATGCTATC
Organism: Thereuonema tuberculata; assembly: GCA_023159025.1. NCBI lineage: Eukaryota > Metazoa > Arthropoda > Chilopoda > Scutigeromorpha > Scutigeridae > Thereuonema > Thereuonema tuberculata. Next base: position 67,340,545 of record JAFIDM010000001.1, read on the forward strand.
ACTTTCACCTGGTGTTGACAAGTAGAATTACATAACAGATGTTTCATTATAACTTTTTTTTTGCCTTTTTCTTTATACACAAATTGTCTTTTTAAACACCACTAGTTTTTAACTACTAAAAAAAATGTTAGTTGTGATCATTTATTCAGAAATTTAAAAAATATGAGTTAAATTATTCTTTTTTTTCTTTTTCGGAGATTTAAATGTAGGAATCTCTGACACCCATTTCAGAATAAAAATTAAGGCTAAGAAATTAAACAGAATTTTGAAAAATTAAATATTGTTAAAAACTTTAAAAAATAAGGTGTTTCTTTGCGTGATGTTGTTTACCAACAGCAAATTTAAGAATAATAAGATTTTTTTAATACTATTTAGATTTCAACCCTTGAACAATTTCAAATCTTATTCCTAAATCTTAAAATTATAACAATTCATTTGTTTGTGATGACATAAATGATATTTTCGGAGTCATGAAAACTTTTTTTTTTACAAATGCCCGGGCTAGTAGATTGATCATCTTTCTTTAGGCCAACAACAAGGGGCGAGATATGATGTCGTTAATCGACGAATCGTTGCCCAGGGTAGGCCATAGGAGGCAGCATCAAGTGGCACCCTCAGGAACGGACAGAAGGAGAAATAGAAGAAGAAAGAAACCTCCATGCCACGACCGGGAGTCGAATCCGGGTACCGGCATACTGGCGGCAACGGCAGACCGCCGTCTAGGCCGCTCGGTCACACCGGCACGGCTAGTCACGAAAATTTACAAAAATTAAAGTAATTTTTTTTCATTAAGAGTTTGAAATAAACTGCTACGACAGTTCACGCTGCTAGATGTTGCCTTATTCTAGCTAATGAATGATAATATTAACCAGTAATTCTAATACGATGCCGATGAGATTAATTATTACATTGCTTACGGTGTTCTGAATGATAATTCAGAATTTGTAAAGATGCTATACAGATAAACTAGATAAATAGTTTTCTCAATTCCTGAATTTTAAAAGTGTATACAAAAAAATTGAAGTAAAAACATTAAAAATTAGCAACTTTGATTAGTAGTAATGTTTGTGATAGTGTTGATAAAACATTCGTTTAAATAAATAAAAATGATAGATTTTGGCTTTAAAAATTTCAAAAATATGTTTAAATCAATTGACTGAATGTACAGCGTTCGGTAGTTTTTCTTTTCCTTTTTTAAAAGTACAATAGTTTCATCAGAAAACCTATCTTGGGCGTTTGGAATTTTCCTTCCTAGTTCATTTTCTCTGTTATTATTTATTAATGACTTCTTATTCACAATTACAAATCTTTGTCAGGTTTTTATTCCTGGGCGGTGAAATGTGGCCGAATCGCTAACTTTAACTTGGAAGTTTTTGAGTTTCCATTTTGCGAACCTAATTTATTGCTTTCTATCTGAAAGTTTCCAAATTGAGGCTCAAACACAGCCACCTCCACACCAAATGGCTTAACGATATTGCGTCCACTTTTATTACATCATTTTTCAAAGAAATATACATTCCTTTAATATAGGTTTCGCTTTAAAGGAGAACCTTTGCTCTTTTGAAGAATAAGAATAGATTTTAACAAATAGTTTATGAGCTATTAGAAATTCAAGGTATATGAAAAGTAAATGTTTTACTATGAAATTTACTATTAAAAGTAAATGTTTTTCATCAAAATTCATAAACAAAGTAGACTCAATTTACAATAAAAAAAGTAAATAAATAAAATTGAATGGACTTTGTTCATGAATTTTGATTGCTATACAAACTTTTTTACTGTAATGGCGTAACAGATGAATTATAATTTAAACAGCCATCCAGAAATTGTCGTATTTACATCACTGTATGCCGCTTTCTATCAAGAATAGTTCATTTTGAAAAACGAAATTTAAATTATAATCGCTTAGTTTAATACAAAAACATAAAACTGTGGACCTAAAATTTCTTTTTCATAAATACTAAACTAAATATTAATTCTCCAAAATTAAAATATCAAATTTTAATTTGAGATTTAATGCAAACAATAATTTTATTCGCCTATGTGCATGCAAAGAAGATCGTTCTGAAACTATTAGAATGAGAAAGAATCTCATTTTGGAATTTAATAAATCATTTTAGCGAACTTATAGCAATCCGAAATGCAATGAGCACTCCTATTACTTCTATTTCCGTCAACCACAATCATCTTTATTGCATTGCATAATAACTCGACACAAACAGATTCAGATCCAAAAATATGTTTAGAAAAATTAAGATCGCTTTTTTAAAGAAATTCATTTAAAAAGGTTTTTTTTTAAAGGATTTTTATTTTTTACATTAAATATTATCTATGATTTTTTTTTTCGATGCAGTTTGTATCAAAGCATTTTTATTAATGTTAAGATGTAATAATAATGTAATTAAGAAACACAGTGCAATTTTTAAATTTTACTCTACTCTTTAGACTTATCCAGTTAAAAAAACGCGTAATTTGTCAAGAACGATTAAGTTTTCTGTATAACTTTGAAGGACTGTCATTTAATTTATTCGTGGTGTTTGGATTTTTTCAATCTTATCTTTTCGAGCTGGTATTTAATTCAGAATATGAGCTTGAATTGGAAGTTGTTTAAAAATAAAAAATATATATATATATACAGAGAGAACTTGCTAGAGAAAAGCAGGTGTTCAATGAGAAGTTGTTAATTATGAAGGTATGTGGGAGGATCCTCACCTGTAACATGAAACAATACGTGTTGACATGGAACACATGTCAGGTGAAATGCTTTTTTTATTTTTTTGCTTTCAGTTATTTTGGAATACTAATTACTGATCACATAATTCAAATAACCTTTAAATAATTTTAAATTGGGTTCCTTTTAAGATTTGCTTTAAATTTTGCAGTGTTAATACATGATGTTGATATTCATATTAAACAGAATAATGTATAATTCCAGAATTAATGATTTTTTTTTTTTCATAATTTTTTCGGATTATAAAAAAAAAAAAAACCCAAAAAACCCAGCCTATAATTAAAGATAAAACATGAACTTCTATTCTTTTAATAGGATCTGACGCATTTAGTAGAAAAAACTTTTGTATATTTATGAAGAAAACAACGGTTAGGATATATTTGTATTTTTATTAATTCGTTTGAAATTTTAAACAAACAGAAATAAAGCATACATCGATGCGAAAAAGTAAGAATTATCGAAACTAAAACACTTACAACATGTTCTTAATAAAAATATCGAAATTTACGAATGAAAGGATTTTTAAATCAACTCTATTTTATAGAACTTTTCTTTTATTGATCATTTTTCTTGATTATCATTCGCTTTTTGCGAACATTCAGTGCTTGAGTTCTTGAAGCTATCCTTTAAAAACAAAACAAGACGATTGAAAAAATCAGATTGAAAGTGTTTTATTAACAATTACTTCCAAAATTAGTCCAGTGTCCATTCTCCGGATGATCAGATCTTTAATAGAACACAATAATGCTGAAAATAGATTTGGTGTCGAAATTTGATTATAAATGCTATTCATAAAACAGATTAAATATTAATGAAAACTAGTTTCTGCAGAATTTTAATAATTCTAGGAAAAGCTTGAAGTTTGTCTATTTGTTACATTCTGGAAAAATATTAGTTGTTCACATGCTTGCATAGAGTTGTATTAGTTAATTAATGCAGTAAAATAAGTGTTTATATTAGCAGTTACCCAGAATGTTGTTTTATATAAGAGAAGAAAGTTCTTGAGGTCCTTGGGCTGCTGGCTGAAAGAGCCAGGTAAAATTCCCGGTGTGTGTGTGTGTGTGTGTGTGGGCAGGGGGTTTCTTAGAGTATTTCTCCTCCAGATGAGTTCAGCAGTTCTATCTAAAATGAGGACCTGGTTTCTTTCCAGGAGTAAAAGGTGGGCGAGCGTCGGACTGACCATCCGATCCCAACTTCATTCCGATGGTCGAATATTTCCAACTCCCCGAACGGGCTTGCATGGCCTACAAAATGTGATCTTTTAATTTAACTAATCAAGTGCGGATGAATTTTAAAAAAGCTAACACACTTGCAATCTTTTCCGCTTATACGTGCCCTTTTCGATATGCAAATTTTCTTTTACCATGATTGTTTCCATCAACAACATGGTGGATTGTTCATGGGCCTCTCCGCATCCGCGTTGTTGGCAGTGTGGTCCATGATATTCATCGAAGACTCAATCTTTATTTTGTTTGATGATTTTCAATTAAATATTTCATTCTTCTACAGATATGTTGATGACATCCTCACCTATGCTAAAGTTTCCCATCTGGACCTTATCTTTTAAATCTGAAATAGTATACATCACAACATTCAGTTTGAAATTGAAGAAAGCACGAGTCGTCAGATTCCTTTTCTTGATGTGACAGTTACCGACATGACAACGCACTTCAGACAGAGGTCTACAGAAAGACCACTTATTCAGGTATCACTCTTAACTTCTGATCATTTGTCACAATTAATTTCAAGATCAACGTAATCAGCATGGCTGTCCGAAGAGCATTTCTATATTCATTCTTCGCATTTGCTTGATGTGGAATTGCAGCGTATTACCGACATGCTGCTTCGTAATGACTATCCCATCAGATTCATTATGAGGAATTCCACTAAAACGCTGTCAAAAATCTACAACAATGATATGCGGTCTCTGCTTCGGCCTAAGAACAGCCATTTCGTATCTACGGACACCACCCATGGTTGTTTCGGCTTTGTCTAAGTTATTAAGTAAACACAATATTTTCCTTACTGCTAGTAAAAATACTACTGCAAAAAAGTTACGATTGCGTCTTACAACTTAAGGCAAGACTAAAGACGTTGTGTAGTCATTGCCATGCCTGTGATGTGATAATTTTTATCTCGAGGAAACACGCCAATCCGTGGAGGAACGACGTTGGAACACGTACGAGCAAATCAACCATTCTGACATATATGCTACCGTGAAGCATTCCCAAAAATTTGGACATGACTTCCACACTTTCAATCCATCTATTCTGGCCAAAGATCAGCATTATTTTCGAAAATGCAAAGAGTCCATCTTCATTCCATCTACGGATAAATTTATTAATGACTGCATTTCCGCAAAGACAATATATCAATATGGTTTCCCTAAAAAACCTAAGGACCTTTAATTCAATAGATTCAGTTTTTCATCCGTTAAAATTATATAAACATTGACACGTGGACTTACAAACATTCAAAATTTGCATTTCCCTCTGATCTCCAATGGTTTTGTTTGTTTACATCACCATATTGTACTTGCTTTTTGTGAATTCCGATGGGTGGCGTGGCAATCAGCTTTTCACCCATTGGTAAATTCAGTTTTCCGCAGTGCGCTTTTTCTTCAGCGATTCCATTGGTCCCTATTCTCCATATATAGCCTGCTCTCCTGTTCCTAATCATTCACTGATGAAAATCTGTTAACAGGTTGACATCTAGGTCTGGTTTCTCTATTACATGTTTTTTTGTAAGGATTTTTTAGTTTTTTTAAAAAAAAAATTAAAGAAAAGATTTTAAGCAAGTGTGTTAGCTTTTTTAAAATTCATCCGTAACTGTATTCACACACGTTAAATTTTTATCCTTACCTAATCAATTGCTTCGAATGTGGCTCTTCCTACATTTTTGAACATCAAATGTTAACTCATTTTAAGGATTTTAAAGAATTTTTTTTTCTTCAATCACTTAAAAGTAATCATTAAGAAAAAAAAAAAAAACTCTTCATTCTAATCTATTAGGTAATATCAAAAAAATACTAACCTTAAATGCTAGGAGAACGTGCTAGGGAGTACATTTTACAACCCCAAAGTACATTGAGCATAAGCTCATCATAATTAAGTATAATTAACTAATGTGGTGAAACAGCTCCGCCACTCAAGCATTTTGTGAACGATATCAGTAATTTAGTTATTTTTTCTTTATAAATTGGCAACTTTGATTTTATTAATAAAAATATGGCATAAGAAATGTCGATTTTAAATACTAAGTATAGCAAATCTCTAAAGATAAAACCTGTTTTATGTTGTAATTTATATTATTCCATTTATATTTCATTGGAAGCGTGGGTGGTATTTTAATTAATTGAAAAACGACTTAAAACACATTTTTTTCTCATTTTTCTCGATATTAATGGTTGTTAATTTTATTCATAGATTTACAGAAAGAAATTGAAAGGAAACGTGAAGGGCTGGTGCAGTTACAAGGCTTGTCAGAAGGCGAAGACACATCTGGCGATAAGTAAGATGGATTGGATTATCATATCATTAGACCTCTTTTTTTGTCTTCTTTCTAAACGGAAAAATTTATTTCAGAATATCAAATTTGCAATTATAATTAACGAAATTCGGAAGTTTCAGATGAGGAGAACAGTATTTTTAGATAGTCAAGTTCTACTATCTTCGTACGCAATTTCATTACATTGAAGATTCTATAAATAAGTTTTTTTTCTTTATTATAGTTTTCCTTCGATTTAGTACTACAGAGCACTATATACTTTTGTATATAGTCTTAAAATTATGTATGTCTTAAGATCTTTCCTACTTAAAGGAAAAAAAATTCTTGAATTTCTAGTGTAAATTAATGAAAATTTATAGAGATATTGTTAAATTCATTTGTAAATTACAGAATGAATTGCTGTGTTAAATTTGAATTAATATTATTCATAAAACTCTGAATATTACAGATCCTGATGTTGTTTGTGTAAGGAAGACGATCATTCTATTTAATTCGGAATAAATATATAAGGATAATCAGAAGTTCGGATAAATTATAAGGAATCTAAGTATCCGGAATATATGTGAGAAGCCAAAGTAGTGAATTACTGTAAAATATATACAAAATTTTTATGAAATCAAAGTTCATTTTTGAAATAAATACAGAATGCTTAAATTGACAATATCTAATTAATTGGATTTTTACCCAACGTTCCTGCTACCTTTTATCCAATTATGTTGTATTATTCTGCTTTACTACCAAATCTTTTTACGTGCAGTTAAACTATTAAAATGAGTTAACCTGATAGTACTTTATAACTTCAAAATATTAAAAACGTTTAAAAATACTCACAACGTCTAAGGCCTCCGTGTGGTCGAGGCCTCTTAAGTTTTTAAATGTGTGTGTTTTTTTTTTTTTAAGATAGTCTGTTTTATCTTCAACTATAGTACATTTATATTTTAAATCCTTGCTTTAAATAATATACTTTAAATGATGTGATTATTGAATATTTTGCGTCAGATCAAATTGTTTTATTAAAATCAAAGGTATTTTATTAGAAGAATTAAGATTTCGAGGAAATTAGCAGATGCTCAGTCATTAAAATCAAAACCGATTCCTTGCATCGACGCACAAATGCATTATTCGCACTTTCAGGATCCTTGGATTAGCATCATCAAATTGATGACCGCATTTCAAACAAAGTGATGCGATAGTTTAAGATGTATCAAGACGATTCATAGCCCTCACGTACCCGAGTCTGTAAGTACGACTGGTCTCCCCTGTGTTTAGACACGTGTTATTTTTACAATGACGGGCATAAATCACACCTGTAGCAAATTTGTTGTCATTGTTATTGCTGCGGCACTAAGGGGTCTTCGGTGAGGTGACACTTTATTATTGTTGCAACTTCAAGAGCCACAAATACTGTGAGGCATATTATTGCTAAAAGCCAAAGAATAACAATTATTATGTGCGAGTTTCTTAATTTATTTTGCTGACATCTTGTTAAATGCTATAGCCATCTTTATTAAGTTAATTTTTAAATATTGATTCACTGCCGTTAAAAAAGCTTTCCAGCTTTATTTATATCCAAGTTCAGCTGATATTGCATCTCAATTGACCATGCCTCTCAGTTGTTGGGTTCTGTATCTTCTACGTCAATATCATAGTTCAAATGTTCTCCTCCTAGATAGTCATGATTGCAATATTATTTAGAACAGAGTGACGGTAGTAATAAAATAAATCAATAATTCACTAACTTTTAGTTGAAAATTGTAGTCATATGTCAGGAATTGACAACAATGGAGAAGCGCAAATGACTTTCGGTTAGTTTCCTCTGTTTTAATGTCTGCCTAAAAGCAAGGAATATACATTCTGCATTCCCGACAGATTTCAGATTGAAAGCAAAGATTATTATTATTTCAAAAGAATTTACAATCTCTTGAATGCCGTTGTTAATCATTTATGAGCTCCAAGTGTCATTGAGAGACTCCACGGACTGCGAGATCGAATGTATTCCCAAGACTTCTGCAAACTAAATTATTTCTCGATATAAGATTTTGCTTAATAATCTCTATGAAGTTTACAAAATGACAGTTTCTTATATTTTTTTCTCTTATTGTTAAAAAGAACACTTTGCAACAATACTGTCCCGATAACATCCATTTGGGACAGTATAATGACCGCCTTGACTTCTAGACTTCTCTAATTCAGGAGGATAGAACATCTTTTGGAATTAAAGAAATATCTTAATTTTGAATCTCTTCTTTGCGTTAAAAGATAAAATATTATTTGTATTTATGTAATTTTGAAATTGTGAATGCAATACAAAAGGATTACGACTAAAAATATCCAATGAGAAGCTTCGCATCGAGTGACCGTCATCAACAATTTCCTAATCTTTATCAAAGAATCCTAATAACTTATCTGCTAAAGAAGTGGGTAGGCATTTTTATTTTGTGTAAATTGAACTGGTTGAGGCTTTAGTTTAGTTTTGTTTAAAGATAGAAGAATAACTGTCCCAAGTATAAAATTTATTTACAATGTTTTCCTAGCATTTCCTATCTACTTGTCTTCAACTTAATTTTGCATTTCTAATTTTTCTGTTTTTCGTTCTGTATAAACGTTTGAGTTGTGAATGTGATGTGTCGTCGCTTGGACTTGAATTCGTGCCGAAGTCTCCATCTGGCAATTCCCATTCGACACCTTTGCTCCATAGCTTAATATATTACATAACACCTCTCTACTTCCTGCTGCATTATCGCATTGCAATTTCCAGCAGCTGGTTAAATTAAAAAAACAAGCCGGTGAAGGTGGAAGCAAGTCTTCGATCGGACAGACAGCTGGAGAAATAAATATCAGAATAACGGTCTCATTATTATGAAAAGTTCTTATCTGAACTTAATTTTTGTGCATTTCTTTCTAGTTCTTGAAGAATGTTCAATTGCGTAGTAGTCCTGTGTCGAACATCGTAGACAATATATGTGGGCAGTATTTCTTTTTTTAAACTACAATGCATCTCTATGCATCTTCTCGGCGAAATACTGACGTACTCCTCCTCCAATAATCATTATTCCCAGAAAAGTCTTCTGATCCTAGTTGGACAGAAAACTGAATAAACATAGTTGTGGAAAATTTGTTGAATGTATTTGGGATCGCCATTGGTAGATGAATGCCATAGGTAATTTATAACGTCTACGATATTTTATTTTTATGTTTATTACTTTTGTTTTTCAAACTCAGCGGAAATATAAAAATAAATAACTCCGCTGAGTTTTCTAAGTTTTCTAACTGTTTGTTTATTAGCAGTATTTAATTTTGTAGAGGTTTCTAAAATATCCATGTTTAGAATTGTCATTTAATTTTTTGTTTATTTTGATTGATAAGTATTTGAGAAATCTTGAATTAAACACTTACGGTTAGTCTATTTGAAGTTACTTAAAAGAAATTTCTTCTAATTCGGGTTTTGAGTAGATGTAGAAATGTTCGTTCTTAAATCATCAGGAAAATTTCAAGTAATGGCAGTTGCTCTCAAACGTGGTCGTTAGCCACGAAGAATTGAAATAAGAGAAAACCCCTTTGCGGCGACTGGTAGCAGCTGCGCCATTGACCGATCGCCAGGCAATAATTTGCGAAATGTAGTCTTCGATGTATTAAGTTTCCGACGACTGTAGGAAAAAGATACAGGAGAAGCGAACCTTCTTCCACCTGTAGTGTAATTTCTTTGATGCTTTGCCTGTGAAATGGCAGGGATTCTCCGTTGGTTCTCCATGCAAATTGTTTTCATTGTTGTTGAAATCGATTCCGTGTCCGTTCACCTTAGGGTTGGCTGCTCTAGCAGCTAATCGTTTACCGACCTCCTTCTAACAATTTTCTCTACACCTCTTGTTTAAAGGGAAATGTCATTCTCTTCTTTCATTTGGAACCAACAGACGAGCAAATCACCAGAGCCTTTTTTTTTGTTTCGCCCACTTTGGAATAGACTACTTGAGTTTCCCAAATGGAAAAACAGACCCCTTACACCTTCAGAGAGAGTTTGTTGTACCTGTATCAACAGGAAAGAAGAGAACAGGGAAGATAAGAATAAATGGAAAGAAGAGATTGCAGAATAAAACAAATAAGAAGTTTTATTTCCTTCAGCAATAGTGATGGTTGAACCTTTTATATAAGAATGAATTATAAGAAGGACTTGTAAACACAAGGCTTAAAATCACGCTTTCTGAGAAAATTTACTGTTATGTAATTTTTTTTCCCCATGAAGATTCCTATTCTACCTACTAGCTTAGCTTAACCCTAATTTTTAAGCTTAATTCTATCACTAAAATTTTACTAAAATGTATCTTGGTAAGTTATTGATCACACATGACAAATGAATGGACTGACATGAATCGACAAATATTATATTGTGGACATAATGGTGGAAGAATTTTTGTTGTGTGTTCACTATTATAGTATTTTAATCACTTAAAAGTCTTTTGAGTAAATAGAAATGATAATTAACAGCCTTTAGAATAATATTAAATATCTATATATTTTTATTTAATGATGGATTTGCTAAAAATTAATAATAAATAACAGAAACATATGAAACGTATTTACTTTGGTGCATTAAAAAATTTGAGAAGAAAATTTTTTAGAAGATTTTCGTTTTCTAGAAACATAAGAATATCGCTGTGATTTTTTTGAACAGGTTTTTATTTCTTTCCTTAAAAGCCTATTAAACGCAGGCTAGTCATTTTGACTTCTGCTGACTAAAGAGTATCCCTAAATAAGCTTATTTACAGACTATCTGAACTTTATTCCACGTTTTAGAAGAGAAGTGCCATTCTTCAAACAACTAGATTATCAAAATAATTTGAATCATTAACATTATTAAAATTATGAGTTATTTAGTAGTAAATAAGAATAATAAATTTATAAAATCTTTTGTATTTTTTCCGAATGATATTTGTGGGAACACTAGTGAAAAACTAGTGAAATTATAATTACAACATTACTTATTACTAAATAAAGTTTTATCAAAATCTCAAAATCTGCAATGAATTTGTTTTCGGTTGTGATGTTTGCGTGCTTGTATAAAAATACCTTAAATACCCTAATTAAACTCCTCTCTATTTTTGATGCTTGTCAGATTTCCCCCCTCGCTTTTTAAATAAGGCAATATGAATTCTATTGATCAGTTCCAGGATTGAATTTTCATTATGGAATAATGTAGTTCTAAAAGAAGATTAGGTAATCTGTGGAATTTCATGGAATTCTCGTAATTTAATTAAAATTATATATAAAAAAATTGATGAAGATTTATTCATTAACGATCCGATTATGATATTACGTTCATTTATTTAAAATACTGTATTTGATTTTGCTTGAACAGGAACTAAAAGTGCATCAACAATTTTACGAAAAAATTTCCTGACGTTAACCAATTTCCAAATATGAAAATATGAGAAAATGGGTAATTCCAGTAATATCTTCAATATATTCTTAAAAAGAAACTGGATAACTTTTATACAGTGCAACGTGGATAATTCGAAGCTGAAGGGACCACTACAAAACTTCGAATTATCCAAGTTTTCGAATTAAACAAGTTACATCTTTTAACTTTAATTTCAGATCCACTGAATGCTTGAAAAGATTATTCTGCCAATAAGTAAATATTTATTCAGAAAGATCATGGTATGAAAGGCTTAAACACTATATGTATGTAACCAAATAAGATTTATATTACGAAAGGAACAGTACATATTACGCTCAATACAGAAAATTATAGTTTTTCAAAAAATTGGGCAGTGTCTGATTGTTTTGTAGAACTCAGTCGCTTAAGGTTAGCAAAATCATCAAGCATGTTTAGTGAACGGAAAACAGCTTCACTTACGTTGGTTTGTCCTTCAATGTACTGACGAAATTCGGCGCTATCCTGTACTCGTTGGCGATTTGGCATTCTTCTTCACACCCTTTTCCACCTCGCGAATGACGGCGACCTTTTCAGCGAACGCTAAATTCTTGTACACGCGTGGTTTACTGAAAGACATGGTGACACTGACAGCAGAAAGCTCGAATGGCGTCTGAAGCATCACATGTCGAATGGCGTCAGGTGTCGAACGGTGGCGGGAAAGGGATTTCAGTTGTCACGTGTCGAATTTCTTAACGATGAAACGCCGAAAAGTCGTAATGGTTCGAAATTTTTTATAAAAAACTTTGAATTAAGGAAATTGAACTTCGAATTATCCACGATTTTTTAACATTGATTTCATAAGAAGTTCAAGAGACCAAGAGAAATCTTCGAATTAACCACGATTTCGAATTAAAGACGTTCGAATTATCCAAGTTGCACTGTACTAATATAGGGACAAAATTAATTCAAAAATGCTCCTTAATATTCCGACTAATCGTAGCCAACACAAATATTGTTTATTTAATAAACATAAGCACTAACATAGAATATAACATTATTTCATACATATACCGTTACTTAAATATCACTTGGAAAACTAGTAAATCATAAATTGTCTTTTGTAATATGGATATTCGCATCAAAAATTGAATTTGATATATTTGGTAGTAAGTTGTACGTATTCCAGGATTTTGGAATAGTCTTAGATGTTTAGCCCTTAAGAAAAAAGCGTTCCTTTTTAGGGGATGGGGTGAACATTATAAACAAAGCGATGGATTTTTCCAATTAATAAAACAGGTCTAAAATCCTAATTTTTTTTTTTCCGGATGCAATTTGGTGAAGGAGCGCCTAGCGCTTGGATACTCTAATGTTATGCAAGTACTTTTTTTTACTGCTGCCAACCATTTTTTTTAATAATTTAAAGTTTAGAATTTCTATATTCTTTTTATCCTTTATTGTAATCGGTTACAATTTTTCCTAATTCATTATCCTTTCCCTGATATATTCACTTCCTCTTCTTCATTGCAGCTGCATGTTACTTACTCTTCTGAACCGTATCTTAACTTTTATCCGGAATCAACACTCGTTATGTGTTTTGACGTTTTGCTAAAGCCGCCAATCGATTTTTTTTTTTTTAAAGTTAAAATGCACTTTTTTTAAATTTTAATTAAAAATTGCTCTCATTTCTTCGTAGAAAAGCAGAATTAATTAGACATACAAAAACCGAATTGAAACTCGTATATTGCCATCTGGAACCTCTTGATCAGAGATGATTAATAAATCGTATCTTCGTATAAGAAATTTTCTGTAAATTAAAGATGAAATATTACCGAATTACCAATGTTCTGCAATACCAAAATATGAAGTCTTAATTTTTGGAACATTTAGCAAATATGTCTTAATTCCGTAAATTGGATACAAATAATACATTCCTTTTGAACAGATATTTCACATATATTTTTTCAGAACAGATTATTAATTATTTAAAAAAGAATTCTTTATTGTCTAAAATTATCAATTTAAAAAAAATGAAAGATTAATAATTGCTTCTAGTTGCCTCTGAATATATAGAACTCTTAACATGCGGCTACGTATTAACATTAATTTGTAAATCCTTAGGCAAGAATCCTAGGATAGCTTCTGTCAACAGATCTGATTTCAACAGATCTTTTGTTGTCGGTGTTGCGCTCAACCTCTAAACCAATCCAGAATTTCATTTTTCTTAACATATCAGAAAGTAGACAACATAGAATCCTCCTATTTTTCTAAGAATGGAATTTTTCAGTATTTTTTTTTTTAAATATTCATACTCAAATCCAATTAATAAATTTCGTTTTGGTCCGAGATTATTCTTAAAATTAAAATGACCATTAAGAAATTTGTGTAGGCTTTAATTCAAATTTCTTTTTCTACGTAAATTAATAGGTCAATATAATTTATTTTTGTATTTTTACATTTCTTTTTCCTTCTCCAATAAAGTCGCAAACTGTCAAATGGTTGCCGATTTTGTTTTTGGTAAATAATAATTTTGGCTTTATATAATTTTAATTATTATTAGTAGTAATAGTCTTTTATTGAACTTTTCATTGAAATTTATATTTTTAAAAAATATTAGAAACCTCATGTAATAAAACTTGTAGAGGTTTTTTTGAAGCAGTAGATACGATAATATTACAGCGAAAAAGAAAGACAGATTGTGTAGAACTATTGCAGACAGTGTCACATTGTGTGTGTGTTTGGTAGATGACGTCAGAGGGGATTTACTGGCGGAAGTTTGGGGAAGTCAGTCAAAGTAGGAAATTGAATTCAATCGAGTGAGTTTGTTCCCTTCGGTTGGGGATCACTGCCGAGGGAACACATTGTGACTACGGCGGTAAATGGGAGAAGTCTCTCATCGCACCCGGTTGGCTACAGACGCGATTACCAGCGCCAGCAGACTGGACACTGAATGACAACATGCGGAAGAAGAAGCCTCCTCAAAATTCGTCTAAGTGGAAGCATAAAAAACGTCCACTCACAGAAGCCAATGGAAATAGTAAGAATTCTTCCAACAATACTGAACACTTCGTTACGGAATAAAAGGCAATACAGATTAAAGAAAATCACTTATTTGCGTTTCATTTTAATATTTATCCGATCTTCATCAATCCTGCAAAATGCATTTCCCCCATCCCACCTTTTTGTAACTAGTTAAAAAAAGTAATAGTGTATTAAACATGTGTTTTCACATGCCTAAATGGAAGGGCTTAATGCTCCTGTCTTTTGAGGAACTTAATACACATGTGAAATCAGTAGACAGCTAAGTCGTATCAATGTATCCAGTTCTCTCGTCGCTACACTTCCATTCCGTAGAAGATTTTCTTTGCAATTCGTTTGTTCACTTTCTCTGTCAAGGGAGCTGTCATGCATGAAATACGACGTTTTTTTTGAATAAACCCAGAGCCGTTCATCGATTGGAACCTGGGATTTTAAAATTTAAGATTCGTTTTCTGTTTCAATTTTTTTTGTTTGTTGCAAAAAAATAAGATATTTCTTCAATTCGACTTTTTATTCTCTGGCAAATTTACCGCCTTTTTTTTTTGAGTCTTTGTTTTGAGAATCTGTTTTTCTAATTTGTTACATAATATCTTGGATGTCGTAAATATCTCTCTTTTCTTGATTGAATTCAAATTCTTTAATAAAAATAATGTGAAAAACTTCTTCATTTTTATGAATTTTATCATCACATGTAAGACATTAAAATAAATTCTTCTGTAGAACCAACAGAACACGATATTAAAAAAGACAATCATTGAATGTCTCGTAGCGATGTTAATATTAAGTATATATTGTAATAAGAAATATCAGAAAAAGAAAATTTCCCTTTAATATAAAATTGTAGTCCTTACAATGATCACAAAGTAAAAATCAAATATAAAAATTATATTGTCATTCCAATACTTTTATGGAAGCAGTGTCAGATTTTCATAAAATTAGAATAAAGATCAATGTTTCAATATATCTATCCAATTATCTATAAAAAGTTACTGCTAGGTAGTTATATATTGTTTCTAACACAAGTGAAAGGCGTATAACTGTACAGAAAACTTTCAGTATCTGTCTTTTTTTTTCTTTCTTGTTTTGTTTTACTTCATGGACTGAATGCCGTTCGGGCACATGCGACTGATCTGCTAAGTTCGAATCCCGCTAGGGGCTTAGATATTTTCCGTAGTATTTCCCTTTCAACGACTTGTTCTCAGTTTTAAATCATGT
>JAFIDM010000001.1:67356417-67382008 GCA_023159025.1 Thereuonema tuberculata
CCGTAGTATTTCCCTTTCAACGACTTGTTCTCAGTTTTAAATCATGTTCCTAATGCAGCTTAGCCTCTGGCGCCATTAAAAACTATACGCTGAACTTTGCGTGCAATCAAAGACGCAAACAATTGATAGAAATCCAATTTGAAATCAACTCAATCATCAGTTTTCAGGTTTCGCCTGAAAGCCCCGATCTTTCTTTGGCCATTGTTGGATCTTTGGATTTCATGAAAGCAAACTGATTTGTTTCAGGCTGTTGTAAGTTATCTGTTTGTAGATATCAAATTAGCTTCCAGAAAACTAGCTACAATAAATGAAGCGAAGTCGACTAAATGAGACCCATTAATAAAAAACAATACTGTTGCTGAATATTAACTTAAAGAAAAATGTACATAATTAAACAACACTTTATATTATGATGCAAACACTTGCATTTAGGTGAAAAATGTTTTGTAAACTATTTTTTTTTTGCTGAATTTAAATAATGTGAAGTTCCATTAAAAAAAAAAAAAAAGACTGTTTTAGTCATTTTAAGGTGAACTAAGTTGAAGAATGTTCTGGAATCCGTTGATGAATATTTATTGAAAGACTTAAATCTGAAGCTAAACTTTTTAGAGATTATGGTTTTTATAAATGTATCTCGATACAATTAATTAAATAATAAAGTATAAGCCATTTTATAAACAATTTTTCTTTTAGTTTGTTATGAATGTAGAACGAATTCATTTCTTTTCTTATTTTTCAAAAATAAAGAAGTTGAAATATTTGTTCCTGAAAATAAACAAAAACGCGCAAAAACGTGAAGCTAGATTTATTCTTTCGAAATAGAAAACGGCGGCCATAAAATTCCCCTTTGCTTTTATTTTTATCCATTTTATTTATTTTCCTAAATATTGTATTCAGTGGAAGACTCCGAGACAGTTTATTGAAATCGAAGCAAATAAATTGAAGTCAATCTCGGCCTGGCTTTACGGTCCATCCGACCTCAGCTCCATCTGCAGGAAGCGAAAGGAAATTCGCTACGACGATTGGTTCCTCTGTTCAGTGGAGGTGGGCGGTGGGTGGTGGACTCTTAGGGGCCGATCGAAAGAGGGAAAAATGGAGAGAACCACTCGGATGTTGCAATGAAATCAAAGAGAAACACAAAGTCATATTCGTTTTGCCATGTCCTCGCATTATTTGTTGGGGGAGGGTTGGACGGAGAAACACAAGTCCATCATTTTCAAATGCGAGTGGAATGGTCCATTTCTGGGTGAATGGACAAAACTCGACCGACAGAAAACACCAAAATAAAAGACGAAAAAGTAGAAAATGGATTGCAAAAAAAAAAAAAAAAAAAGCATCTGCAAAGCGAAAGGTTTTTAGAACCTAGTTTTCCGTTATTTGAAGCGAGGTTTTGCCGTTTTGATTGATTGTCTGTAAACTGTCTAGAATTCCCAATACATAAATAGGTTTTTTTTTTTTTTTTTTTGGTTCTTTTCCTATCTTCTTTCTTTACTGCATTTTGCATAATAACGTCATTGAAGAATCACAGTGAAGGATTTTAATGATTTGTCATTCTAATTATTATACATATTTACAATTTTGATAAACACTCCTCATTTTCGCATTAATCTCAATACCTATGCCTTTTACGAATAAAAAAATAGAAGCAAAAGTCTAAATTAGGCAAATGTCATTGACAGTTTCTTGAGTTAAATTAAATCCAAATTTTAGATTAGCAAGAAAAAGGTTTTCGGTCTTCAATTACAAGAAATTAAGTGGATTTTACCAATTCTTCAAGTTATTCATTAGCATTATGATGCTTTTCTTGGGAATAACCCTTAATAAAGGATATTTCTGAGTCATTTGATGAAACAAAATGATGAAAATGAATGATGATTTTAATTGAATCGTGATAAAAGAATTAAATGGAGATTTTTTTAAGTGCTCTTTCATTCAGTCGTACATTAATTTTAGAAATATATATATACAAAGGTTTTCTCAGTTTTATCATTGTTTTTGGAAACGATGTGATAAAACACAATCATCAGATTTGGTTAAAGAAATTCTGTTCTGAAGTTCTTCACTTAAATCTTGCTCTGAAGGACCAACACTAGGTGATGACGATGTTTTGAAGCACGGACTAGAAATCAACAGCAAGTATCTCGACAATTAGCAAAAAGATTAAATTCTGATCATTCAACTTAAAAAGATCATCTACATAAACCTAGCAGTATTGAATGAAACAAAACAAGTGAAGGAGCTCAAGGTCTTTCTCATCATAATTTCCGCTATTCATAAACTCCTCTTAACCATTAAAACTTTTGAGTTGTTCTTTAAAATACGCTGCATCCTTAAGTTTATTTTTTTTATTTATTTTTTTTTTTTTACAAATGCCCGGGCTCGTAGCTTGATCAACTTTTTTTAGGCCACTACTAGGGGCGAGATATGATGCCTTTAACCGACGAATCGTTGCCCAGGGTATGCCAAAGGAGGCAGCATCAAATGATACCCGCTGGAACGGACAGAAGGAGAAACACAAGAAGAAAGAAACATCCATGCCACGACCGGGATTCGAACCTTGGTACCAGCACACTGGCCGCAACGGCAGACCGTCGTCTCGACCGCACGGCCAAGCCGGCACGGCTCCTTAAGTTTATCGACTGGGGACTTACAGCTTTTTATGAAACTGCCACAATAAATTCGTTGATAAATAAACCACTCCTAACGGCAGAAACTAAGTAGAAGCATCAGGGATGTACTTTACTTAATTTTATTTAAGAATTTTTGCTAAATTTAGAATTTGAATTTATTCAATTACACGAAGAAGTAATAGAAGACAAATGAAACCGGAAGAATAAAAAAAAAATCCAATATGTTAAAATTTGATTAATTAATTATTTTAATTTATTTTTCAGATCCTTACTATCATCTTCCTCTACCAACAGGATCCACATATTGAACTTTATTTGCATTCCAGCACATGGGCGTCTATTTTCCAGTACGAGTCCTTTCATCGCAGCAAGCCATCGCCGCCAGGACACCACACAGCTGTATGACGCCGCACTATGTTAATTTATTGTGACTTCACCTTGAGATATCATTTTACCGATATTTACTGTATAAAACCATTACCTGTATAATACCGATATAAAATCCATTGCTTGTTAAAGAATTGCGTTGTCAATTCGAAACCTAGGTCGTTTGTAATTAAGTTTTTAATCTTCATTAAATTTTCATCTTTTAGTAAACAGGTGTGTCGGCTATTCTTTGCATTAATTAATAAAGTAATTTAATTCGCTGATATAATAAATTAAATAAAAAAAATAACAATTCTTCTTTTTCTTTTGAGCTTTAAAGTAAATATTCCAATCCCATAATTCGAAATAATTTAAAATGAAATCTCTTCTCAAAACTTAAAATGTCGTAGAACTAGAATGAATGAATGTTTGAACAGTGGTCGAAAGAACTTCCGCTTAAGAACTAGAGCAAGAGGACTTTTTTTTTTCCTGTTTCAGAAGGAAAGCAATTCACCTATAACAAGCAACTGGTTTTGGTCTTTATTATAAAATTTAAAATTGAAATGGATAAAACCATTAAACGAACACTAATGTAATATTTCGTTTCCATATGAACTTTTTTTTTTCACTAACTCTGATTCCTTCCCCAAAGAAAATAAATAAATAAAGACTCTCAATAGCATTAATGGGAAGAGTTCGACTCCTACGACCGCCCCTTTAATTATTAAACGGCAAACGATTGTATTTTTTTGAACACATACACACATACAAAAAAAGAAACACCCACATTAATTGCTCAGTTTATTATTGAAACTTAAAATTAGTTTATTAGACACGTTTTTGTGAATTTTGTATTTGTTCTGGACCAATTGTGATGTTTGATGCGGTAGATTAAAACTGGACTGCTTTTCAAAGGCAACTACAAATCACGAACAAAGAAAAAATGTATTTTAATATTAAATGATGGATTTAACTTCTTAAATGTTGGCTTATTTAACTCAAGTGAAAATTACAGCTAGCTTTTAGTTGTAATGTTCCGTCCATAAAAATTGTAGGTATCACTGTATTCTTTAACGTTGATTGAATATCGTTTATTTTCCCTTTATATTCCAAAAACTGGCAGTAGATTACTTAGAAAATAGCCTCAAAGCCTCTAATATTTTAATCGATATTCTTTTTCTAAGATTTATTACAAAATATATAAATCCTAGAAAAAGAATATCGATTAAAATATCAGGTAAATTTATTTGTGAACTGACGGAGTTTTAATGCTATGCCTCTAATTTTAGTAGTGCTGCCAACGTGTTCACCAATTCTTGGGGCAATAGCTTCTTGAGTTTCTGTTACTCTGCCTCAATATCTTTTCATTTGTGGAGGATTCTCGACAGAGACGGTGTGGCGGGGGAACGCTACGTCGAAGCCTGTGTCGCCACCCATGTTAATTAGCCATCTTCTAATTAATGGTGTTGACGAGCGCGTTCCGTCCTTCCTTCTCTTATCGGCCAGTGGTAATGCAGAAGCAAACCAAATGATTAGGTAGCATTGCCTCAAGAAAAGAGACACCTCATGCACAACCATATTCACTGGCAATTGAAAATACCAAAAGAAGGGAAACGAATAATTCGTGTCTTTCATTATATTTAAGCCAATCATTCAAACCAGAATAAACGTCAGAATATATTGGAGATTTCGTAATAAAAAAAAATTGAAAAAGAGCCTTTTCCACTTGCAGTAATTGTATTACATAATTTAGTTTAAATATTTTTCTGTTTTATAGCAAATCACAGCACTATTCATAGTAGGAATTTTAATAAAATTATTTAATTGCTTCAAATGGCACTGCCATTAGTTTTATTTCAAAAATCATATGCTATTAAAACTTTTTAAAAAAATTTAAATTGTTAAAAAGACTTAAAAATGTAAAAATTACAATATTTTTGCGTTTTGAGCGTTTTTTTTTTTTTTTTATAAGAGTTAAGATATTTAAATTCTCTCTCCTCAGCTGTAAATACGCCTTTTTTAATTGCAGGAAAAAGTAATAAAATATAAACAGAATTTCACTTTATGTTAGACATAAACCAATATACCTCCAAACGTTACAAATAGTATTAAATAAAAAACACTGAAAGCTAATTTCTTTCAGTTTTTCTTAGAACCAGCAGTCATTACTAAAATGTGGAATTAATCTAAAAAGAACAGGTGTCTTAGTGACGCTTTCAGAAGGCAAAGCTAAATACTCGTAATACTGTATATTACTAGTTGCAACCCGTGAAATATTCACGGAAATAAAACAAATACCACATTTTTTAAATACCGTGCAATTTTTCAAAAACACAAGATAGAAAAAGATGTTCTAAGCTCATTTTTTAAAAGGAATAAAATGTATAAACCCTGCTGCTTTCGATCTATTTGTAGCAGACATTTGTACATTCAATACAAATTCTACTTACAGAGTTACCGAGACCTTCAAAATAAGCTAACATTCTCATGTCTCCGTCACATTTTCAACATGATGGTTGTAATTTCGTGCATTTCCTTCTTGAACATTTCTTGAAAGTTGATTGATGAATATAAAGAACGGAAACTTTTAATACTACTTTTTAACCATCTAGATTAATGAATTATTTAATTCTCAAAACTCTCTTTATACACGATGTTTTGTGTATAAACATTATTATTGTTCAATTTTAATCGTTCGTAAAGTTTTCCTTGGAGACTTGTTTCGGAGATATTGATTTTTAAACATTTATCTTAACAACACTGGAATTCTTCCTACATGTATTTGCTGAACTTGTGCTATGGGAATTATATAGCGCCACAGCACTGACCGAAAGACCATCGTTATACGATTCTTGATTTTTAAATATCAACATGCTTTCCTGGCACTTTCGTTGAAAAAAGTTAACCTCCTGCCCTAAAATAGTAGGCTCCTCCAAATTGAGCCTATGAGAGTGCCCCACAATGCCTTACAGGGGCGTAGGAATTATTTCTAGTTCATTTTTTTTATTATTCACTAAATGAATAGATGCAAAAGTTATAATTTATTTATACTGAAGTATTCCATTTTTTACTTGTTTTTGAATTAAAAGTTTTGGATTGATTTAAAATAATTAAAGATTATTTGTTCTTGTATAACATTTTAATGCTGGTATTGCACAACGCTTCGATTGCTGTTAAAGTTTTTTTTGTTTTGATTAGAATATAACAATATGGAACTTTCAAAGCACCATTACGTAATGAGGTTTTTTTAGATTAAGCCCTGATATCTATTTCAGTAAAGGAGATTGCGGTTAAATGGGGTCGCAAGTCAGGGATCTTTACGTGTTTTACAATGGAAAGAAGATACTCTTCAAAATAACAAGACATCGTCTCAGGGTTGTTCGTTAAGTTTGTTTGGATGACATAAACATGACATGACAGTAATGCCTAGTGGGCGTAAGACATGTCTCTTGTGCTGTTGCCTATTAAAAGCTTGAATTCAATTATGGGGGAAGAGTCACTCTTTGCTATTTTTCGGTTAAAAAAATCTGAGGGAATAAAAATGTCATTCGGTGAGGAAAAAATAAATTGATAGCAACCATCCATACGGCAGTTGTTGTTCTTTAAG
Organism: Thereuonema tuberculata; assembly: GCA_023159025.1. Classification (NCBI taxonomy): domain Eukaryota; kingdom Metazoa; phylum Arthropoda; class Chilopoda; order Scutigeromorpha; family Scutigeridae; genus Thereuonema; species Thereuonema tuberculata. Next base: position 67,363,021 of record JAFIDM010000001.1, read on the forward strand.
CTTACGGGTATCAGAAATTTGCTCCAAGCAGCTCTTTCATATCTTCCCCCTGAATTTTAGTATTAATTTCATCCTTGCCTGACAAACTAAATAAAGTTATTTCCTGTCATTTTGTTTGAATTTCTTTTTTGTTTAGAATCATTGAAGGAAATAAAGTTACTTCACCTAGAGATACTTTGCAATGCTGTAGCAAAAATATAATAAACGAAATTGATTGATAAACTGTAAATGTTAGGACAGTTCATAAGTTTATTTAAAATATACTTATAAACTCATTAATATTGAATTTACTATGAATTTTATTTACTTCATTGATTATTTCCTGATGATTATATTGTAGGTTTTGTTATTTATATATATTGTAGGGTTTGATTAGTTATCAATGAATTTATTGATCAATTCATACTCATTATTTGATTTTTTTTTCTGATGCAGAAGTTTTGATTCACTGTATATTATGTCATTTCTTGAGGTGAAAAATAATATAATCGCTTTGATGAATCCCTATTGAAGAAAGACATATGTCCGAAAAGATTTTTAGTGAAAATGTCCGAAACCTTAGCAATTAAATTTTTAAATACTACAGATGTTTTCTGTAATTGATTTCACAGTTCACGTAGATGTAATAAAATTTCAACCTTGATAACTCTTTGTCAACGGTAAGGAGTTAGAAAAGACATATTCAAAGCAAACATAAAGTTACTATTGAAAAATAAAACTTCGTAATGAGTGGCTAAAAACAAAAAGCAACAAGTTTTATGAACTTTTTAGAGATTTCCGTCATTTACCATAGACTTTGAAATACACATGACATCGTTGAACTTTTGATGCTCTGTGTTTCGAAATTGTTCCAAGAATTCCTTAATTATATGAATTTCTTGCGATTGATTTTCATACGCAATTTTTGTAATAAAATAGGAATAAAACATCTGGGGAGTTACATCTACAGAACGAGAAGATCACAACAAAAACACTTCCCGTGTAAATCCATTGGCTTACAAACTGTTTATGCAAAGCAAGTGATGGACTACCGCTGCCGTCGAAACCAAATTTACTGAGAGAATTTCCATTGGAGCTCGTTGTGAAATCAGTTGTTACGTCAACTTCTGTGTATGGAGAAGGAAAAAAAAGCCCAAACCAATATTAATCATAATTAATAAATTGATTAATGTGCAAATTATTAATAAGCAGTGTAAATTATTCATTATATCCATCACAGTGTGCAATTCATATAGATTGAACTTTTATTAATTAGTCCATATTACTTGTTAATTGTGATTGCGTTTAGATGGCATTGTTGTTCGTAAAATGCTTTTCGACTCACCACCGTAACGTTGTTATCAGTCTTCTGTTAAACTGAAGCCATCGATCATCAAGTTACGTGCAACTCTTGTATTCTTTTACAGTTTTTTAAGTCGCATGTTTTCCTTTTTTATAGACGTAATTTTTTATTATCAGGTCATCCCCTTAGCCGTGTCTGAAAATTTAATAACGAGAATACAGAACGTCACTTACGAGATGATCTGATATTAACAGTATTCTACAATTCGTTTCAAAGCACACTGGGTCGAAATCATGTAGGAAGTTATAATTATTTTATTCACACTTATTTAATACAAAAGAGTTGCTATTTTTTTCATTGAAGCCCGAAAACAATACATATTTTAGGGTTGTGTTGTTGCACAAAAAAACGTATATTTTCAGATATCTGTAAGCCGTTAAAATATCTTATGAATACTGTTAGTTGACTAATAATGTAATGAATGTGGGCTTTGCCTTTTGCCATTGGTAGAATAAAGAACAGCGACTTTACCACTACAATGGTAGAGAAGCCCAGGCTGCGTCGTGATTTTAAGATCTGGTTTGAAAAAGTCTTCCACAAACTATAAAGCTTCATTACAGGAGGCTTCTGTTGCTTCTTCATTTGATTAATTTATGGTTCATTGTGTTGAAAAAGGTGACGGTTTTATTTAAGCATAGAAAAAAAAGCTTAATGCATAAGCATTCTTTTATAACGAAAACTCTTCGCTGTCTTCTTTTTTTTGTTTATTTGTAAGGTAATTACACTCCCCTTAGTTGAAGCATTCATTATAAAGGGATTTTTGTGTACATAGTAGCCACTTGTAAAATTACCTCCGCCTTTTGTTCTTTTGTTTCGCTGTTCATTGCACCCCCGCTGCTCATCTTGATCGACCTCTGAGCCAGATGGTGCGCTCACCCCGCCAACCTCTCTCCAGTTCGAGAGACATAAGGTAAATTAAGTAGCCTGAATAAATCTTTGGAAGGTATGAATAATAACGAACGTATATACGCCATTCCACCACAGTCCAGTTAATTTCTAATGCTATTTCACTTTTTTACTTCCTTTGCTTTTGTTTGTCGGGGTTCAGAATTCCAAGTTTCAGGCAGATTTCAAACGATGGGTTCTTGGCAAAATACACAGTAATTATGAAAGTAATTATGAATCAAGAATTTTATATTTATAAATCTTAATCTTAAAAAAAAAAATTAATAGTTAATTTAGCTATTTAGATTAGTGGATTCATGAAATAATTGATTTAATTGATTATTGATAATTAAATATTAATTGATATTTGATTTTTAAAATACATTATGACAATAAAATAAATAAATACATTCTGTGAGAAAAATCTCGCAACACCAGGAAGCGTCAATTGGAATGAAACTCCATATCCAACTCGCTTCCCATTAGATACAAAATGATTAAAGTTTAGGTGTCAAGAAATTTTATCAAATCAGTTGAACTGGCAATCTTATGATTCTTATGAGAGACTTCAGAATCTTACTAGATACATTCTGCTTCGTGGAACAGAATGCATTCAAATCAGTTTACCATCAATAACGCCTCGACTAGTGCTCTGAGACCCTACTAGTAAATGCAGGATTTCAAGGGAGGCCGAATCGTGGGATTGCAAAAAGCCGGCTGCTCATACAGATGAATCGCTCGCCATCTGGGTCGTAGTGATGCTTCTGGGATAAGTTGCTGGAATTGATGGTTGCGTGAGGGCATTCACGTCACCAAAGCTCTTGTCAGCTCAACAGTATCACCTCTAGACACAATCGGTTGTTGTGAGGCAAACCCTAACTGTTCTGTCAGCTTCACTCTCCACCATCCAGAGAAATCTATTGTAAAGCAACCGGTATGGTACTCGCAACGGTGCTAGACTAATTGCAGACCCTTCATTCCCTTTCTCCCGTTACGAGGCCTGCCTTTTTGCAATCCAGCACCAATCCAGTGGTGCCATGCACGAGAGACTTGATGATAATTCCTGCTTCTGCCAGGCAGCAGATGATCATTGCATCCGCATATAGAGAAGGATTGGGCAACGCTCAACTCATAATATTTTAAAGGCGCTCACAGCCATTATCACAATGAAAATATGATGGTATTGTTTGTATCCGGACTGTATAACGCAATTTGATTTGACTATTAGTTCGTAAGTACTAATTAAACAGGTTACCATTAGTCTTTTAATGTGTTAATCTCTGAGAATCTTTGCGACTTAGTTGATTTTATTCTTAACTGAAGTTCTTTTTCTAACATTAGTTTCTTGATTCCATCTTCGTTATATTAGGAGAAAAATGGATATCGATTTGGCAGAACATCATCACAGAATTCTTATATAGAAAGAACTGAAGTTATTTGAAAATAAATTAAAATAAGGATGGGAAGATTTATATACGGATTATTACATCAAATTTTATATCATAAAACTGACTTTTTACATAGCAATAAAATTTTTTTTTTTAGTCTTTATAAATTTGATACCCTGTAAAGTTAACGTATGAGATCAATAGAATATTTAAATAGGTTAAACTTTTTCTTTTGAAGATAGAAAGAAAGGCTTATTCTCAGTTTGTTTCACTGAAGTCGAGTCTTCAGGGAAACGAGTTTTATGAAAACTATTCAATTAGATTCATTCTTCAAGCAAGTAAATCTTTTGATTCTGAAATTGTTTTTAAAAAAAAATCTTTCTTTTTAACATGTGACGGTCGTCTTATTGTGAAAGTGTGCTTGAGAATTTTTCAGGAGAGTGTTATGTAGAAATTTATTACTTCGTTGGTCTTTGTTGGATGCAATAAAATAGCTCAATCGTAAAATAAACTGATCTGGTTTTGTTTTAGAATGGATTTGAGGATGTAGTTTGAAATCACAAAGTACAGCTTTAGATAAAATAATTTCAGTATATAAGGACCTAAAACCTCATATACAAAGCATAAAGACCTCAATTGTGTATTCATGCAATTAAGAGTAAAGGACATAAACAATTTTCATTTCTCTTTCCTGCAATACTTGATGACTGGGACATATATTTTACCACTCATCCACCTGTACATTAAGTATCTTCAATAAATTAAAAAAATGAATAAAAAATAAAGAGTATTAAAGTGAGATGTAGCAAGCACTAACTATAAAAGGTTTTCTAAACTCTTAATTCGAGCTCACAAGTCAGAAAGGTTTTAAAAATTATATAAATAATCTAAAAAATTTCCTTATACTATATGATCTATCACTTTAATAATCCTATTGCTCTCTGAATAATTTGCGCACGTTGATGTGTTGAATCACTGATAGGAATATTACTTTCCAGTCTATATTGTGAAAATTTTACTGTTGAGTTTGGTTGAAACAAAATAAATCGACATTGAACTTCATTTGGATGGAAATGATATTTGTCTTGCACTAGGATGATACCGTCTTGCCTTTTTTTGATGGTGGATAGAAGGCTTTAGAGAGCCACGAGTCGGATGGATGAAATTTACCGTAAGAAGTCATAGAAAGATGGAACTATAAAAAAAGACGGAGGAGCTGAAATAGCTCTTTTGATGTTCAGCCTCGTGCATAAGCTCTAATTCAGAATTCAAGAATATCTTGGGAATACAAAGGAATTGGATAGTGTGACAGACTGAAAATATTCATAATAATATTTAATAATAATAATAATAATAATAATCTCCCATATGTATTAGTTAATCAAATTGGTTATCAAGAGCTAGATTAAACTAGTTATTAATAATAACCAGAAATTATCTTGGTTCATATAGTGGTCTTTATTATTAATGTAGGACCTCAAATCTTCAAATCTTGTAGAACTGCAAGATTTTTGAAACGGAACAAAGACAAAAATCAAGAAGTAGAGAAAGCTACGATAAAAGAAATAGAAAAAATTGAACAATGGAAAGAAGCCTTTATTGTTCAAAAAATCTTTCTGTTACTGGAATTACACCATTTTTTGTTTTAACCGAAACTTTAAATAAAAATACCAACATAGTTTAACTGATTGTTGAAAGAACTAAGAGTTATTTAGATTTGTTGCGTCACTCGAAAAATTGTAAATGCAAATTTGCTAGTTAAATACAAACCTACTTTGTCTTGAAGGTTTTTCTAATTTTTTTTTCATAATAATGATTCATTTTTATTCTATTAAAAATTAATAAGCATAAGAATATTATTAAGATGTTGAAAATAAGTTGGTAAAAATCCTTAAGATTAAATTGTGAGGTTGTTTATTCATCTGCCCCCCCCCCCCCCCAGTTTTAAACATGTATCGTAAACCATTTCACAGATATCGTCATGAATATTGTTAAAAAAAAACAAACCTTAAAATATTTTTAAAACTTTAATATCTCACTATTTTGAAGATTCATAAATATTTATTTAGAGTACATTAAAAAAAGCAGCATTACTTCATTTTAATAACATCTTTTTAATATTAACAATGGTCGAGACCAAATTATTTACAAGTGACATCCTGGAACAGCTGTTTCACGCTCGTTGGCGATCATCAGCCAGGAGAATTCACGGTAAAAAACAAGGTCCCATACTGAGGCTAGTATGAACAATACATTGGAAGCGCAGTGGTGCCTCAAATCTTTTTAATATTGTTTGAAATAAAAAATAAAAAGTTTGGAGTGATTAACGTCAATTTCCTACTATTCTTGTAAGTATTACTTCAGATCGTGTGAAATGGATAGTGTTTCTGAAAGTGTTACGATAGAGACTACGAGAAAGACTGTGTTAAAAAACTTTAATTAAATTAGATTAGATTCTTTAATTAGACTTATTTTTATTCAAGACGAAAAATTTATTACCTCTTATTTTCTGTGAATGAACGCTTTCTTAAAAAATTATGTAAAAAAAATTATTATTATTATTATTATTATTATAAATTCATATTTATTCTGCAATTGTAAAATTAAAATATTTATCATAATAATATGGTTTTGACTAAATGTAGATCAGTGCTGACTACATACAATGCAATCTTTGTTTTCATTGCAGTTATATTTAGTTTAAGTACACATTAAAACATTTTACTGTTCAGTTTTGTTTACAAGAACCTTCAGAGCCTTTGCGCATGCGTCAGGTCTCCTTCGATTTCATCAAAATAGGGGTTAGGAGAAATAAAGAGGGGATGTTTACTTTTTATCAGTGTTAGTTTACTAGTAGCTGTATTCTATTCGCGCTTTTCGGGAAAGAATTATGGAAAGAATAATTACTATTGTAAAAATGCTCCTCCGTTATTTTTTTCTTAGAAGCGAAAATGTCCAAAAGAATTTCTTAGGAAAGTGTCCATCTCAGCGATCACCCCTCTGCGGAGTAGAATCGTCCGCCAGTCGTGATTCTGGCTTTCGAAAACGAACAGTATTTGACTTTTGAAAAAATAATCTTCATTTACTAAAGTTTCCTATAAAAATAATTAAAATGTGACTTGAATATTTTCGGCTCAAGTTGAATGCATCAACTATTCTGAATCAATTGTATTGTGTTGTTACATATTCCCAAACCTCCACTTCCTTCGCTGAATCATGTCCAGCATTGTCCGATGTCAACCAATATGTTCGCCTCTACCCCCTTCCTATCGACAGCAGACGGTAACACACATTATAAGTGCTAATCAATAAGACTGCAAGCTTTTACTCGTCCATTGACATTAAAATGGGAGTGTGAGTATTAATTGAGAATTAATTTCATTTTTGCTTATTTTGTTTTAAATTTAACTTCGTAAGAAAAACAAACAACAGTTTATACAGCATTTATATATCAAAGGCAGTTGATCAGGGAGGGTCCCTGAAGTGAATTGTTTGATTATTCTATTGACACAAGTGGTTTAGTTGATGTCCTTGTCTGTTTGTTTAGTTTACTAATAGCTATTGATCAACGAAGTTCTAAAATTAAAATTTAAAGGAAATTCTAATGTTACGTTTAAATATAGTTAAAAATACTTTTCATATGTCTCTTAAATAACAGGGTTATTGTATAATATTCTTATAATAAGAAAAGAAAACTGCTGAATGATTTTTTTTTCATATGCTTAAATACTTATCTATACTTTCTATGATTCATTTAAAATATACTTTCTATGATTTCCTAATAGTTTTCGCTAATAATTGTGACCTAACGTTTGCTGATTAAATGTTTTTGTTTACTGTTCTAAGCACAGTTATTTTTTTTAGTTGTTCTTTATTAGTTCGGGGGTCACTTCTGGGAGCGAAGGTGATCCCACATCCTTTCACGCCATTCTGGGCTTATCAGCCCGATTCACCCTCGATGATAATAAGGATGAAACGGTCTTTCCCGATTCCCTTTAATGATAAACTTAAAACGTGAAAGCTTATTTATGTGCCGTCTTTTATTTTTGTTTCCATAAGATGTAAGTGATTTAAAATAACTATATAAAACAAAGGCGGAGATGTCGTAATTAGTCGAACTAAGATTGCGATTTTGTAAATCTACTATTTTAAGCATTTTGAATATAATTTGTGAGGAAAGGCTGCTATCCGAGCACACTTTTCAGCTTTTCGCATTTGTTTTATCCATTTTTGGTATATTTCTTTATTATTAATCAAGGAAATTCAATCAATGGACTTTGGTTGTTTAGGTTTATATATGTATGTACAAATAACCCCTATATATTAATTATTGAAATATATATAATTGCTTCAATATTTAAATTTTGTATATATACACTTTTCAACTTACAGTGTATGAATATAGTTTATTCATTATTTAAGTGAAATATTCTTAAAAAACAAATCGGGAGATTCTGTTAAACTTAAAATTCATTTGTTCATTTCATAACATTATTTCAAAGATTTTATACTTGTCATCTAAATTCGATTCTGTTTAACTTCAATTTAATCTCTGATTTCTGAAGCCTCTCAGGTCAGCGGTCGTTTAGTCGTTTCGCCATCCGAAGCTAACATAGCATAAAAGTTCGAAAAAAACATCACATTCTGTAGCTTGTAAAATTATAGCCACAGACCTTTGAATCTTCTTTGGGATGTAGCCTTGAACTTCAAAGGATTTTAATAACTTTTGAATGGAGATTTCAAGACTTTGCATCTCAAATTATATCGAAATTATATCTCTTTCGATTAAAAATTCTGTAGGATTAAATTTTTGTCTTTTTGTTGTTATTGGTTGAACGGAAGATTAACAACAAACAGATAAGTGTTTGCGAGTCCCCCCCCCAAAAAAAAATTGGGAATATCTGATATAATAAGTTGTATCTATGTTCCAAGTAAGATTTCTATAAATCAATGTAGAAGACATTGACGTATGCTTTCTTTATATTGGGTCGTTGCTGTTACTGAATAATAATAATTCAAATTTATTGTTATGGTGATTTTAACAGAAAGAAAGCGTGCATCGTTGAAAAATAGGAAGCGAAAAGGAATTGAATCTTTTTCGTTTCTTATACCGTAGAAATTTTTATTTTGTCAATGTCAGCAAAAAATATTATGAAGTTTCAACTGAAGCGTCTTGTAATACAAAGGAAGACTTTGTGTTGATTTGTCGGGATGGTAAACAACCGCACTTTTTCTTTTGAAAGTGTGGCTTTAACATTCCGACAAATAAAGATAAATAAAGGTCTTTGATTGTAATACGTTTACGATATAAACTCAACTAAGTAATATCTATTAGAAATCGAATGACGTTGTTTGTTTGGATTTTCTCGAAAATTGCATTTCTCGAGTGGAAGTTAGATCTAGAGGAAAAAAGGCCTTCGGAAAAAAAAAGGATGTTTAGAAGTATTTGTAGTTGGAGTTTTCTCCGCTAGGATTCGCCATCACTGCCTGTATCGATCGCTTTTAGTTGAAGGACGCCGGAATAAGGTTCCCGATCCCCGGGCAGACGAGCAAACTCGGCGAAAACTGCGTTAACTTACCGGCTGGAAATACAATTTCAATTTCAGTAATTTAGCGAGTTGTCAAAACGTGCCTGTCTCCTGGTAGAGTTCCCAACTCCCACGTGCATTGCGTGAAAGTTCAACTCCGATCTTAGACTGCATCTCTTTTTCTCTCATTATCTTTACTTTTTTCTTCTACGTTTTCTTTCTTCGTTTCACAGAAAAACTTCTTTTTTTCCCCTATTTTTTTCTATTATCAGTTTGATTGATATGACCTCATCTTTTTTAAAAAAAAAAAAAAAATAATCCTTTCTCTCTATTTTTTTTGTTGGTTGAAAAATTTCGAGATATCCTTCCGATCTCATTTTCGTAATCTTTCTTTCCCGTCTAATTCATCCTTTGGTCCCGTCCTTTCCCAAAGTTGTCATTAACCGTGATGGCGGTCGCTTTGTGTACTCTACAGTCAGATATACATTCCATCTTGTCGTTTTCGCTCCTTTTCTCAGAAGGAGGAGAAAATGTTGGAAAAGAAATTTTCCGACTCTTTTCTTCCATCCCGCACCCGGTCTTTTGGCTCTTGCCTCTCCCACACGGAGCTCCCCAGTTACGCCTTTCATTTCAGCCGTTGCAAAAGACCAAAATAAACTGGCGAGGGGATGTTTGGAACTTTTGTTTACACTCGGCTTTGCGTGGGCGGGGAAGTCACGTCCGGATTTGCATGATGAATGGTTGCTCTGAATCGGTTCGAAATCGCATTTCGGAAGAAGTGCTGATTTACCACTATTTTTCTTTGTCTTCCAGTACGTGTAAACAGCGAACAAAAAAGGCGATTGAAGACCTGCATTCATCGTTCATCCACGAATTAAACTCTTCTGTTTAACTGATTCCCTCCCTCTATTCTCAGTTTGATTATCTCACTCATCGAATGGGCCAGTGCGTGTTACGCAGCTCATTGTCCTCTTGCAGTGAACCACGCAGATGTTTTGTAAAGATGGACAGCAATGAACGGCCCTTGACTTACATTCTTTTGGTTATATCGTCGGGATTTCTAATTCTTTTTTTAGTCGATCGATGCTTTTAAAATTAAATAAGAGATTATTGATAATCAAAATCTGAGATCTTCATACAATATCACAACTCCTTTATTAAACTAAAAACAAGAATACTTCATAGGATCGGATCGGTGAAGAAGTATTCTTGTTTTTAGTTTAATAAAGGAGTTGTGAGATTATTGATAAATTCTGAATGTTGCACTGTTTCTTCAGACTAAGTCAGGACTTTTCTACTTCATTTTTGGGTTTAATTTTGACTTTTTGATATTTAGACTTGCCAGAAGAATTTTATTTACTAGATTTTTTTTTAAATTTTGGAACCGATTTTGACATTCCATTTTTTTGTCACCATAGGGCATTCAGTACTTTCGTTGTTGTTGCTGTTATTTTTGTTTAACTTTAGAATAAATGTATGGATTCATTCACTGCGTAAGTTATTTACTCTTCTAATAGATTTTAAGAAGAGGATTAACTAGCTGAGAAGTCTTTGATGGACTCGATTAGGATAAGCAACAGTATCACAATGTTCAAACTGAGAATCTCAATTGAAGAAAGAAGGATATCTTTCTTCAATTGAGATTCGCAGTTTGAACATTACGATACTATTGCTTATCCTAAACGATCCCATTAAAGACATCTCACCTGTTTTATTCAATAGGAATTATTTCTTGTAAAAACCTGATAGAATTATGATTTTTAAGATATCTATATTTTCACGATAAACCGGATAGACATACATAACTTTAAAAAATATAACATATTTGCAATAAAATAATGCACGACCGGTTTCGAATGTTACAAAAATCATTTTTCTGCAGTTTAACGGATAAATCAGAAGACTCCTTGATTTAAAGGGAAATCCAGCAGATGCTGCGGCAGAAAATTCAATAGAAACACCTAACCAATAACAGGCAATCTCAGTACAGAATCATAGACCTCTTCAGGGCTACGTAACTGACCCACAAACGAAATCTCGATCCATTCTTGTGGTGAGGGGTATCCAGATCTGGGACGGAGAGATAAAAAAAATAATATAATAATTTTTATTATCTCGGTGATGTGCTAGTAGAATCCTAGTAGACTTCATGAGACCCTAGTGGGTAATAGATTGCATCAATAGACTTGCAACCTTGCTTTGTATAATGTTCACGGATTCTTACTGCCCTCCACTTATTGTTCATCATACTGAACATTCACTGGATTTGGAGAATTCCATTATTTGAACCAAAGCTGAGAAGACGTTTGATAGAAGATGTAAAGGATAAAAAATAAAGTGTATCTATCCAGTTTATAATCGTGAAGAATTCTCCATTCACGATAAAGTGCACTACATGTTTATTTACTCTTTTTCCGTTATTTTTTTACTGTATTATCCTACTTCGTTCGCGAAAGTTTGGTCCCTCATATTGGAAGCAGATGGCAGCCATCTTGAATGACTGTGACGTTAGTTGTAGTAGGAAAGGTAACCTCTTTAGATTTGAAACGGAAATGAGAAATGAAAAATTATTTAACTATGCCTATTTTGTACAATATTGCTGAACATTAATGACTTCATTAATAATCGATAATGATTTTAAATTTAAGTTTTATCAACATTTAGCATTACCACAATTATAAAAATTTGGAAATAGGATTTTAAAATACTCCTGTATAGATAATACTAATTTTCTTTGAGATCCATTTTGACAGTACTAAACTTACATGCAAATTAGTATACAGAAATACAGTAATTATTTCCAAAGAAAAAAAGTACTCTTAGCTTTGCTAAAGTAAATTATTTCAAATAAAAATACTTGTCCTTTTTTAAAAGTTACTTCTTAAATGACGTTTTAACAATACCTTTCAAAGAAAAAGGTTGTTCTTTTTCGAGCTTGAAGAACAATAAGATAAGATTCCTATTTAAATGAAGGTAGACTTTGTTAATGTTTCTGTTTTGACACTTGATCTTTGGATTTACTAAAATGGACGTTTAATCTTTAATTGATATTTTATTTTTTACGTAATTTTTATGTTAATGATATTTAATGCACATTAATCTTTGAACTATTATACTAATATATATTACAATTTACTGAGCCAATACTAACAAGATTACTGCAAAAATCAAGAACAAATTGAAACCAACAGCAACACGGTTTATTACATGTAGTGGTACAAGAAAGGCTGCTCTGCTCTAACTCAGCAGAACTTATTGAAGCGCACATGATAATACAGGAAATTATTCGAACAAACTTTGATGAGAAATTTACTATTAAAAGTATACATAGTTTAGGCATACCTTCTTTTTTATAATATTCTAATAAAAATTATATCATTTTTTTTTAATGTTGACTGCTAGAATCTTCCTTTCAATTAATTTGGAATTGTCAAACTGTGCAAATTTAAAGAGACTCCACTGTTTTACAATATTTTAATGGAGAAAGAAATCAGTAATATCGAAACATCTTGTATTTTATATTTATGATGATCTTTTACTTTAATAAATAAACATCTAAATTCTTATAAAATAGTAGAATTTAAAAAAAAACAACAACTTGATTATGAGTATGTTATGTAACATCACTTTTTTGCAAAATTCAATTGTTAAATTTTTGTTTTTTAGTTATTTTTGTGAGCTGTTTTATAGTTATTGTTGTTATTGTGAACTATTATATGAATTAGATATTAATATCATGTTCTCGCATTTTGTTATGAAACTATTTGTTTTATCTTCAATGTTAAAAAAGCTTGAAGAAGGAAATGCTCATTCTTTTCCGAAAATTTGCAAATTAAATAATATTTGCAATTCGAGTGATGATGTATTCTTTTTGATCGCAAATGTATGACTGACTTTATTTATTCATATATATCTTACTGTTTGCTTACTTTAACCAGTCATTTTTCTCTGTGATGTGAATGCAGATATGTAAAAAAAGAAAAAAAGTATTTTCAATTTTTTTTTCTTCTTATTTTTAAGATGGGCAGCTTTTTGGATCCTCGGTATATTCGGAAGATAAGGAATTCGGAGATACAAGAGATGGGTTTTTTTTTCCTATGTATAATTTTTTAAAATTGTCTAAAATCCAATTATTAAATGATCTAAATACATAGCATGAGAGAAATTTTTCGGAAGATATTAACTGCGATACTAGTTAATACTAGTTAATACTAGTTAATATTAAACTCACAAGAACAATTACATTCAAGTGATCTAATCTTTTGACTAATGGTCCTTATTTTAAGCCACAAATAAGAAAATACTTCGGAGATAAGAATTCTGGTAATTTCGAATTCAACAGTGAAGGGTTTTAAATTTCCAGTTCGTTCTTTGTCGATTTATCCAATTAACAAGAGAAAAGAGGCAATTTCTTGTTACGGAAATCGTCACTACCTTAATTCCTTCTCCCCTCAAAGCCAACATTAAAGCGTGCAACGTCTTTATCCCACCTACCCTCATTCCGTCGAGTGTGTGTGTATATGTCAATTGGAAGGCCTTGTTTCCGCCTACCCTTCCCTTGATGCTAATCCTGTTGGCAACTGTAAATAAGGTGATGGTAGCGAAGGGAGACACTTAAAGTTCTGCTTAAATAAAGTCACATCTCACGAGATGCCACCTCAGAGAATGGGAAAAATAGATATTTTTATCATAAGTCTTCTTAATTCTCCCTCTTCTAGACATTCTATCTATTGAAAAGTCTTCAAATCTTCAAAATAAAACAAAAATAAACGTATAAAACCATACATTTATTGAAATAAATATTTCTTAATTTTCGAAAAGACATGACTTCTTTTCTTTTTCAAAGCCTAAAAACTGCTGAAAGAAGAAGAAAGAATAAACAAAACATTAAAAAGAAGACTTAGTGAGGAAGATTATATGATAGTTATGGATTGGAACCACAAAAAGTACATTGGATATAAACGTAAGGCCAAGGAAAGAAAGATAAAAAAATTTGGTAAGAAAGAAAATAAAGCAAAGAAAGGAGAAGAAAGTAATTATATAATAAACTTTAGTAAGAGAAAATTCAGTCAGAAAGAAAGAGAACTTTTAAACAAAGGTTTAGACTTTGTAGTAGAAAAAGAAGAAAGCTTTGATATTAGAACTTTAGCTAAACTAAATGAAATATCAGAAAGTTTAGGAGAGGATAAAGAAAAATTTTTTGAAGAAATTAAGAAATTCAAGAAAGAGTATAAGGATCCTATCACTAATATTAAGAAAGAAGAAATTAAAATATTAAAAGATATAGGAAGAGATAAAGAAATATATATTTCAAAATCAGATAAAAGCAACCACTTAGTTATCATGGACAGAAATGAATACATAAAGAAAATGGATGAATTAGTTAATGATAAAGAACATTATGTTGAAATAAGTAATAATCCTACATTCCCATTATATAATAAAGTAAAAAATATAGTAAAGGATTTAAAAGATAAAAAATCAATAAATTTCAAACAAAAGAATGAAATTATGAAAGAAGCATGCAAAACACCCACTTTAGAAGGGCGTATAAAAACACATAAAGAAGGTAACCCCATTAGACCTGTTATCAATGCTTATGGAAGCCCTGTTCAAAATATTGCAAGATATGTCAATAGTATAATAAAAAACTTCAAGCTTCCCAGAGAAGAATTAATAATCAGAAACTCACAAGATTTAATTAAGAAAATTGAACAAATGTTTCAAAATAACAGAAAATTTCATTTGTACTCATTAGACATAGAGAACATGTACACAAACATACCTGTTGAGGAAACATTAAATATACTAGAAGATTTGGCTTACAAAAACAAAGAAATTTTATTAAAACATAATTTGGACAATAGAGATTTAATGGAATTAGTGGAACTGATAACGCAAAATTCTTATTTTAAACACCAAGAAAAAATATTCAAACAAATAAAAGGTTTTCCAATGGGTTCACCATTATCAGGTACATTATGCAACATCTATATGAACTATTTTGAATATAAATTTCTTAATGAATATAAATATAATCTAAAATATTTTCGTTATGCGGATGATATTTTAATAATTTGGTTTGGCACTGATCGACAATTTGAAATTTTCTTCAAAAATATAAACAAAAGAAATAAAGACATAAAGTTCAAAATGGAGAAGGAAGTAAATAAGGAACTAAATTTCCTTGACCTATGCTTAATAAATAAGGACAATAAAATAGTTTTAAAATATTACAGAAAAGAATTCAAGAGTGACCACTTATTAAACTTTGCATCAGGACATAGTTTTCATATAAAACGAAACATCATTGAAAATTATTTAAGAAGGATTGATAGGTCATCAAGCTGTGAAGAAGATTACAAAATAGAAATTGATAAAATGAAAACAATTCTAATGAAAAATGGATATACTGAAACTTTTATCGATAATAGTATCCAAAAGTTCGACACATTCAAAATAAAGGAATTGGATATGGATAAGGAAAGGAAAAAAGTGTTTATTCCTTACCTAAATATAAATAGTATTGGACTGCAAAGGATTTGTAAGAAATTTAACATTGATGTAGGTTTCTATTACAGTAATAAAATAAAAAATATTATTTGTAATAAAATAAATACAAGTGACAAAAAAGGGGAAATGGGGGTTATTTACAAAATAGAATGCATGATTTGTGATGCGTTCTATCTTGGAGAAACCAAAAGAACAATAAAAGAACGGGCATTGGAGCATAATTCATACATAAAAAACAAATTAGAGGAGAAATCGGAATTGGCTGAACACTGTATGAATAAAAATCATTGTATAAAAAATGAAATCAAAATTGTATGTATTGAAAAAGATTGTAAAACGAGAAAAACCATGGAAAGTCTACTAATTAGAAATACCAAAAAGATAAATATTAATAGAAATGAAGGTGTTAATGTTAACAAATTTATTGTGGAAATGGCCAAAGAGTTTAACAATATATGTATTTCAAATTGTAAAAATAAGGTGAAAATTAAAGAATTAGGAGAATAGCATTTGTAAGTATTGTTGTAACAATACAATTTCATGAATGTCTCACATCTGTATCGTTTTCCTCTACTTGTTTGTAACGTATTGTTGTTGTTTTTAGGCTTTGAAAAAGAAAAGAAGTCATGTCTTTTCGAAAATTAAGAAATATTTATTTCAATAAATGTATGGTTTTATACGTTTATTTTTGTTTTATTTTGAAGATTTGAAGACTTTTCAATAGATATTTTTATATTGAAGAATTCGATTTATTTCTCATTATAAGCAGTTACTGCTACGGTTAAATTTAAAGTTTTCAGTTGATGCGATGTATGCAGGGCGACGTCTTCATAATATATAAATCTTATAACAGATTTGATATTGCAAAATTTCTGTACATTGTGTACCTATGATGTGAGATTTAGACATTAAGTTGTAGACCTGTTTATTAAATACTGATATAAGAAACTAATCATTATGCCTCTACGTAGCTCAACTAAAACTTTAATATTTACGGAGTGTAATGAATTATGGAAATTTGTTTGTTAATCTGAAAAGGGGCCAGAAAACTGTATAGGAAAAGTTTTCAACTTATCACAAAAGTATGGTTTTCACCGTGCATTGTAAATTTTTATTTTTAATTTTTTTACTGTTACGCGTAAGATGATCGAAAAAAAAACTGAAGGCAAAAGTGAAGGGCAAGATTAGGTTTTTCAACGACAGAGGGTGTATACAATTGTCTTCAGAATAAGTCTCCGTAGATATATTTAGTATTTTTTTTCATGATTATCTGAATCTGTTAAAATCTGGTACAAAATTTGAACTTAATTTGAACTGAATTACATTCCTTTTGACTTTTTGACATTGAAATTTCTTATTTTAATTACGGAAACCAATGTCTTTACTAATCTGTAAGCTGAGATTTTCGATTCAAAATTCTTCCCAAAACGATTTTTCTATTAAGATTATCTATAATTATCTTATTTTTAAAGAAACTTTGATTTTCATTTATTTTTAAAAAGTTTGATAACAGAACACACACAAGTTAACGTTACATTTAAAAAACATATATTACGGGAAGCTTTTCGGATCCGTGTGGCCTCCTTCGTCACCTCAACACGGAACAGAAAAGCTTCCCGTAATGTATGTTTTTTAAATATAACGTTAACTTGTGTATGTTTTCTTATTAAACCTTTTAAAAATGTCTTTTTAACACACGTAAAAATCTGAAATCAATTTGCATTTATTATATCAGCTTGGTAGTTGGTATCATATGATATTATAGATTTCATTTGAAATTTGCCCGTTCTCTGCATTGCACAGAATAGCTAGAACAACAAAGTTTTAAAATGCAACTTTAAATCGACATGCATTGTCACCTTTGATCTTGATAAGTCACGAACTAGGAATCTGAAATTTTAGATTTGGATGCAACTTAGAAAGAAAATCTCTAATCAATGTCTAGTTTGGTACAAATTAATTTTGGCCTTACTTTGTCTATAGGGTGTATCAAAACACTGTAGAAATTTTAGTGAGAGGTAGACAGATTTCTTTCGTCCACTGTGTGTCCGATGAGGCAACATTCGTTGCTAGAGGGTGGAAATTTCGCGGCTATGCAGTCGGCTAGAAAGGAAATATGAAACATCAAGACAACCTAACCTAAATGAAGGCGCACAAAATAATTGAATAAACATGTTGTTCACACTTGTTTCATTTACTTAGGTTTGTCGTGGTGGTTAATGTTTCCTCTACAGCTGATCGCAACGCCGCTAAATAGGGCCCTTTAGCACTGAAGGTTGCCGTCACAGGACATACATTCATTGACAATAAACCTTTGTATTGGTGCTCCCTATCTCCAATTACAATTTGTACAGAGTTCTGAATACCTTACATAGGTAAAGAACTAGAGATTAAAAATTGTCTAAATACATCGTTGTTATAGCTCGATAATCGCCACAATTCAATAATTATTTAAAAAACCTGATATTGGAATCAAATAAATATTATTAAAAAAATATTATTATTAAATATTATCAAAACTGATCTCTCTATTGACTATATTGAAATTTAAGATTGAGATTGAAAACCACTAATAAACGAGTTTCTAAAGTAGTCATTATTATCATAAGATATAAACAAACTACAATGAAATGCTTAAGAGTTCCTGTAGCTGTCTTTGATAGAACTACTTAAATTTATTACGCAGTTATTCGTTGCTAAGCCACTAACTCGATCTTGTTTTTTTTTTTAATCAGACTTATGTAGGCTATGTATGAATAAAAAAGAATATTTCTAAGTAAAACATTTTCCTAATTACCGTATTCCTTTTGATAAAAGATAATTTTCGAAATTTCGAAATTCTTATCGCTCGTCAGCTGATAATAGTCCTATTCCTTCATCTTTGGAGATGGTACATACAAGTGTCATCTCTGTGGCCTTCTACGAAAGGAGGTATAAAAATTCCTTGTGCTAAATCAAATATTCAGTTCCAAGTCAAAGTAACTCTTGACTGCTAAAGAGAGAGAGAGAGTAGATCACAAACTCCAAAATCAATCTAATTTCAATAATTTACATTTAAATTGGAGCGTAATTTTTTATTAAACAAGTTTAACGTGCGAAAAAAAGACTCCAAATTTAATACAAAAATGTACTGAAACTTAATATTAATATTGAAGCATTTTTTTTTTTGTGAATCTTAAGTATTGGGTTGCTCTTGGACAATCGAAATTTTTATCAGTATGATTCAATAAGATTTGTATTTCAACATAGGTTTTGATGTTTTAAAAATTGATGAATCAAGTTGTATGTTGAAAACTTATATTGTAATCTAAATCATCCAACTAGAATGCTCA
>JAFIDM010000001.1:67382018-67403333 GCA_023159025.1 Thereuonema tuberculata
TGTTGAAAACTTATATTGTAATCTAAATCATCCAACTAGAATGCTCACCCCGATAAATTTTAATTAGATTTTTTAATATTTCTTTTTTTATCTGATCAACCGAAAAGAAAGCATTTTTAATAGGCACTGGAATCTCACATATGTTTCCAATGATTTCTTTGTTATCACGTTGCGTTGTGAATGTATTGAAATAAAAGTAGAGCAGAAGAACAAAAAATTATAAAGTAATAACTTGAGAATTGTTCTAGATATTCCATGAAAGCACTTACCATATGAATCCACAAAAAATAATAAAAAACAAATAAAAACTATATTATAGATGAAGAAAAGGACTTAAAAGAGTGAACAAATTGTTTTTAATGATTTATTGAATTGTGATAGCGTCCAAGATAAAAGGAGATATACTGGAGCTAATGAATGATCCGAGCTTAGAAGAGATAAGTTAATCATCAGGAAGATAAACGAAGGGAAAACTAAAAGAATTAATACGTAATAAAATATTACAAAACCGAAAATATGGTTCCTCTAGTTTTTTTTTTTTTAAAGATAATTCAACGACATTAACAATAAAAAGTAACAATAAAATAAATAAAAAAGTAACAACTGCAAAAAATAAAAGTTGTTAATTGCTCTCTCTCTCTCTCTCTTGAAAATATTTACTGCACTAAATGATCGAATGCGATCAAATATTAGGCGGGTGTGTGAAGCCTTAACGCTAGACAAAGGGGTGATTAACGTCCCGGGCTGGACCGCACGAGATTTCATCATATTACTCACAATTTATTCCGGTTTGCTGGAAACTCATATATTTTCTGAAAGCTGATGTCACAAGTAGAAAAACTGTGAAATCTTAGGGGCAGAAGGACAAGCGTTTAGGAGCTATAGGACCCACAAAGTATCAGTAAAGTGTTGGAAACATGACACTAAAAGTCGCTAAAATGCTCGTTTCACGTATTTATATGAACTAATAATATGGTAAGAAGGTGGAGAATTCAACATAAACGAAGAAACAACTCGTTGAAAAGAAACAATATATTGTATGTTGGGATGTTGAAAATGTGACTTGTTATTGACTTCAAACAAAATCTATTACAAGAGACAATCAATGTGCAATTCATCAAATAAACAATGAGACGGGCAGAAAGACAGTTCACAATGGGCACATTTTACAAAAGCGATAGCCTCACACTTTGCACACTCATCATTTGTCAGTGAATCGAAGCAGTAATACATTGGAGCAATCCACATTCCAGGTTCGTCGTCCAAGTATCCGCCCTTACAAAAAGCATACTTAATCAAGTTTTTGAAACGAGGAGCGCTGAACTGATATAGGGAAAAGGACTGCAGGGCCAGAAAACTATCGCGATGCCAGATGTGCTCCTGTGTCTCGATAATGATTGTGTCCGTTATGTAACGAACAAAAAATTTGTAGAGTCTGAAAAAATGAATATCCAGATGCTGGATCTTTCCCGTACATCCTTCAGATACCAGTTCTTTTTGTAGGACTTTACCATCAGATACTTCGGAAGCAGACAATGCATGATCTTTGTTAGAACACCATGAATCCACTATAAGCAGAATTTTTCTTCCTGTCATCAGGCATACTTGGCCAAAATATGTCACGATAAACCATTTGAGGTCTACTTTCGACATGTTCGCTGTTTTTCCAGCATACGATATTATATTCGGAGGATCTGCCGGCTTTGACTGCAAAATTTTCCAGATGGCTCGGATGCAAGCACATACGTTGGCCGCAGTATTTCGCCTTCCATTGAAATCACAGGCATAATCATTAAACTGTGCTGTGTTGCAGAGACTGATCTAACAACAGTGCGAACAACTGTTGTTCCTCTGGTTCGCAGGGTTCGATGGCCATGTAACTCTTTGTCAAATCTGCTCTGGTCAGAATTGAAGACAGGTGTCGGTGGAAAGTTTTCTGTAACGATGACGTTACGAATCTTTGCAACAAAATCATCGCACGCCTGTGACAAATTTGCCTCCTTATCCTGCCAATTCCTGCAGACTGTGTGGGTTATTGCTCTGTCAACAATGTTATTCCGCTTCTTGAAGCGATATACCCAGGAATCAGAAGCTTTGAAATGAATTGTATTTTGCGGATCCATCGCTATCTTAAGTTGCATGGCCCACAGTCGCAACGTTCAGTCGTGGATAATTGCTCCTTCTTTTTCCTTCTCTTTGAATTTCTGCAGGACAGCCTGATTGATTTTTTGGATCGACGGAGTATTCATTTTTTTTTGTCCAAATTGTACAGAATGTTCATGTTCTTAATTTTCTTGAAATGATTGATTACTGACGCAATCGACAGACGTTTTGTCTGAGGTTCATGGTCGTAGGATCTATGGTCAAGTACACTAAAGCGCGCTGCTTGTAAGCAGTCCAGTACTCTTCTGTCATATCTGCTGGACCATCATGCTTTTGCCTTTTGGGCGAAGACACATACTCGGATGCCGATGAACTCGAAGTAGAGGACGGCGACTGTTGCGACGAGCATAGCTGTTCCATATCGACACCATCATCTCCGATGTCCATTTCCTCGTCCTATTCTTCTCCATCGCCTCCAGCAAATCCTAATGTTCGGATCTCTTCCTCAATCTCCATATCATTTTCCAGGAGAGTAGTTATGTGTTTATCATCTGCGATTCCTGGATGTTCGGAGACCGATTGCTTGTACCAAATCGGGAGACCAAGGCAGTCACAACGACTTTGGGATCTATCTGCAATGTAAGAAGAAAATAGAAGATAGAAGTACTTGACAGCAACATACGGGAACATACAAGAAATAGAGACGTCATTTACGGGAATCTGTCCATCTACACACACTTTACTGATACTTTGTGGGCCCTATAGCTCCTAAACGCTTCTCCCTCTGCCCCTAAGATTTCACAATTTTTCTACTTGTGACATAAGCTTTCAGAAAATAGATGGGTTTCAGGCAAACCGTTATCAAAGGAGAGAAGGTTTACTTGCAGAACGGCGCACAACTTAAATTATTAATATTTACTGTAATTTTGGATTTTCTATTTAATTTTCCGAACCGCGTTCAATCGTGATTAAGTGAAACCGTGATAACTGACACCACGGGATTACATTATACGGGATTACAACACTTGTATCAATGGATTCACATAGAAACTCTGTGAAGACCAGCCCAGTAGTTAAAATCATCTGTTCAAATCACGACAGCCTAGCCTTTGCTCTGTGGACAGAACAGTTATGCTGTTGATACAGAAAAGGGTCCTTCCTGGAACTGTTTCAAGTGCAGAGTTGTCAAGAATGTAGAAGAATATCGACTTACATCTCAGCGTTCATTTTCCGGTCAAAGGAACCAAGGAACCCAGGCCGAACCATGAAAAAAAGCCCCAAACCATGAAGCCGCGCCACCAAACTTGACTGTCGGCACAATACACTCCGGTAGGAAGCGTTCTCCTCGCATCCGCCAAACCATCGGATTGCCAGATCGTGTAGCGAGATTCATCACTCAAAGTACTTGTTTCCACTGCTCCACAGTCCAATGGTGTGGCGCTTTGCACCACTGCAACCTCCGTTTAGCATTCACCTTGCTTCTGTTGGGTTTGTGAGAGGCCGTGCGACCATGGAAACCTATGTGTTTCAGCTCCCGACCAACAGTCCTGGTGTTGGCGATGATGCCAGAAGATGTTTGGAACTCACTAGTGATCGTTGCGGGATCTTACGATTCTTCTGCGTTACCCTCTTCAGGGTTCGACGGTTGCGATCTATGAGTTTCGTTGGCCTACCACTGCGATTTTCTGCCATTGTCATTCCTAGACGTTTCCATTTTATAATGAAATCACTTACAGTGATCGCGACACCTGTAACAAGGTCGATATTGCAAGAACCAATTTGTTGCACCGATGGCATGCAATGATCATGCCACGTTCGGAATCACTCTGCCGACTTACTCATTGTCTGTCTAACGCCCGTTTATGACCGCCCGATGCTGCGGTGACCACTTTCATCTCGTTCTACAACGTCATAGCACGCGATAACAGCTACATCCACTTCTTCAGAAGGGTGTCCGAATACTTTTGCCGTATACTGTATACACACTTTTTATAAACAGTTTTCTTGAAACCATTAATTACCGAAATTTAATTCAATATTTGTATTCTTATAGTTTTCGGCGAAAGTGTGTTCATGATGAGAGAATTCACATCCTTTTAAATACAAAAGTGTTCTATTTAGAACAATTTATTTACAGAAATTGGGAAGACAAATGGAACTTCCACAAATCTAAACTAAATTCAATAATAAACATTAAAAATAAAGAAAAAGAAAATTCATGCGCCTGGCTCTGCCAGCCTCAATGAACTTGCAATGCTTATTTAAATAAATTAAAAGCGCCTAAAAAAAAGGATAAACACATTAAAAACTTATGATCGCCAAGTTAGCATGAAACAGACTTCTTGAGATATCAGTAATGAACATTGGTCTCAACTTTTAATGTGTTTATATAGAAATTATTTGAAAGTAACAGTTTGAAGATTTTGTTTAGATAATACATTTCTTATGCTTAGTTTTATAAATTAATGGTTGGTTGTGCTGTGTGATTCCAGTGTAATATTTTAGACAACAAGTAGAAAGGTAAGGACTTAAAAAGAAACATGAAGTGATCTCAGATCAGATGACTTTTTCGCTCCTAGAACAATTTAAATGATCGTATAATATAGTAAGATTGATAAAGAAATAGTGTGGTTCAGAAAACTGCATTCCGAAAGAATAGACATGTAGAAGGGACATGTTTCTGTAAATCTTTAAATAGATTATCTTAGTCGGATGCGACTCATAAATAGACTATCGCCTGTTCATCATTCCCCACCATCGGGCGTAGTTATGGTAGGGTGAATGTGGGGAGAGAGAAGCAATAAGAAGAGAGATGACACTCGTAAAGGAAGAAGTTTAGATGATGATATGTTGGAAGTATGACTTTGGCTCCATGTTGTTGAAACTATGGTGTCGCAAATGGAATATTAAGTGACCTGCAGAAAAGGTCGCACTGATGGCCTTTCAAATCCAAGAGAGCAGAAAATTTGCTAGTTGAGAAATCTCAAGAGATGGATAAAGCGTTCGTTTGTGAACCACACATTGCAAAGAAAAAGAAGATCGGCGTACGACATTGTCAAAATACTTCGCAATATTCCAGTTTGACTTGCTTATCATTAATCCTGAGGAAATTGATATGTATATATGGTAATAGAATGCACATTGTGGCTCACCATCCAACATTGGTGGAATAAGAACTGCTTCAGCTGAAGCTTATGAATGATTTTCAGGTTACATCAGTACAAAATACTTCTGTTGTCTTCCGTTCCCATCTTGGCCTTCCAGATTTCCCTATCATCTCGACACACCCAAATTTGTACTGTTTTACTATTTGCGGCCTCCAAAACTTGCTGATGAACTGTGCCATTCTTGTTCTGTAATCATCTATTCTGCCAATGCTGTAATACGTGTGGTGATAAGACCTACCACAAGATCTTATATCGATAAAAGTATTTTCAACAAACTTTCACTTAACAGTTAGTCTGTATTGTTGGATTTTACAGCATGACTATTATAAATGAATGATTATCGTAAAGTTACAACTAGGCTATCCTCTGTCTCCCCCTGGTAAGTATGAGATGATCCAAGCAGAATCGATTCCAAGTGACATGTTATTCCTTTTTTAATGAACTCATTATTTGATAGCGCGCGAACAAATAAAATAAAAGTAGGATTGGATATTGGGACCAGTAGTAGTTCAATGGTTAGCGTTTCTCACTGCCAGGATGAAGGTCCTCGGTTCGAATCCCATGCAAGGCGAAAAAACATAACAAAAAAGAAATTTTTTTTAAATAATTTTTTATTATTTAATTATTTATTGAATATTAAATATTATTAAATATTAAAATTAATTTTAATAATCTGACTTTCTCAGCAAGGGAAACTATAATTAACAATTGCTCCGGACAGACAGAGAAATAAAAGATATTAGTAATATAGATTAATGACAAACCGAGTAAAAAAAATTAGGAATAAAACAAAACAGGATTTAAAAGAAAACATAAAACTTTAACTCTTCAATTAATCATCTTTATCTCTTCAGTATTTCAATTCTCTGAACGAGAATTTTCTTTAGGAAATTTACAAATGAGAAAAAAAAATGCTAAAAATTTATTTTTATCCGTGAATATTGTAAAGTTATTTACAATAACTATAACATTTTCTATAATAATGAAAAGGAGGAAGTTATTTGTAACGTTATTGTATCCTTTTTCTTGATTGTTATACTTCATTTCTGTTAGAAATGGAAGAAGGATGTTATTTTTTTCTCATTTATAAATTTCCTGAAGAAAATTCTCGTTCAGAGAATTGAAATATTGAAGAGATAAAGATGTTTAATTGAAGTGTTGTGTTTTCTTTTAATGACATATAAAGTAGGAGGATTGTGATGTTTTAATTTATTTAAAACAGGATTTGTAAAGGAAAGAAAAATTGAAAACAAGCAGAGAAAAAATATTAAGATTATTAGAAAATAATGTATAATTTTGTAAAAATAATACAGCAATATTTATACATACAGAGAAAAATAATAATAATTATTTAATTTATATTATTAGATAATTGTGATTGTTTTTATTTAAAGGTGTAATTTCCTTTCCTGTGTTGTAAAGCCTCTTCTTCACTTTCTCTTCGGTCTGACGTAATGGCGTCTTGGAGAAGGAAACGGGAAACCACTCAAGTATCTGTTCCCAAGAATAAGTTACGGTTTCTCCTAGGGGTCGCCCTTCGGGGGTCACTAGGGTCCGTGAACTTTCAACCAATCTTCGGATTGAATAACTGTGTAACTGTGTAAAGGTATAAGTATTACTATATTATTTATTAAAAGAAAAATATTCAAAATCTCAAAAATTAAAACAGTAATTTGTATGAATTTATTGTATCATGTGAAAAAAATCTAAACACGTGTTTGTGGTTTAAAATAATCAAGTGAGACATGGCAGACATTATTGTACATTTTCTTCTATAGGCTTCGCGATCTCTATCAGCATTTTATGACGAAAATATATGGAGGGAGATTATTCTATGCTTTGCTGCAATGATGCTTTTAAGGAATGCCTCAAATAAATTTTATTTTTATTTATTTACTTTTTTCTGGAAATAAATTTGTTTCAACCGTTTCCAACTTTTGTTCTTGATTTGGCATTGTCCTTTGAAGTTGCTTAACCTTTTTTTTTTTTTTTTAATTCATGTTCAGAATATGTGTTTTTAGTGAGAATTATTTAAAAAACAAATTGATGTCAGTCGATCAGGGGAGCATGCTTTTAATATGAAGAAAAATAATCACGCAAGCTTATCGTTGTTCAAAGATTACTTATCACTATCCTACTCGAGTTACCATCGTTGGACATCAGGAATAAGAGATGGCGACAGACCTGAACGGAAAAGTTCACAACAAGGTTAGATAAAATACAAAACAAAAACAAACCAGACAAGCAATTGAATAAGGAGTTAAGTAAGGAGTTTTTAATAAAAAAAAAATATGAGCGTAAGAAAGTTGTTGGATGGGTAATTCATTGTTCCCAATATTTGATTGACACCAAAGGATTACTTGAAAAAGAAAAGAAGAAAAATACTAATAAGTCAAAGTAAAGAAACGTGAAAAAAATTAAAGATTAGATAAGTGAAGGTTATTTAGGGTAATTTTTATCTATAATCTGCTACATTTTGAATTTTTTTAAATTGGTTTTAATCTTTTTTAGATTAAATATTATTTTTTCTTATTCTGATGTTGTTCAACATCTTTCACTGCTTATTGACAAATCACATAATTTAGCTTATCTTGTCTCTTTGGAATCAAAATTTTTTTCCTGTGAACATTAGAGCACAGACGATAAATAGTTCGTAAAACCATCTTTCTTAATGACTATCATTAATTGGATCGCCTTAATTACTCTCTCGTTATAGTTTTATTACGACGACGAAACATTAAAAGTTTTGTCCGTTGTGACCCTCCATTGCACGTTTGACAGTTTTCTGGGGTTTTTTTTCCC
Source organism: Thereuonema tuberculata (assembly GCA_023159025.1). Lineage (NCBI taxonomy): Eukaryota > Metazoa > Arthropoda > Chilopoda > Scutigeromorpha > Scutigeridae > Thereuonema > Thereuonema tuberculata. Next base: position 67,390,091 of record JAFIDM010000001.1, read on the forward strand.
TTACTACTCTTATCGCTGGTTTTAGTGATTCCACAAACCATAAATAAAATTACTCGTTTTACGTTGACGCGTAATAGATTCTGTGTCACTCTGTCGTATTTTGTTGGCCGTAAAAATGTTCTAGGAAGAGCTGTTTCGATTGGTGGTGGCTACAAAGATTTCCTGTAGGCGACTTTGTTTTATAGTCGTTTAAATACGAACAGTCAAAACTAGGCTGTTAGTAAGGAAATCTATGTTTTGTGGTTGCAATGATTTCTACCGTACTGGGCATTCACTGTATGGGTGAGCTTAAGAGAAGCATCTTCAATGTACTTAAGAGTGAATGTGGACATTAGCTCGGCCATTCGAAGGATATTTACTTATAAAGCATCATTAAAATTTAAATAGGACTTCAGCGTAACAGAAAATAGATACTATTATTTAGACATTTCTGATGATACTACAGTTTGATGGTCATTTTTTCTCATTTCCGTTGCATAATTTGATAGGAATATGTAGGGCATAAAACGTTCCCCACCAAAATTTAGGTTCAGAGAAGATCTTTTTGATTCAGAGAACATTAAACAAAAGCTATTTATATTATAAGTAATAGATTAATTCTAATAGCGATTACCATTCTATTTCCGTATATTAGCATAGACTTGCTTTTTTGGAAATTTCAGGGTCAACAAACGGAGTTAAATTCAATATTCGAAGTATCCCTGTTTATTCAACTATAAATGCTTTATTCCAAATTTATTAAATCAAATTCTTATTATATCAGATTTATTTGCAGATAATAATAAAAAAAGAACAACTCACAATAACACTCAAGAAAATGCAAATTGGAACACCTACAGAATGTGAATCAATTTTGATCGCATTTAGCACTAAAGAATTTGATGATTTGAATAAAGTTTCAGTTAATTACATATTTTGATTTAAGCTAGTAGTGGGAAATGTGTACATTTTTGAAAGCGTAATATATGTGAAATTCGTGAAACGTAATATGTTGTAAACAAGAATGATTTCAGTAGAGCGAACATTCAACCAAAAGATGAAGCAGTACATGATCTTATGTCTATTCAATGGTACAATTAGTGGAAAGATCTGGATGGAGATAAACTCGATACAAACTCGAGTTTGTCCAAAACTCGCAAACTGTGGGAGGATGTTTTCTAACATAAAAGCAAATCTAGAACGAAGAGAAGAAACTTCGTTTTTATTGCGTTTTCCTTGTTTGATAGAAACAATGTTACTTTTTCAGTGTAATATTAGGCTGTGATATTGCCCTGTGTAAACCCAATGTTTTGACTCCAAGATGGCGCCTCAGATCCTCATTCAACAATTTTAACATTTAATCAGATATGCATGATAACACGAAACAGTACTTACAGACGCTTCAAGCACAAGGATACCAATAAAGATACTCACAACAATGAATAGTAATAGAAAGGAAACCTTTAATTCGAATACGTTTCTAGCAAACCATTATTAACAGTAAAATCTAATCCTATTCGCAAACAAATCCACCTGAATGCCAATACTGTTTAATCTGCATTGTGGAAGATCTTGTATCTTCTCTTCGAGCATTTTAAAATTTCATCGGCAATGGTCCTTAAGTAGCATGATAATTAAATCAAAATTACTGAAATGCGTATTTTTTTTTGTATTAAGTTAGTTTTCTAAGCTCTTGGAGTTTGTTCACGAACAACGATAACTCTCAATAATGATAAGTTTCAATGAAAGGTTAATCATTTCTTGCAGCATCATACATTACAAAGTTGCAAGAAATTCAAAGTTGGTAAAATACGTAAGTTGAATCCTTAAGACAAAACCGATTTTTGTCAAATCTTTGTTGATTGCGGCTTTTTATTGCCTTCAATGTATTTGAAACGATGTTTATTTGAAGAATTGAACGTCACCTGCAAAAGTAGAATTTAATTAGATTCTTATTTGTTAAAAGATTTAATTAGGTTCTTATTATGGTTGAAGCAAGTTTAATTGGATTTTGAGCTTTTTTTCAAAGGATGACACGAGTGTAATTAGTATTGTATATGTATATAAACAAAATCAGATTGAAAAGAAATGAATTAAGCTTAAAAATAGGACATAAATACTAAACCAAAAGCGTATGTTTTATAAGGAATAGGACACTTTTATCTGACTTCTCTTTGTTCGTCTTCTCATTGTTCATAATGGAAAACTAAGCATATTGGCAATGAAATGATGCCGGCGCTGATTGTTTATTTTTTTTTAATAGTTTATACTTTATATAGTGAATTGTTTTTCAGAGTGACGGGCAAAATGTTGTTCGGCATTTAAAAGTATCGTGTTAAAAAAAAATCAAAAAACAATGTTAACAATGACATTATTTTGTTAATGGAAACTTTAAAGAATTCAGGGTCTAATATCAATATCTTCCAAAACCCTTTGTACTCTCATCCATTTCTTGCGTTAACCTCTTGAAGGTTAACTAATGAGAATCAATTGACCATGTTTGCTTGTCTTAGTGTGAAGCATAATAATCTTTTTGTATCTCAGACCTCGTTCAAAAAACAGCGGCTCTCAACCGAGTTCATTTTCTTCAAGAATTTGACTTTTGAATATCAGTCTTATTTATTTAGTTATTTGGATGCTTCTCTACGTCTCCTAACTACTATGTATTCGTAGAACATAATTCGGAATTCTACTTCGTTACTTATGCTTCCAATTAGGAAAAAAAAAGCAGACAAAGCAAAGTTTTATGATATTGTGAAATACATGAAACCTATATCATTATCTCTGAATACACATACAGTAAATTCGGAAAGAAATTTATAAAAAAATAAAAAAAAATCAAATCAAATCATGCAGCAATAAATACGTAAATAAATAAATAAATAAATAAATAAATAAATAAATAAATAAATAAATATATAAATTTGCTGTGATTCATTTAATAGAAATAGGATTAAGTCAATGCACATCTTTTTTTAATTTATTGTTATCGTTTATTACTTTTACCATGATTAAGCCCTTCTTTTTTTCATCTTTCTTCCTTTTGCGAAGGATCACACAAGATTAGAGTTGCCATTTTACTTCCTGGCGAAAGTTATCCTTAGATGGGATTTGACACATTTCGCTCGCAGTAAAACCTGTCTTGGTCTGTTTCCCCAGTGTTTGACTATTTGTTTTGATGTGTTTAATTAATGTTGATTGTGTCTCGTGGGATGTCAACATGGACAGCCGTCACGGAAGCCATTCCAGGCAATCGAATCATCTCCACCTTCGCAGTTGTCATTGGAAAAGGAAACAGAAAACGACAATTTCCTTGTGGGCGGGAAAATTAACGAAAGGCCGATATCGATAACGTCAAGGGAAACAGAAGGTTTCAGCTGAATAAGAATCTGTCGTACTTCATATTTTTATTATTTGTCTTGAACCCAATTATCCCGATCTGAATATTATAAAAATCTCCGCATTTTCAAACTACGGGATTCCTTTCAAATCAACGCTTTCAGTTTTGGCTCTTGATTTTTTTTTTTTTTTTACTTTAGCTTCCCAATCGTGAATATGCAAACCGAATCAAAGCAGTTCATCTCTGCAACAGTTTACAACTGAAAACAGTTTACTGCAACAGTTTACTTTTAAAATTCATTTCTTCATCGTTTTGATAAAAATCGTAAGAGACAACAAATTTTCTTTTGTTAATTAAGAATTCTAAGCTCACCCGAAAGGCTGAAAACGTTTGTAAAATGACTGGTAAGAATTTTCAGATCTTTTACTCACACAAGCACATACAAACATATAGGCCTAAGCAATTTAAGGCGTTAAAAGATCTGACAATCTTCTAAAAGTTTTCTTCGAATTTTCATTATCCGAATCACGAGCTTTAATATACTTATAAGGTTTCAATTTTTACCCAGCAAACAATTCTTGAAATTTTGCCAACTTTGTTGAGATTATATTGTGTGTATCTCCCCAGTCCATCATTACTTTCCAGATAAGAGAGAAAAAAAAAATTCTAGCATAAGGTAGAAAAGATATGGAGTGTTTATTAATTTGGTAATTTGTTAAATGTAGCTGGCGTCAGAGAGCCAACTAAAAATATTTTCTATGGCTTTCTGTGCAATAATGGTTATTTTTCTGTCGTTTACATTAAAATTTCCATGATAATAAAATAATTATTATTATGATTCGGGTTACTTGGAAATCATCCTTTCGCTGAAAACTCTTATCATGATGCATGTGATAGTGGAAGATCATTTTCCTTTCGAAATTGCTGATGGACAGTGCAAAGAAATGGATTTGAAAAAGGCATGATCAGGGGATTCTGGCTGACTTTTTCGGGAAAACCCGATGTTCTAACAATGGCAGATCAGATGTACTGATCCCTGTTTCATTGATGTTCGTGATGAAGTTATGCAGCAAGCGTGTAGAGGAAAAACTTAAAAGACAGATCAAGGAATTTTAGAATGTTAGGAATAGCGATGTTCCCAGACCACATTCAAATAATCTCCCTATGAAAGGATGCGTCCAATCAAAGCATCCAAGCTTACGGTTATCTACATCAGATGTATTAATCCTAATGATATTGGAGGAAAAAAGTTTTTTTTTTTCTTTTCTGCGGAATATCATTTCAGTTGTACTGAAATGATGGTGAATAAATATTTGGAAGAAATTCTGGAGAGAAGAATCACTCTGATCTTAAGCAAAAATAGCAAGCGGCATATTTTGTTAAAAAGATGTTTTCCCGTGAATCTTTAACAGTTCTGAAACCTACAAATAGATTACGAATGCTACAAGATAGCTATCTACTGTACCAGGTATTAAATTGACAATCCATCAGGGGCAGATAATTAGGAACCTCATTGACTGGAAGATAAAATTATTTTATCTTTATTTAATATTAGCAATTAATTTGGTTAAGTTCGCTTAATTATATTTACGTGTGCGATTCTGTGTAATTAAAAACCCAGGATAGTTCTAGTTTATTAAATTAAATCACGTACAATAACATATATCACTTTAAAGAATGAAAATTTTCCTCGCAAAGTTACGCAAAAAAATGAATTATCCTAACCAGCAGTTTAGGAATTGCGGGAATTGCAATTTTTCGCTTCCGTTTTAGTGATATATTTTTCTGGTATTCGCTGAATAGAACTGACAAATGGTTTGCAAAAGGATTAAGCGAACGTTGAACATAAAAGGACTCAATCAGAAATGTTTTCGAAACTGAGAAAAACAAATTCTGTAATTTTTATTTCAAGACATAAAAAATAAAATTAACTAAGTAAAAAAAAAATGAAGCAAAAAAATTAACTAAAATTAATTTTCGAAAAATCATATGAAATGGAAAGTAGATTTTAAATTTATAAGTAATGGTTTCCTTTTACAAAAAAAGTCAACTTCATCCTTTCCCGCCTAATTTCGATCGGAGAACTTGAAAGCTATTGAAATTTGTTAAATTTACAAATTTATCATTCATGCTGCAATGATAGAAAAATCAGAAAGAACGGATTATTGATCACTTTCTTTATCTTAGTAGGGTTTCATTTCCGCATAAATTGATGTATTTTTTTTATGTCGATTTTTTCATATATTTTTAAATTTAATTACGATTATTTTGAAAGGTCAAAATAATTCGTATAAAATATTTATTAAAAAAAATGTAGCATTATCTAAAGATTCATTAAATACCTTTTTTTCTTTTTCAGTTTCAATTTTAAACTAAAAATGTTAAACTAAAAAAAATTTGGAAATGAAAAGTTCGATGACACCTGAATCTCTTTTGGTTTCTATTGGAGTGGCAGACATAGGAGGCGGCCAATTCCTGCATCTTCCTGGAAACGCAGATGCCTGGTGTCTTAATACTGATGGGTTTCCCGGAACCAACATTCAGAACAAGGGGAATCGTCCTTGAAGCGATCAACACACAATTAAAACGAAACACGCTCCTGAAGCAATTAATACTTGGGGAACATTTAGAATTAAGAGATTTTTTTTCCGAGATATTTTTGAAATATTATATAGGATTTTTTTTTGTCTTTTTGTGTCTTTTATAGCCTGAATGTAGTCCCAGAACAGCTTTCATTATTATTACCAAATTACGAGGTAATTGTGAGGCATAAGAAAGATCGCAAAGATATGCTACTTTATTGTTGTGTCGCGTTATTAAGAAGGTTTTTTTGCTTCACTGTGTAGTTGACCTTCAGCATTTTTATCTTCCAATTTTAAAGCGACTTTATCTATAGCTTATTAACTGATAAAACTGATTATTTATTAACTGTAATTATCTGTAACTTAAAATCCAGGTTCAAATTTTATAAAATGTTAGATTGTATGAAATGTATTTATTGATCCCTCTAACTATCTGAAAACTGAGGAAAATGTTTTTGAATCTTTCCTTGAATTCTGTCTTCCTCCATTTCTAGATGTGGAAGGCTCTGGGAAACCACAACAATACCTGCATCGTGAAAAAGTGTAAAGATCAGTAAAGAAAAAAATAAATAAATAATGCAATACAATAAATATATATTGTTGGTTTTGTTTATATTAAACCAGGTTGGGGTCAGCTTTTGTTCTTTAAATTCAAATTCCTAGCGCCTTTTTCCTAAAAATGTTTACTACTATGTTCAAACTGAAGATATAACTTACCTATTTTCTAGTAATTTGATTAATTGAAGTTATTTTAAACATTATTAAGTAATGGATAAAAATTAAAAAAAAAATAAAGATATTTTATAGTGAATCTTAAGGCGCTGTAGGTGTTAATATGCGTCATGAAACTCCAAATTAAATAACAAAAACCAGAAACCCTATGTGGAATACATAACCGGAATTTGAGGAAAATTCAAAAATCCTACCCATACTTATTAATTCAAGATTAAGAAACATTATTAAAAATTTAATTTTATAATTTTGATTTTAACGGTTTGTTTTTGCTGAGAAATACAGTAAATTTTTGATTTGTTGTTCTAAAACAACAAATTTAAGTATTCTCGAAATTAGTTCGAATTTCAAAAATAAAACTTTTAAGAAGAAATTGAACAGAAAGCAGTTTTTCATATTTATACGACGACAGAGCTATTTTGAATAAATAATTTCAAGTTAGTACTTTGATATGTTATTTATTATGTCGTTCGAACCCTTGAAAATTCACTAAATTAAAATTTACGAAGGAAAGTAATCCTATGTAATCCAATTATGACAAATCATACACTTTATTGTATTTACCCTCAGCGGCCAGAGGATTTACAAATCAAAGAATACTAGATGATTGTAACCCTCATATTCTGCAACCCTCAAAAACACATTCAATAAGATGATGATAACAGGAAAAATTAAGAATTCGTTCATCGAAACTAACAAAGACTTTAATCTAACACTTTAGTTTATAAGATAGAAAAAAAAAAAAAAAAAACTATTTTTAACTAAATTAATTTAATCAAAATTGGGTAAAATTTCTAGTTATCTCCGTATTTCATTTTTGATTTTACCAATTTATTTTAATTGTTTTCAGAAACTTAAGGTTTTTTTTTTTAGGAGTTTGAAAATTAATCAACAAAATCTTGAGACCTTCGAAAAATTTGTTTGGATAATGTTTATAGTGTTTTTTTATTCCTGCATTTAATTTGTAAATGACATTGCAGTGAAGTGTCATACAGGCGGGCATTTATGGATAGATTTTCACCTAGTGTTATAGATAAGTAGGCTATATAAGGAATCAAACATACTTTTTACTTTTTTGTTATAGATTCGATCAGTATTTTAAGGTTAGCTGCAGAAAAGAAGTTACCTCTAAATCGCAGTAATCACAGTTACTGAAAATATATTTATCCTAGTAAACTGAACCTTTATTGTTTGGTAAATTTCACTGAGCTCACTATCGATTTTGGTAGCGCTTGAGGTTCCTAAAAGCAGGTTCCTAAAAGCAGGTTATCATTATAAATAAATTTCATAGAAAAGTTGAAAGTCTTGTAAATTTTAGAATATGACTGTTTTGGGTCTTACCATGCGGATATCCGAAAGTTGGTATACGAACTGTACCAACTTAAATGAATATTTTGATACTTGAATTCATCGTAGGCGTACATTTCTTGTTTTCATTAAATTTAACATAATTTTTAAATTTTAATCACTAGCCGTTTTAATAACTTTTGTCTTTTTTGAACAGAATCCTTCTGATTTGGTTCGAAATCGTGAAAAAAATGTTTTTTTGGGGATGAGGATCTAAGGTAAAGATATCGTTCAATTAAGCGCATTACTTGATAAACTGTTACTTTCATCTTGAATCTGACTTGTCTTCATTTTATAATGAATTAGCAATTTTTATGAATGACTAAAAGTTTTAATAAAAACTATTCTATAATTTAAAACGTGGAATCAGATATATACAAATCTAAATTTATAGTGCCAAAAGTAATGTGTTCACTTTAATTTTGACGAAAGCTTTAATTGTTTTATTTATTTGTTTGTTTATTATGTATCTTCAGAGAGAATTAAATGTTCAACACAGCCGCCTTCTGGTCAAGCCGATGGCCAACAATGAAGTTGATAACGTTCAGAAAGTTCGAATTCGGGGCCGGCTTCAATGTGATTTTCTTCTTCCATGTTTCGTCTGTTTCTAGGGTATAATTATACACCCGTACTACGATTCTTCGGCTAAATAGTTTTTGTACTTTGCTTGGCGTTAGAGCCAAAGAGCATTGGGAAAATCAAAAGAGTATTAAAGTTCTCATCAATGACGTAACTCCACTTGACGAAATTAATAATTATTCTGATGATTTAGTGTTCAGAAATGAAGCCTAGGCACCTGCCTAAAAATTTTTGAACACTAAATTAATTTCAACGCACATGAAACGACCTTGAATTTGATTATTCTGATGATTTGTTTTTACCATTAGATTGCTGGCTATAATTAGTAAGACATTTTGGTTACATTTTGTGGAATTTTCATTTCAAAATTTGAAACTTAACATTAAAGCTTTTTTTTTTTAAATATTGGTATGAAGAGAATACCATCAGCAGCCACAATACACTAATATGCTAATAATTTGATATATATGAAGTGAATGTAGTTTGGCCGTACGTTCACAGAAACAGTTTTCTGAAATTTGTATTGGAATTTTAAATTTCAGATAGCTGTCCGGCTATTTGTTTAGTAATGTAAGTTAATTTTATTCTTATATTCTTTACATTCTAAATTCTCTAAATTGCAAATGATTGATTGAAATCTTTGCATTGCTAAACTCGAATTGGTGTCGTTTGACCTTTGGCCATCAGATATATATATATATATATATATATATATATATATATATATAAATATATATCACAAGAATCGACGAGAATCGATGAGAATCGCTACAATCTGGAATCGGATTCCAGACGTCAGTTCATCTGGCGAACCAGCAGGAAAATGTGCAGGAAACAACACAATTACCCATTGATCTGTAGTCTAATTTCGGTGGATCTGATACCACTGCAAACACCTTCTACGGTGCTCTCTGGATAGCGGCACACAGATGACCGCCCTTCGAGCATATAGCCGTACATGTCACAGCCATCGAGCCATAGTTTGGCGGGATATCCTCGATTCAGTGCTGGAATGGCGGCGACTTGCAAGCTGACTGGTCGTCGATGGCGTTTAGCTGTTACCGCTAAATATCGGTCTTCATGTGCAGTTGTAGAGCAAGGACAAGTCGTTTCCTGTCTTTTGAAATTCTGCCCAGAGCCTGGAGACAACACTATGCGCGATTCGAAATTCTCTTGCAACCTCGGTTATTGTGCGGCCTTCTTCCAACTTTCCGATAATCCTTCTGGGGTGAAATCGTCGAGATTAAGACATGACATTTGTAGAGTTAGTCCTTCACGTCCAGAAGTTCAGACAAAGACAATTCCCGAGCCGTGCCAATTTTCCTTTTTATCTGCTTTCGAGCTACCACGTGACCTCTATGCTCACGATTCGGAAATTTGAATGTGAACCTGTTTTCTACTGAAATCTACAGTTACGCAAATCGCCACAAGCTGTTTTGTCGGATTCTGTGGCAGTAACCCTTAAGAATGGCGTTCGTCCTTAAATTTAAATACTGTAAATTCCTGTATGAAAATTTCAGCAAAATCTTTCCATAACGCGGACGATAGTACAGTTATGTTCATTTCGATATTAAAGAGAATACGTTTGTCTGAAGCTAAGTCTTTAAATACTTTTGTTTTCTTTATAGTTTAAAAAATACATTCCAATATGATTCTTATTTCCATTTAGTTACTTCTGAAATAATCAGTTTTCAAGATTAAACAGAATCATGACTAAATATGTTAAATGACATTTCTTCGATGTGATTTAAACGGGTCTAGGTATTAGGTATTTCCTTCACAAGTCCATGGACTGGGAATATATCGTCATCCCCTTTTCCCTTGAATTCTAACTTCATTTCTGGCCGTCTAAGGGCTAATGGAGAAATGACTGTATGTCTTCTACTTGACATCTATACTAGATAAAAAAAGCTTGGTAACTGAAGTTATCAACGAGACGAGTTTTTAACTAGAGGGTCGAATAATACATTTACATTTTAATGTTATTAAATATTATATTATTTTTTCCAAATCAATTTATTTAAGATCATAGAAACTAAATCATTGATTGATTCTGTTTCTAATATATAATGACTGTATAGTTATATATAATTCTTATTAAAGCCCATAGACACAAACAAAACATATTTTATTGAAAGGTTTGAATTTTATTTCCAACTCATAACTCTATTAGGATTCGCTACTTCATTTTCGGAGATGTCGCTGTTCCGAGTTCAAGTCGACGACATAACCCTTTTCTCTTGTGAATGTATGAGCTGTGAATGCAAGCGATGAGGCATTCTCTAATATTCATGGATGATCATAGTAAGACCCTCTCCGGAGACTGAAAAGGAAAAGAATCGATTTTTTTTGTCCCCCTCCTCCATGCCTTATCCAAATCACAATAGGCTTCGGCGATGCTGCACATCCACGACAGGTCGCAGGCAACCGCCGCCGCCGCCGCCTCTCACTCCAATCAGTGAGTTCGCCTTTTGTGATCGCGACTCAGACCTTGGCAACCAGCAGTGGATTTGCTACGAATGCGGACGTCGTCGATAAGATCCGTTATAATCGATTCATTGGGAATTTCCTGGCTTGGCAGCGACTGTCAGTGTTACATCTGCTTTGCATCACAAACGACGACCAATTGTAATATCAAATTGTGAAGAGCGAAACATCATTGTCACAGACATACAGCACATCAACGTCACACTCTGCTATTTATGCCACCTAGTGGTATTTATTCCCAAACAAATCTTCAATTTACTTATTATTGAAGTTGCCTTCGGAAATAAAAAAAAAAACAAAAAACTGTCAGAATAATTTCTTGAAAAAAAAACCAAAAACGAAATGGTGAAAATTCCGGAAATTAAAAAAGAAAAGACAGAAAGGAAAAAAAAAATATTAAAAAAATTGCATAATTTAAAACTTTTTACACTACAGTTGAAGAAGACGAATTATTAAAACATTCTACAACGTTTCCTGAACCAGGTCCGTAAAATTTCTTTCAATTACGCAAAGTTGTCTTCCATACAGTAATTTTCTTTAAAAAAAGTTCATACATAAATAATTTTTCAATTTCGAATCATGTTTTAAAACCTTTTATACATTTTTTTTAACATTTTCGAAGGAAGCTGCTTCTGCGCTATCTTCATGAGCCAACCTCTTAATGCAGTCAGTAGAGCTTCGCAAATACTTAAATGATTTACGGTTTAACTTCTTATTTTAAAGAACGAATTAATTATTAATTCAGCAGGTAAAATACAGTTTCTGTGCGTTGTGGGATGAGCGAGATTCAAGATCACTTAACGTTGAGTCGGAGGGATTTAGATCACATTCTGCGTAAATAGTAAGTTAATTACAAATTTAGATTTTAGATAGTTACATCATTTTTTGTAGTCCCATTATTTTTGTAATGGATTTCTGGTGTATATTTAAATGCGTAACTCCTGCAAATGTGTAATAAAAATAGGTAATTACGTATTATCTGATATCGTTTGGGAAAAAAAATCCTTTTAAGTAACACTAGGTTAAGAAAGGAAAAAGTTTAAAAAAAAGTACAAATATTATTTTATTAGACGTAAAAACGCACAGAATACGAATTTATTAAGAACATTGTAGATGATAACTTGGTATCCAGATCCCAGTTCAATCACTTACCCCTTAAATGAGTTTTCCCGAAGTCGAGACCTAGCTAAATCGCTTTCTTGTACCCGAAAACGATAGATTCATCTCATTTCATCAAAATCCCGTTTTCCACATAAAATTTACAAGAATTGCTCACTTTATAGTAGTTGATTTGATAACAGTTGATAAATTGATTTATTATAAAGCATTTCTAGGGAAATTGACTTTCCTTGCTAAATCTTGTGAAGATGAGCAATTTTAGAGATATCTTAGAAATAATTACGTCAGCTCACTGTGCATTGCAATATGTAGAATTTACACCTAAACTTTACTTTAAATATGCAAAAGCATTTTATTTTCAGGCATATTAAGAATTTATACTTTCTAACTTCATATTTCTTCACAAAAAGATATTTATTACAATTTGAAATGATTCATTCCAGATTTGAAATTTAAATCGGGTAAGTTCGCTAATGTATCGTAAGGTATTTTAAACCACATCTTTGTCCTATGAAAATATAATATTAACTTTGAGATGCTTCAAACAAAGAACTTGGGTTTTAATTTTGAATTTTTAATGAATGGCATTTATATGAGTAGTATTTATAGTCTACTCGGTAAATACTTCCATGGAAGTCTTTTATGGTTCAGAAATATAACGAGTTAATATTGTCAATTCTAATTTATTATTTGAAAAATGATAAGAAAAAGAAAACAGCACATGAACAAAATAGGAAATTGCCTTTCTGATTTTAGATTATGTGAAGGAAATTGGGAACGGCCGTTTCGTCCTTCTGCGGACTCATCAGCCCAATTCCCGCCTTCCCTTAACCGAATCAGAAAGACTTTCTTTATTAATATTTCTTTGAACCTTATGTTATTATTTATTTCCCTTCAGCCTAAACATTCTTAGGAGAAGGTTTGTGCTGGCTTCGAGAGAAGCAGCAATTTGTTTTCTTGTATTTTGTGGTTTGTGGGGTCACTGTCAAGCCGACGGTGGCTTACACTAACCAGGTCTTGCCTTTCTGATGACGATGACAGCTCGGGGTGCGAATCCTTTGTGTAAATTGTGCGTGTC
>JAFIDM010000001.1:67415626-67448609 GCA_023159025.1 Thereuonema tuberculata
TTTATTGGAGCTTACATTACAAATTACATATAAGCCTGAGACATTGTTATTTCCAAAATAATATTGTTTCATTTACTTAAACTGTTTTTGGAATTTTTAAATTTCGAATTTGTTGTGACTTAGAGACAACATTCGGTTTCTCTTTAATTAAAATTATGAAGATTAAATTAAATTTTAATTTGGAAAAAATGATAACTTTTGTTACATAGGAAAATATCACACAAAAAGCAATATTATACGGTTTCGGATGAAAAGATTATTTCAGAAAGATTCAGTTAACAGCAACTTCGACTTCAAGTTGTTCAAATTGAAGTTGCTGTTCCATTCTTATTATCTCTCATTAGCCATAGATATACACTTTTGTTTATACAAGACAATAGTCCTTTGTTCTGAATGGTAAAAGATAAATACAGAGGAATCCTTTATTTCAAACAATCTAGTATCTGGAATAAAACAAACTTATCTACTGAATTACAAGCTTTCATTTCTTAAATTCCTTTGCAGGCTTTTAAAATATCTGAATTTTTTGTGAATTGTGTTGAGTTACGGACTGATTGTCGAGCTTACAATCTCACATGTAGCATATGAGAGAGAAACGGACAAAAGAAAACAGAGAACGAACATACAATGAAAGTGCTCAGTATTTTGAGTGGATTTAACGGAATTTTTTTTTATCTTTATATTAAGAAAGACTTAATTATTATGTGATTTCTTTTGTTAAATGGATTTTCTTATAATATCTAAGAAATGAAATCAACAACAACAGTGTTAAGTTATGTCGTTCATTTTATTTAGAACCGGTTTTCTGAATAAAATGTATGATAGGGATTACATTGATGTAGAACCAAATTCTGAGAGATTTCCTGATCGTTGTCGTGAATAGATCAATAAATAACCTAAAAAAACTGTTACGTAATTTATTTTTCAGTGAAGGAAGCTGCAAGACATCGATAACTTCTTTCACGAATCATTCCCTACTTTAGCAATAGGTTGAGTTAGGCCTCAGTCATTCTATGATGTAGACAGTAGATTCTTATCCTTCACGGTTTTAATTATTAGCAATTGTCTGTAGTTTAATTATTAGTAAATGTTGAAACATGTGATTTTAGACTGCAGTATTACTTTGCGTTATTTTAAGGTAGATTTTTACCTTAGATTTTTAAAGATGAGATGAACGGAATTTTGTATTACGGTAAACAGAAGCTGATTGTACTTCCTAATCCTTCCAATAAAATGTTTTTACTGCATATTGTAGTGCAAGATATTATTGAGCAGCTCTAATGCCTTGTAATTGCTTTCAAGTAATTTTATTCTTGTTTTATGAGAGTGTCTGTCGTGCCTAGCATTACTAGTCAGATAATAGGGTACCGTTTAATAAACAAAGGATGTGTAATTCTTTGGTTGGGGAATTAATTATTTGACATTGGATTTGGCTATTATCGAATGCATCGCTCATGTGTATTTAGGATATTAAATACGTATGTCTGTTAAATATGGTCATACGGTTAGACTCAACTTAGAATGCCCAGGCTCGCACAGAATTTCGCTTCCAGCTAAAGCAGTACTAGAGTAAAGGTTTGGGATGATTTATATTTAAATTTGAAGAGATATAAAAGGTGGACGGTCGTCACAGAGGAATGTCACCGCTTCATAGCCATCATTGAGGTTCTTAAAAAGGGTGTTAAGCGAAGTATTCCCTATAACAAGCCAACTAGGAGAAGGGCCACCGTAGTTGGAGAAAATGGAGAAGCGAAACGATAGAGGAAAGTTCGATTGAGTGAAGTGCTGTCTGCGGTGAATGGAGCGTTAGGATACTCGTTTAGGCCTATTTTCCTTCGTTTAAAGCCACGAAGTCAGATCATAGGATCTTATTGGGCAGTTTCGGCACCAAGTCAGCTTTCTTTCACTTTATTACTCGAAATCTCGAATTTTCTCTTAGTGTCTTATCGTGCAAAATATCTTTAGTTCAAACTGCAAATTACCTGAAACTGAAAGTTTCCACCATTACTCATTAACAGCATTTAGATATTTTTAGAATGAGAAAATGTTATGATGAATTTAACATAGTAATTAAGTACTGAAAACTATTGTACTGAATTGGAATTACTACCAAGGGAAATGTTTATTCCTCTTTAAGTTTCTAACTAAATAAATACCATTAAAAAAAGCCCACACAATTTAGATTTTTTTGTATTTATTTAAAATTAAATTATAATAAAAAACTTGTAAGAACCTAGTATTGTTTCAATTATCTGTAATATGACAAACCTTAATTATTTCTGAGTCTAAGAATATTAGGCCCAATTTTCCTTTTCCAATTATCAATTCAGTAGAAAACATGGTTAGGACACTTTGTATTCTTTGTAAGCTTTTAACCTTTATAAATTTAAGCTTGTGGAAAAGTAAATTATTTTCTGATACATAAAAAGACAGCAAAAACAAAACTAAACAACAAAATACATTTTTTTTGATACGAATACAACATTAAATCTAAGAATTAAATGTATGTAAAAAAAAAAAAAAAGAAACTGTTGAATCTAATTGCTAAACTATCGTTCTTATCTGTAACTTCTAATCGTGTATCTTATCATAACCTCCCATCCCGTTGTATCATCGTGCTGCCATGTCTTCAAGAAGCATGTAATACACGTAAACAACTTATTCGAAAAAAAACCAACTGAAAACAGAAATGCGCCAGAGTTAATGTAATAATATCATCTCCTGAAGAAGGCCCGAGATACCGGACCGAAACATTGAATATATCTCACCCTCGAGTGTAAAAATTTCTCAGACAAGGAATTTATCCAGTATCATTTCCCACTCCTTCTTCAGAACCAAACTCTGTAACTTCTTCTCTGCGCTTCCGATGATCTGTAACCTCTTTTTTAGAAGTTTCTTTCTAACGACGGAATTTATTCAAAATATATTCTATAATCTAATTTTACTTACATTAAAACAAAAAAAGAAAGTCTTTGTAAAGCAGAATACTAAGATGTTTGTAAAACGATTAGATCCAGATAGAAGTTAATTTTTCAACGAAGATATCCGATGGAAAAGAACTATAAAGACAGAGAATCACGGAGATAACTTTACACGGATCTAACTTTTAATTTATTTTACATTCTGTGATTAGAGATTCGTTAAATTAAATGTTTAAAATGCAGATTTTGTTTTTTTTTCTTGTGGATTCACATTTTATTTTATTTATTTACTTATTCACTTTTTTTGTAGCCTTTTCAGATTAATCCAAAATCCAAAATTAATCTGATATGTCGACGATCTACTGTAATTATTGTGGCTCTCCCAGAATTTAATTGAAAATCAAGAAATACCTTTTAATTCCTTTCTAATGTAAGTGCAACGAACTCTAGCACAAAATCTAATTATGTTCAGAAAACTCCCCTTCTGGAATGAAGGAGATCATTACAGTTATAAAATTTAGAGAAAATTAATTAAAATATTCATAGTAAATGACTAAGAAATCATATTAACATTTGCATTATTAATTTATAAAATTTTATTTTATAAAAATAAAGCCTAGGAACAGTTTGAGTAAAAAAAAATAATAAAATAAGTAAAATGATCAACGAATATTAAAAGCAGAGAAAATGATTGAAAAAAAAGATCTCTTAAAAAGGTAGAAGAACATTGAGATTAAGTCAGTCAAATAAAAATACAATAAAAAGTTAATCGTAATTTGAAAAACAAAACTTAAGACTGATTTCATGTAAATGGTATATTTAGAATTAACAATTTTTCTAAAATGAGTATGGTTTCCCCCCCCAAAAAAATGTTAAATGATTAATAAATTCAAATATTCAAGAGTTCTGAATATAAAAAATTCGCTAGTTACACTGAGAGAATTTTTACAAATAAGAAAGTAAATAAGAATAACAAGTTTTTGGATATACTATCAAAGCTTATGTACGAATGTAATTCACGATTTGTGAGAGAACTGAATTCAAAAAAAGCAATAAATAAAATAAAGTCGTTATTTAAAGTAATTCACAATTCCTTGGAATGTTTGCTTTTTCTTGCGGAAATCCTCTGAGCTTTATTTTTTGTATTTGAAATTTCTCAGAAGTAAGAACCTGCAGTAATCCGCCATCACAGAGACAGTCTGTAGTTGCCGGCTTGTGATACAATAGGCAAGACTCAAATTTTGAAATCTTCTGCTTTCGATCTTTGTGGAAAATTGAAGAAAATCTGAGAATTTCAAATCAAACCTGATTTGCTTTCATTAAGACTTGTTGTCATCAATTTGTTAAAAAGTGATAAATATTTATTATCTTTTAATATTATCAAATTTCCATTCTGATGTATTATTTGTTACAATCTGTGTTTTATTTAGGATCACAAGTAATAATCATTTTAACCTTATCCTATTACTCAAATAGAACAACTGCGGGATAAAGAAGTTAGATTTTTTTATTAAATTTGAAACGATTAAAGTTAGTTTGATTTAATTTTATAAAACTATAGAACTTTTCACTATCTTGGATAATTTATTCTTGCGTCAATTCCAAATTGGAATTTAAGCAATTTAAACTATTACATAGTAGAGGAGGTGGTGCAAATGTGGAAGCATGAGGGTAATGTGGAACATCCAGTATCTGGCTTATAGAGTGTTGTGCTGTAGTGGAATGAGCGGCAAATAGTTTTAGTTGTTTATCTTTATCCCTGTAGAAGTGCTGGCAGTCAGAGGATCAGTGGATGAGATGTAGTGCATCAAGTTACGTTGGCGAGTTTTTCAAAACTTTTGAGAGGCAAGTTTCATTTTATTATGCAGTCTATCTGTCTCCTAGGTAACATAATTAATATCATGTAATTAATAAAGGGACGTGCATAGAAGGTACTGGCGGTTTTAAATCAAACCTAAACCAATAGTTTCCTAACATAAATTTGTCAAATTCAAAATGGCTAATGTGTGGGTAATGTGGAAACATGCACTTGTTGGTTTTGTAGAAACGTTTCCACAATACCCAATCGGATGTAATGTTTCTAATGTGCTAAGCATTTTTTATTCAGATGCCACGGAAGCTCATTGGTGGGCAACCAAAAGCCATTTTGAAGAAGTGGGATGCAGAAAACATGATTAAGGCTGTAATAGTCGTTAGGAAAAAGAAGAAGGGATTAAGAAGAGCAGTTAAAGAGTTCAAAGTGCCTCAGATGACACTTGCACGTTCTAATGTCACTTGAAGATTGTTTCGTTTGTAATAGAAACATATATATATAAAATAGTTGCTAAAATAGTTTTACTTTATTCAAAATCCTTAATCTACACTAATTTTAGAGTGTGTCCACATCACCCACACTTTTTGTATTTTCCAAAAAATGTTGTACAATCAAAAAATTAATTTTTACTCTTTTAAAATTAACTTTTATATATTTATTAGTATTATTTTTACATGAAAGAGAGTACAAGGCAAGTTTAGGTAAATTTTCAGTAAAATAAAACAAAAACAAAAAAATATATATTAAAAAAACAAAGTGGGTTTCCACATTTGCACCCCCTCCTATAATGATTTATGTTTTCAAAATTTAAATTTAATAAGTGCATATAATTTAAGGGCCAATCATAATAATAGTGAAAATTAAAAATAATAATAAAACATAATGTAAGAAAAAAAAAAAGTAGAAATATAATTCGAAACGACAACCTTCAGTATGTGAGTCCTAAACCCTACCCATCAAGCTATAGCTGACAACTGAAATGATATGGTTGCATTTCTAACATTTAAGCTAATAGCGGAAATCCAATGAAAACAATGACAAATATCTCGAACATGACGGGGGGGGGGTCGTTGGTCCGTGAAAATATCCCATTCCTACACTGTTTGGGCCTCTGAACACATTGGTAAAATCCGTTTGTCGATCCGACCTTCCGTTCGGGAGTTGTTAGGGGTGGACAGACACGGACGGACGGACAGGACAAACGTAATAGCTACCAATTTTGGTCGCTATCAGAAATGGGTAGTTAAAAAACTTTAAGATATAAACGGTGTTGATGGTTCTGTCTCATTTTATTATTTGACAGAACCCTGCAGTATTTGGTTTCGGCTTCACATAATAGTTTACAAATAACAAAAACAGAATCCAATCTCTTAAAGTACCGATAGATTGTGTGATAGTTATTTTGTCAAATTGTTTTGCTTGATAAGCGATAGTCTTGAATATCTGGAGCGAAATCAAATTTCCATGTGATTGAAGACATGAGAATCCCAAGAGAAACACTTCGCTCTTCTCTTTCATTACAAATTTCCTTTCTTTACATAAAACGAATTTCGATAATTTCTGGGTTCCGGAATGCATTGGCAAACATAAGCCTAATCTCTGAAACGAGTTGTTTTGAATGGAGCTTTTCATCTAATAACCTTGTGTTTTTCGTAATCGTTAAAGTCTCGTGTTCGGGGAAAGGTGATCAATACAATGGCAGAGGTGCTCATTAACTAGAGAAGTAATCGATACCATTAGGTCGAGCTCCCGTTCCTTGCTTCAATGTAAAATGGTTATTATGGCATCACGAGTTGATTGTGTTAACTCCGTCCAGAATCAGGGGTTTTCGAAACATAGAAACCATCGCAGTGTTGATACACAATTGCATTCGCAACTTTGGAATAAATGATGAGGAGAATCGAAACAAATGTTCAAACAATTCAAAATGCAGTTGGACTTAATTCGAAGTCAGGTGTTAAACCTGTAATTTGAGAACTGACATTGTTATTATTAAGATGTGCACAATGCCTTCAGAGACTGTTTACTCTGTATCTTCGTTGTTTTCTATCTTATCTGTAGAAGACGATTTTGTTTTTTCCACTGCATTCTTGTTTGCTACGATTCATGTCTTAAAAGATATTTTGGCATTGACTGACAGACATAAGGTTCAGGAAAGATTTGAATGTTTCCTTGCTATTCAGTACGAACATCTTTTCGGCGTGATTATGTTTTTGCTACAATCAACCCTTTCGAAAAAATTGAAATATTTCTATCTTTTATTTATAGATACTGCAGTTGGTGCCTTCAAACGTTATTCAAATGTTTGAGAGAAGAGAAGATTGTATGTATTATTGACTTTCAAGAATTATCGTAGGAGGGCTTGTTGCAGCTGCCGCCTCAACTCAAAATCCATCCTTGAGCTGATACTATAATTGTTATCTCAAGATGCATATACATTTCAATTAATTTGGCGAGAATTCCGTCATGTGCACCCACTTCAGTTAATCTCGTTCAAAGCTGACACCGAACGAACACTAAACCTTCAGCTAGAGGAGGGAGAAGGAGGAGGACGTGTATTTCGCTGCTCAACATCGTAATATCAGAATCGTGGACAAACCAACCGTTTGAAGAGAGAAGATGGAGAATGTCAAAGCAGTTTCTCTCAAATTTCGAGTTGTTTAAAACCTCAACAGAAAACAAGACAATGCATCAGTAACCAAAAACGAAAAATCAATTTATTCCCAAAACAAGCATAAACCACTAGCGGTTTTGTCGTGCCATCACTACGCTAGCTCATTTTCAGATTCCTGTAAACCATTATTAAGGTTTACAGATATAGCAAGAAAAGAATGTATGCATGGTTTCAGTGGTTAAATAAAGCTCATTTGTGTTTGCTTTCCTTTCTTGTTGTTTCTATTCAACTGTCTAAAAGAAAGAATTTGATCGTATGAAATTTGATTCTTAAAGGTTTTATAAAATTTAATTAAGAAAATCCAAGTTAAAAATATCTGATTTTGATCATCTTAAAATGACTTAAATAGTTAACTAATACTTTCGTAGAAATTGATGGGAACTGCTAGGCCTACTGTGTTTCTGTGGATTGGTGAAATGGTATTTTACATGTAATGAATAAATTTAAAAAAATTCTATTTAGTAACATTTAGATTTATTTCTAAATCGTAAAAGTTACAGAAGTTTTGTGACTTGATACAGGAATTGTAATAAAATGATAAAGAAAATTATTAAAACAACCCAACAATTTTCATTCGTGTATCTTCTTCAATTTTTAACTACATTATTTTTTAATATCCAAAGTGACATTTAATAATTATAGAAATAAACCACCTCATTAAGTTCATATAGAAAGAGAGTGAAAACGTAAGGAAGAAAGAGACTGAATGTTTTATGGCTGAAATTCGTGTCTAATTTGTTCCTTATATCTTTGCCTGAATCAGTCACTAAATTGGTTCGTTATTCTGAATTTCCCGTAATTATATTTCAGTATTTTCGTGCTAATAAGTGATTGAAAGTTTAACAGTTATCATTCATCTAGCTCAAGCTGTAAAATTATTTATTTTAAAAAATAAAATATTTTATAAAGAACATCTATCTTGTCGGCATACTTACTGTGAAGATACGATATGAATCTGAAAATATTTCCTCGTTTTCATTTAAGTAGAAAAAAAATGCAGTAGATTGTACTCGAAACGTAACTACCCAATATTGAAGAACTCACAAGACGAATTGTTTACCCCTTCTAAACAGCTGATAACATGTTAGAGTTCTAGTGTTATTGTTATTTTTAAAAATAAATTCTCAAGTAGTATTATGGAATATGATAATTTTTAGTAAATAAAGATGATTGCTGCCTGTGCTTTTCTTATATTATTATATATTTAGTTCTTTAAATATTCTCTTGTATAGTTTCCATTTTTTTTAATATTCTTTTCAGCAACGTATACAGTTTATTTGAGGACCCCTCTAAAAATATTCTTTTGAACATAGGCATTAAGGTCTCAAGTAGAATATTGTAAATTGTTGTTTACAGGTTAAGCAACATAAATGAAAGTAAACATGAACATAAATAATGAATGAATAAATAAAATATAATAAATAAATAACTGAATGAATAAATAAAACACAAATAATGAACATAAATGAATTCAAAGTTAGGATTTAAATCTAATATGGTATTAGAAATGTGGAAATAGATAAGATATTATAATAAAGGTAAGTTCTAACACAAAAAAACAAAACAAAAAACAAAATATTCTAAGAGTGATATTGCCTTCTGGAATATCGAACCGTAAGCTCCCACACTAAATAAAACCAATAGAAAATTTGCTGTTTAACGTAGAAACAATTTGATTGCATACATATGTGATAAGCCTTAATAAATAAAGAAAATTACTTTAAAATATGTTATTTTTAAGCTATAAATATCGTTTGTTTTTGAAATGCACAAAATATCGATTTTAACCTCTTTACGATCTTTAATACACATAACAGTTTTAGTAATCTTATGAAAAATTAATCTGATGAATAAAATAAAATCCCTTAAATTGATATTCATTTAAAGCATCTAACAGAATACTTCCTATTTCATTTTGTTGAATTTGATGGAACAAATCCTTTCTGTAGCATTAAATCTCCTCCCTCATGATTCTAGCTATAAAAGGAATTAAACTCATTAAATCTTCATTAAAATGTAACATGCTTAATTTCCAACTGTTTATCAAAATGAAGGACACATGTTTAATACCCAAAATCTTCTAATTATACATCATAATAGTGAAAAAATTTAGAAAAACAATTTCATGAAAAAGCTATTTTCTTAAAAAAATAAAAAGATAGTTAATTTCATTAAAATTATTATGGTTTTTGTTTTCAAATTTTATTAACAGGATGATACATTAGAACATCAATACCATGAAAAATATCTTCGTTATTACTCTTAATAATATTACATTTCTTTAAACAAGAAACTTCTTCAAGTTTTATTTAAGAAAAAGAAAAACTTTCTCTTTCCTCTTAAGATTACATAACTCGTTATGAATACAAATTTTAAAAACTTAGATTTACAATAATTCTAATAATATAATAATTGACATCGTGCTTAATTAACACAAAAATTTGTTGAAATTGCCTAATTGATAACGAATTATGAAGTCTTAGATGAAAGAGAAAGCTTTTCTTTTCCTCAAATAAAACCTGAAGAAATCCAAATAACTCATAGTAACTCCTTCCAAACTTACAAAACATCTTTAATCTTCTATATTTCGATTTCTTCAGCAGAAATCTTCTTCATTGGAAAAACTACAGAAATGTAGAGAAAATCTAAAGTTTTCTCTAACATTTAAAACAGAATTCTAAGCATAAACAATCATGTAGTCATTCATTTGTTATTCAAGAAAGTTTGTACCATGAATACGAAAAACAGATAAAGAGATACCGGATAAACTTAAAAAGTTTATTTTCCTATGGAAAGAATAAAAAACGTCTTTTGAGATAACTTCACCGAAGGTAGTTTTTGATATTTGGATATGATATACAAATACTAAATTGAATTAACATAATTTTCAGTTCTTGTACCATGAATTATTTTACCTTTCAAAGTATTAAAACAAAGTTACATAAACTTTAATAAGCTTTTCACTTAATTATAATATTTTTTTTTAAGCAAATAGTATTTACTTGAAATTGTTTATCTTTTATTAAAGTTTTTCTTTGTTTTTTGTTTTTTCCTGCTGTTCTTTCGTTTTTTTTTTCATATTCAAGAACGTGTCAAAACTTCTTGGTTTATGAGATGATGCATTCAGATGATCTTGACAGAATATCATCTATAAAACCAGTATTCCAGTAGGGGAAGAAAGAAAAGAAGGGGGAAAACAAACTCACCCCAATCTTGATAATTACTTTTTCACCGGTAATAATCGGGTTGCGGGGGTGTGAATGTCGTCTCCAAGGATGAAAGTGACATGTATACCAGGAGACATTGGAATCATCGTCCTTGTCATTAGAAAAAAAAGGATTCTTGGCGTAAACACGACACAGGGTTTAATCCAGAATGGCTTTTGATAAGAATAGTGTTGTGGCCTAATAACATTCCTCTAATTAACAATCGTGACTGTCTAAAAAGACGGAGCTTCCTCTTGGAAATGTTCAGGCAACACCAAGGCTTCTTGTCTCCCCTTCCTATTGTGTAGATTTTTTAAAAATTTTCACTATCCAATTTTCTCACTTCTGATTTTTATAATACTATTGCACGGAAATTCAAAGTTCCATCGTTATTTTTATATTCTTAGATTAAATGATCATCAATACACAGAATTTTAGTTAAAAATATATAATAAATTCCAAACGTACATTATAACAGCTTTCGGAAACCTTTTTCGGGTCCCTTGTCAATTAAAAACAACCCATCTTATTAGGATATGAAGGCAACAAGTTTAAAAAAGACCATGGAATCATATTTTATTTCCCAACCCCTAGAACACGGCGCTCCTTAAGAGTACTATTAAAATAGTACTATTAAATAACATCTTCTACAGATACCAAACTTCAAACATCTTGTAACTTATTAGAAAAAACTCCTTAAACACCTTTTGGTTATATTTCGACTTTTAATTCCAAAGTCTTAATCATATCTCTATAGGAAGTGAGAGATCTTTCTCACTTCATATAGAGGTATGATTAAGACTTTGGAATTAAAAGTCGAAATATAACCAAAAGGTGTTTATGGAGTTTTTTCTAATAAGTTACAAGATAGTACTATTAAACATTACTTAAACCATTAAACAATAACGGAAATCAAGAAAAAACTAAAGAAAAAAATAAACAAACAAAGTGAAATGATCAAGTAAAAAATTCCCGCTTCGAACATTTTTATTAAAAAAAAAAAAAAGCTCCGAAAGCTCTTGTATTTTTAGATTTTATTACATATTTTTAACTAAAATTCTATTGGTGAGTGATTACTCATTTAATCTAAGCTTACATTTTAGGTGCACGTTATATATATTTCAAATATTTTTAAAAATGAGGAAACTACAATCAGACAAAAATTTTGTGTAGTAAATTAAATTTTCATTGTTGTTTATAATTTCCTGATGTTATTTTTTGATTTCAATTATTTGAACTGTGAGAAAAATTAATCACAAGATCCATTAGATAAAAATTTAAAATTCATATTATCTTTATTTTGATTTTAGAATCTCGAAATATTTATTATTTTCTTTCTGACAATGGGATAGGGCCGTTAAGGAACAAAGCATTTACTTTTACTCTATTTGTGAAGCTTAATGTTTCCATTTTTATTAACACTAGCAATATTTATTCTATGTTTTCTTTAATAAACGGCTAATATAAGTTAATTATTTAATGTTAATACAACGTAAGTGCCTTCGTAATCGTTGCATTTTCTTAAGACTAACAAAAACGTGAAAACGTGATCAAAGCGGTTAGAAACTTAGAAATGACAAATATTTCAGCGATCATTGAAACATACTTTGATGTTTCAAAATAGTAGCTCTCTATAATTTCATTTTCGTCCTCATTTTCACGCATTTTTGTAGAATCTAATGATTTAAATATTTCCTCATGATCATATTCCCCGTCCTATTCCATATTCACTTGAAATTTTAATCGTATAATCCATGTCTAATTCAGAGGTCTGGTACAATTACAAAATGTCTTCATACTTGGAACAATATTAATAACAAAATATTCATATCTGCGGCTTCAGCGCTGCTGTCAAACGGAGCCATCGTTGCCAGAACTATAAACAAAGCTTTGATTTGGAAGCAGTGAGATGCAAACTCACGCCCCTTCCCTCCAGCAGATTTAAAGAGACTTACGATATCAATATATTTATTGAAAATCAAATACCTCACAAAACAACTGGAGTTTACTTGCAACGAAAAGTAAGCTATTTCCAATAGTAATTGTAAGCAGTGTAGAGCTTTATGGAATTAGCATTTTTAAATTATTATCGTTAATGATTTACTTTTTCAGAATTCATTAATTTGCTGAACTTATTATTGCTCATTTCTACTCTTTTAACCGTAGAATTTGCTGGAGATAACAGTGATTTCATGTTCATCTGGTTAAGCTTTCTACAGTAAAAGATTATGGGTGCAGAAATTAAATTTTAGTTTTCTAAGTTTTAATATCATATTAATTTCCGAAATTAAAGAGGAAGACCCCTAGCGAATGTGCTGAACTTTTCTTAGCAAATTAGGATACATTATTGTTTGCTTGTAGAATAATCAAATTAAGAAACAATAGAGTGAAGATAATGCATAAAGGATTCGGCTAGACATAACCTTATTGAGTTAATTACAGTTATGACTTAGAAATGCTGTTTTTCTTCAGTTAGGAATAACAGTTACCGGTATTTAAATTAATTGAAGTTTCCCATTTGTTTTTGTAATATATTCCACACACACACACACACACACACACACACACACACACACACACACAAAGTAAAACGGAAGAAAAACAACAGGATTATCACTAGCTACGATGAATATGTAATTCCAACTAAAAGAACTTAACTCCTCTTCTTGTCTTAAATAGTTATAACATTAAGGCGAAATCTAGATTTTCTGGACGTTGTTGAATGTTTTTATGTAGCCAAAAACATTCTTAATTTGTTCAGAAAATTTATGAAGTTTTTGCAAATATAATGTCTTCATGGTTTTACATACACTATCTTGTAAATAATCTGTTATTACCGATTTTTAGCATTGAACTGAAAAATAGTTATTTCATTTTGCTGTCTTTAAATAACGAATTATAACCGTCAAATTAAAATCTACTACGTTACTGTTGGTACAAAAATACATCAATCATGTGAATTACTAATAAGACTTAGATCTTATTGGAGATTTAAAATATTACGATGATTTAAAACAAACATTTTACTATAATTATTTATTTTGAGGACTTCAAAAATTATTTAACATATGTTTAGTGTATTTTAATGGACTAGAGTAACACAACAGAACAATTGCAATTATTTACCTAATTCGGAATATATTGACTTTAAATGAAAAAAATAAAGTAGTTTTTTTTTTTTTTTTTTTTACATCTACCAGAATTGCGAGAAAAACACAAGTTTTTAGATTTTATATTAGACTTTGAGATTTATATTATAGACTTTTACTTTTTTTATAGTATACTTTTAGGTTTTATTTTAGACTTAAGTTAAAAACAGTTGGTTTTTTCATAAAAATTTGTAAGTAATTTACTCCTAGAAATCCTATTAAAGAACATTATTTTAATATCCACAATATTTCGTCCTTCTTATCTTACCTTACTTCCTCAGGTGGTTATAGAGGAAAAGAAGACAAAAAATATAGTAGAGGTTTAGGAATAAAAAAAGTAAAATTTCTGACTGGGCAGATCACTATGAGGAAGTAGGACACAACCCAGATCCAATTGTCAAAATTGAAATCGGAATTTCTGAAGAAAATGAGACTCATGATCGAATAATGTTTGATTAATAGCAGAAATTGTTTTAATAAGGATAAGTTTCTTAAAATGAGTAGTGCATCATTTGGTTATGTTAAATATTTAACGATAAAATAAGATTTTTGATATAATGGGAGAATGTTAGTAATGTTATTGTTCAAGAAGCATCGTTATCGTTAGTGCTTTATGTTATTATTATTAATAACTATGCTGTTGAATAAGGCAGTTTTCAATTGTTAACATGTATAAGAAAGTGTTAGTTCTTATTTCATAACCCTTATGTTATGTAGAGGAAAAACAATAGTCTTTTGTCTTCTTGTGCTCTAGAACCACCTGAAGAAGTCTTTCGATAAGAAGGACGAAATATTATGGTTATTAAAAGAATGTTATTAAACAGTTGGGTATTTTTAGACTTTCAGTTAGCTCAATTTTTACAAAAAGAAACTTCTCTCTTTTTTTTTTTACAGTTTTTCACAAGTTTGCTTATTTGGTGATTCTTTTGAGTTTTACTTAGTAGTGTTATTGTTATTGTAACATTTTTTTTAAAGATTCTTCGAGTAAAAAATTTATTGGACTTATCCTGATTTATATCCTGTTGTTAAGAGTTCCTAAACCAACTGTTCATTGTACGAAACACTGAAACATACAATGAATAAAATGAAATTTATAAAAAATAAAAATAAAAGTTAAAACAGTAACTTATTAATAATTTCTCATTTACAATGTAATATTGTTTGACAAAGTCCTGATTTTATATTTCGATTAATTTTAAATATATTTGATGCTATAATAATTAACAAACTCGATTTTCATTAGATTAGATTAGATTAATTGAAAGTGGGCGGCATGACTGCCGAGCACGTCGACCTGAAAGATCTTTTGTACTATCCAACGGAAAGAAGGACAGACGGAGAGAAAGACTGAGAAAGGATGGTGTGAGAAATGCAGGGGAAATGGGAGAACCCCGGGAAAACCTGCCCAGCGCGGATCGCCACCGTCAACGAAACCTACATGAGAACCGAACCCGGGACTCCAATTTTCATTACTTTTATCTGCTTTTGGTGAAATCCTCAGATTTTCATGGAGTATCTTCTGACATTTGAATGGAAATTGTAAATACACAAAAGAGCATTTCTGCAAGAAAAAACGTGTCTTACATAAGAAGTCTTTAAAAAATATATAAATTGGAATTACTTAGGTAAAGAATTTGCTGTTTTTATTAAATATCATTAAAAAAATCATGAAAGAGATTTTGAACTGTTACCGTATTTTGAGAATTGAAATCGACTTCTGTTATTAGTCTACGTCTATTGAAGAAAGGAAGGATTTGGCAGCATCTTCAATTTAAATACGTAAAACTGAAATACAGTATAAAGATTACTTTTAAAAAATCATTAAACTTTTCTTGAAGAACGAATGATCTCTCATAAAGGCAATAATGATGATTTTACCAAAGGTAGCCTCCAAGATCTTTCTGGAATTTCTTGTTAATTTCAAAAGCTTTAAATATTTTCGTAACCGAGTGAAATTAAATTATCTACATAATATGGAATGCAAATATTAATGAAACTAAGTGTTGTAAGCGCACACACACAAAAACAGTTGTAAATACTCGAAAGCATTGAAAAGTAAGCATTTTGAAAAAAAAAAGATAATGAAGAACTGAAAGACTTGCTGGGTTGATTTTAATCTCGTGGCTTTTTTTGTGTCTATCGATTACTTCTATCTGATTGCTTTTGCATTAATTTAAATAAAGAAGCTTCATTACGGAATTCCTGAGACTCATTTCAGGTGATGATAATGTAGTTCGGAATGCCGTTGTTCCTAATTCGTTTCCGGATCAGTTAAATTCTCGCCTGCAAATGGGGGAGAAAACAATTGCATTAGATGAAGGAGAAGATATCTGCTTTGCCTTCGCCTCTTTTAATCGAGGGTTTGTCATATTTTGGGAAACACCGAAATGAAAACAGTAGCAGCCGAATGAACTCTGACCTCGGTCTTCGCGCAATTTAATTTGAAGAGATGGAGTCTTACACAATGTATCATTACACTGCGGAGGCGTAAGGGATTAAGCAACTGTAAAGATAGAAAGGAAATCTTAAAGGATTTGCGCGATCGATTATTCACCCATAGAACACTTACATCGCATCTTAACCAATGAATCCTCAAAATTAAACAACGAAGCCTGTATTTGAAGTTAGATCTAAACTATTTAAGATCAGCTGTGATACTGTTGTACTGTTTGTTAATCTATGATGCTCCGGGTTATAGAAAGAAACAGAATTCTGAATGAACATTGTAATGGGTGATGGACGATGTTGATGTCATCGAGGTCTTCTTCTGATTCATTGTTAAAATTTTTGTCTTTGGATATTAGGAAATAGAGTTTACATATTTTTTTTTCTAAGCTGGTAGAAATCTTCTCAAGAAAGAAAGATTAAGAACTAAGATATCATCCAGTTTACGTATTTTTATAATAAAACGCAGAAGTAAGTAAGATCAATCTGAAGGTACCTCAGCTAATACAAAGAGAACTTTGCCGCATTCTCCAGGAAAACAGACAAATATTTCCTGAATAGTAATTTAGGACAGATATCGGAAAAGTTTTGTCTTGAGATTCTGCTTTAACAATAAAAAAAATTTTATTTCGTAAGTACAAGACAAAAAGTTTTAATAAAAAAAGGTAAGTGCTGGGGGAAAACCCAAGGGAAAATACAAAATAAGAAGAAGTAAAAAGTTGGAATGAAATCATGAAAGAAAATAAATAATCAATTGTTATAAGCAAAAATAAATGCCTTTTGTGTCTAGCAGTTATCTATCCAGGATTTTGATACTGTAGTGGTT
Organism: Thereuonema tuberculata; assembly: GCA_023159025.1. Lineage (NCBI taxonomy): Eukaryota > Metazoa > Arthropoda > Chilopoda > Scutigeromorpha > Scutigeridae > Thereuonema > Thereuonema tuberculata. The sequence goes on from JAFIDM010000001.1 coordinate 67,432,661, forward strand.
ATAGTGAACAACATTAAAAACCAAACATTAAAAAGACAAAAGTTTAAATAAAAGACAAATGCAGGAATAGTTCACTCTTTTCAGTATTATTATTCGTATTTTCTCAGCCAAATCTGAAGGAAAAATTAATTGCAGCCTCATGTGTTTTGCGCCAAGGTCTAGCCTCACACTTACTCATTGTAAATTTGAAAACGTTTTTCTTAACTATATTATGTACTTTCATTGTCTTAAAAAAACGATTGTTCTTCTGAAAAAAAAAATGACTTTAGATTCAAGCTTAATGTGCAGTTCCCTTGAATGTTTGGAAAATGTACTTTTACTTTAATTTAATCTCCTTTCTTAATTTACCTAAAACTTTCCACTGAAAAAACCAAATGAGGACTATCCTCAATTTTGTACTAATCTTCTCAAATTTAAAAAGGTAGTGTATTGTATAACCTTTGTTTTAGATGATGATACAGAAGTACTTCAACATATCTCGAAAAAATTTCATGTTGATTTTTTTTGTATATATATATTTATATAATAGGACCACTGTCACAGAATCGTTCTTCTTTTTTTGACAAAGAGCTCCTGGAAACAAGTATCCTGTTGTTTTTATTAAAGCGCTTGTTTGTTTCGTTTCCAAAAGATATTAACTTGAGAAGCGCTGTAGCCTGAAGAAACAGGCCTTTAATTTGAAACTAAAGCTGATAATAATAATAACAAATTTTTAATTTGAGATAATCATATTCACTGTTGGTGCCTCAGGACCTACTATAAAAAAATCAAAACTAGATGGATGATGGCTCCTCCCCTGCGATAGTAATTTAAATGACGTATGTGTGTGGAATGCTGCTAGCGCAGTAATCAAAGAATATTGAGGTGATTTAAGAGAATTCGGGGGTGGGAACGAACTTAATGTTAAAAGTGGCAAAGACCCTCAAGCAGCACCTTGGGCTCGAAAGAAGATCATTAATATAAGAACCGCTTTAATTATTAACGCAGAAGTTCGCCGAAGAATAGCCAAGTAGACGATGATGCATCGATAATTCACGAATCTGATCCGGGCACGGATAAAATCCAATTCGTTTTAATAATTTTGAAGAGTCCTGGTTTTAAAATGTTCGCCCTACCGATTTCGTTCATTAGAAGTGGAAGGATATTACATTTTGAAAAGGAAATCTAATGAAGGTAATTACGTTAGCTTTAACGGATTTCAAAGTCTACGGAATCAACCCTCCTGTTGATTGGTTTCTGTAAAATACAGATGGAACAGAAAGATATTGAATGGATCAATAGCTTCTGCACAGAAAATAAGAATTATTGTCTTAAGGATTCCTAGTTTATTTTCATTTGTCTTTATTGATTTCGTAAGATAAGCATTGTAAAGAAAAACAACTCCAGAAGTGAGATTTAATAATGAATTTTCATCCAATTTCTTGTTATTGAAAAGCCAGAAAAGAAAAATGGAAGACAAAAAGAAATATTATTCTTTTCAATACTATGAATGAACTTACTGAAAAGAACACAAAATTTGTTTGTTTAGCTATTTATTAGCCACACAAATCTTCTTTGAAACGATAATTTTTCCGTTATATGCGAATCATTCACACACTGGCTTTGAATTAAAAACTGTCTCTTTAAACAAAAATCAGTAATTTTTTTTTGTACTACGGAACCGTTATTAATAAATACTAAACGCTATAGGGATTAATTTAAGCAGAAAAGAGACAGGAATTGATAATAGATAATTGTCATAAACAGAGACATTCTTTGGATATTTAATAACTCTCAGAGATTTGGTAAAGAAATTAGGTCCTCCGTACTTATATACTTTCAAATGTTTCAGCTTAAAAAAGTAGCAGTTAAATTTCAGTCATTCAAAGGACATAGGAACTGCTGTTTAGATTAAATGAAAATCACCAACTCACAAAATTTCGTTTAAAAATATATATTAAAATCTAAAAATACAGTGGAGTACCGTTTATACGTTTTTCAAGGGACTGAGAAAAAAAAAACGTATAAATGAAAAAACGTATAAACAAATTCACAAAAGTTACGAACAATTTCGTAATAACCAACAATAAAAAGTCAGAATTGAATTAAAATATTACATGGAAATGAAATACAAGAGGTATGTAATACAAAACTTCTTATTCCGGATTTAATGTACTACTAGTACTACTATTCATATTCATTCAGCATTTCCAAAATAATTTGTTATTTTAGATTGTAGGGCTTTTTTGGAATGCACAGAAAAAAGTTCATTGTGCACAGTTAAAAGTGCCATCTTAACTTTATCATTTAAATTACTGCTAATGCGGTATTCTTGCATGGTGTTAAAACCCGCCAAAGCTTGTTGAAAACTTGGTAGAGGTTTTTCAGTGCAATTTTCTAAGACTGCGTGTCTTTTCTAAGACTGGACAATCGACAGGTGGGAATTTGAGGTTGAAATGGGCATTTTCTCTCTTCTTGAGTTCTTGAAAAAAACGTATAAATGAAATTTGCGATTTCAGGAAGACGTATAAATGAAATTATTTGGCGTTAATCTGCATTGGATTTTGCCGGGACCATTCAAAAAAACGTATAAATGATAAAAACGTATAAACGAGAAATGTATAAACGGTGCTCCACTGTACATAGAAAAAACTTTCGCAGACCTCTTATTGTACATTTACAGACCTCTTTACTTTTGTACATTTTTCTAGATTTTAATATATATTTTTGAACAAAATTGTGTGTATTGGTGATTTTCATTTAATATAAGCATATTATTTTAGGCACACGTTAAAACTTATTTAGGAACTATTATAGAACAATGAAATCAACTACAATTAATTGGAGGAGAAGGCATGGTAAAAAAACATTAATGGATATAATGGTAATTAGGAAGCAATGAAAGATATGTATACGATTAAAAAGTGACTGCTTTTTTTTTAATTCCAATAAACGAAAGATTCTATATTCTCTCTCACTGTGTACTCAGTCTATCACTCAATTTAGATTGGTCTGTGGGTTAATTGAGCTGTATTTTAACTTCGGCATTCTCAAAATTTAAATGCACTAAACTGAACAGAATAAGATCAAGTGAATTTAAAGTACTTAACATGAAATCCATTCTCGGCCCGTTTTGTACCTTTAGAGTCTTCTCTTCTAAAGTGAATTGAGAGTTGTCTTACTTTTTCTGCTTTTCTAACTTTTACTTTTTCTTTCAAAATCTTAATTTCAAATTCCTCTTCAATGTGAATTTTCATAAGTAAACGTTTCTAGTCAATTTTTATACAGGGTGATTCCAAATTAATAGGGCAAAGTTTAAGGGTGGTAGGGTACACTAAACAAACATTTATTTCAATCAATGTATGTCCGAAACTGTCGCGTTTATGCGGTAGATACCCGCCCAAAGATGGAGAGAGAATCGGTGCTGGTAAGCTTGTGGCCGTGTAGCGTGTGGATTTGCGTTTTCCCACACATGAGCATTGTGCAGATTAAACACCTCCCTCATGTGTAAACAATGCTTCATCTGGGAAGAGCACATGGGCTGGGAAATCCGACTCCACTGCTCTCTGCTGCATAAACCAGCGGTCGAAGTCTACGCACCGAGGATAATCCTCAGCTTTCAATGCGTGAATTCTCTGTAAATGGAATGAGTGTAATTGCTCCTGGTGCAAAATTCTCCATACTGTGGTTTGGCTCACATCTACGCTATGTGCAACAGCTCTGGTGCTTATGTCGGAACGTTCCTCAACCTGTCGTAGAATGTAAACGTTGCGGACAAAAATGTTTCTTGTATTGTGCCCTACCACCCCTCAAAGTTTGTCCTATGAATTTAGAATAATCCTGTAACGGTAAATTTATTTGACTTCAATGATCTGATATATGTTGTTTTTTTTTTGTGTGTTTTTTTAATTTGTGTTTCGTTTAATGTATGACTTAGATATTTTGTGATTGATAGAAGATTGAACATAGTTAGATTAGACCTATTAACTACGTACTTTCTTCAATTTGTAGAAATTTTTAATTAACTCAATTCATCAAAACTGTAGAATTCCGTTAGATGTTAATAATTAATTTCATTTTGTTTTTTATTTATAAATCTGTAATCAGAAAGATCTGACCCCGATATTTTTTGTTGTTGTTCACTATTTGAATTTGTCATTTAGATTCAATGTCTCATAATATCCACAGAGCAGTATCAATACTTTTACATTGAATCGGATTAAGGATCACTAGAAGAAAAGAAAAAAGACGGTGAACTGCTAACAACACCCGGTGGTGAATTTCGTAGAAATCAAATAAAACTAAGCCATTTCGTTCTACTCTACAGAGGAACTAAAATAAAAACAGTTTGATTTGGGCAGAGCCTATTGGACTTCCTTCATTTACCAAATTAATTTCATTTTGTTTTTTTCCTTCAAATTCCTTCGAGTGTAGAATCCCTTTAATTGTGAGCTGCGTCAGCCTCGCTTTATTTGGTGCTGGAATCCGCTACCAATATCCCTTGACGCCCTAACTTGGGAAAGGTAGAGTCTGCCTGAGCCACAAGTGATTAAGGATCGATCCCGTCTCGCTTCCAGTGAAGCAGCTCCCTTAGACGGAGCCAACTTAATGCTTGCCATTTATTAAAAAAAAAAAGAACATCCAACCCCATTGGGATCGTTCTACAGGTTGCTGCTAATCCATTGACTCCTTTTTTATTCCTTAAAACGTGTAACTCTTTCGTGCTCGAGTTTATTACAGATGGAGAAGGAGATTCTGGTGGAATTTGGATTTAATTAAGTTTTGTTGAGCGAGTGGTTTCGTCTGTGAATCTGTTAGTCTGTCGTATTAAGCAATGCAAATTTCCAAAATGTAGATAAATAGAAAATTCTGCAGTTTTAACTTAACTTTTTGACATAATTTTTTAGAAAGGTTCTACAAAGGGAAAAATAAATTAGGGAATGAACTTACTTGAATATAAATAAAGTTGAAAGTAATAAATTATGAGTTTGAAAAGAGCACCTTCCCTTGTAAATAAATATTTATTTTTTTGTTTAAAAAATTGAATAGTCTACAAAGCTTGCTTATTAAATTAGAGAAAGCATTTGGTTTTTATCAACAGTTTTATCAAAATATATAAAGGAAGAACAGTCGATAAAATCATATACATTGAAATCATGAAAGGAGGAAAAAAAAGAAAAAAAAATGTATTTTTAAACTTAATTTTTTATCATTGTTTATCTGATGAATCAACAAGGTTATATCAAGAAATCTAGTTTCATTAATAAAAAAACAGGTTATTTTAGTTTTAATTTTCCACATAAACGTCGCAAAATATATAAAAAAAAATCATGTATTAAAACTCAGTGGAAAATTCGAATTGTATATTTTTTAATATAAAAAACTGGCTTAGTGCAGAGCAGCAAAAACAAAATAAAAGTACAAAAAAAAAATCGAGCTTTCAATAATTAATGATGTGTTTTTCTGTCGTTCTTATTCTCCTAACAATCACAATTAATTAAAGCTTATAAATAATAATTATTTCATTTATCATTATTCAAAGATTGCTGAGCAAAAAAAGGTTAATTAAATTTTTCTAATTTGTTTTCCGAATGGCTTCAATTTCTTTGCTTTGTTTTCCTTTAAAAAGAAGTTGTTTTATTTTTATTTTTAAACTTGTTGCTTTCATTTTTTTTTTAAGTTAGGCATTAATTTTTGTCTTTAAATTTAAATTTTATTTGTATTAGGCCCCCGTATACAGATTGATCGATATAGATGTTTGAAGAAGTTGAGATAGATGTTAGATGAAGTGGAGTTCTGGGACCTAAAGTCTCTGTCTCTCTCTCTGCCTGATGTCGTTCGGCGTCTAACCTCTGTATCTCTTGTGTCTCTTCCGTTGTCTCCTTAGCTCTTGATTGTATTTTACGTTCGGCTTCATTCTTTCGATCCAAATCTGCCTGTTGTGCTCTTTTCACTCATTTCCTCTCAATATCTTTCACAATATCGTTTATAATATGTGATGTATGAAAGTACACAATCAGCCCGTGCTCTTCAATAACAACCAATATACTTTCCTAACCTTATTTACTGTAAACAATTTGGCTTGGTGATTCTTTGAATTTACAGTAAATTGAATTTAAAGTAAATAAGGTTAGGAATTTATATTTGTTATTTAATAGTACGGATAATCCAAGAAGAATCGCTTTCAATGAAAGCGGTTATGATTTGTTGAATATTTGAGCAAATAATGATATGTTATTCCTTTTTGATTGAACTCATTATTTGATAGCGCGCGCCATTTTTGACGGAGATAACTCAACATTTTGAAGTTCAGCAATGCTCGTTTTGCATTTGTCGACTTCCTCGCAATCACTGAAAACTGAACACTCGTTTTCCATAGTTGCACTACCATTGTGAATATTGGAAATCACAACAATTGTTGTGATTTAATCCTGCATTTGCGCCTTTGCATTCGCAACAATTCCACAGGCACACCCTTATGCATTGTTGAACTGCGCCGGACAGACGGAAAAGATTTTAGTAATACAGGGTGATTATCCCTTGAACGATTTCAAAAATTTCCTGTAAAAGCGCTATTGCAGTTATGATGTGACGAATGATACAGTTGGATACAGCACATGTTCAAGTTTTTTTTATATATTTCAGAACTGTGAACTATGACCTAAATTAATCACACGGCAACTGGAAACCCGAAGTTCGCAGTTCTGGCTAACGCGAAAGCAGTGGGTCATTGGCTGTTGCGTAGTATAACAAACGACTGCCTCTGCCGCTCGCCAGGTGATGTTGTTGACAACTGGGCGTTCACAGGTAAGGAAAACGCATACTGTGTTTTAGAATATCACGCAACCAGGTCGGTGATGGTGGTGCAGCATGGTTGTCGCAACAAATTTCAGAATGACCCACCTGCCAAGTATTCCATTCGTAAATGGTACGATCAATTTAAGCGACCTAGTTGCGTAATATTCTAAACCACAGTATGCGTTTTCCTCACTTGTGAACGCCCAGTTGTCAACAACACCACCTGGCGAGCGGTAGAGGCAATCGTTTGTTATACGACGCAACAGCCAACGATCCACTGTTTTCGCGTTAAGCGTGGCGCGCATGGCAGGACTGCGTACTTCGGGTTTCCAGTTGCCGTGTGATTAATTTAGGTCTTAGTTCACAGTTCTGAGATATACAAAAAAAAAAAAAAAAAAAACTTGAACATGTGCTCTACCCAACTGTACCATTCGTCGCCTCAAAACTGCAATAGCGCTTTTACAGGAAATTTTTGAAATCGTTCAAAACATTTGTAATCACCCTGTATATAAATTCTGTTTTGTTTTTTTTTTTGCAAGGATCGTCTAGATTTGTTACTTTGCTTGATCTTTACTTGTGTCTGCTTTTCTGCGTACATTTTGTCTCAGACGCCTTTTTCTTCATTCAATTTATAAAAGTCTTGTAAAATATTTTAAACTAAATAAGATGTAAAAAAAATTAGAAGTCACAAAACAAGATCTGAAATCTTCTACTGTATCTTGAAATATATTTTTAAGCCGATTTGAATGTGAATTAATATTGTATGAATCTTAATTGTTAGAAAGAAATAGAATGTAGTTTCGATTTTTGTTGTCCAGTTTCTTGACATTTAGAATTTATTCTTGATGCGAACATTGGACTGGTGTGAAGTTAAATGTTGATTACAGATGGACTCTCAGAATTTTCCAAAGGCAACCTCACGTCGTACCAATTCAGAAGCTCTACCGTAGAACCATACTATTTATTAAAAACAGTCATTAGTGAATTGAGCTTTGCTTTTTCATCAATAACATGCAATTCCTGGTAGAAGTTAAAGCATGTTTTCATTATAATGTTCTACTTCAAAATTTCTTTTACTTTTTTTTTTACTTAAGTCGAGAGAATGCTATAAAACTTTTCCGCTTACTTTTAAATTACAATATCTGCTGAGTATAAAGAGTAAATATAGGAGAACAGGCTAAAAAAGGACTGTTAATGGCAAACAAAGATTATTCTAATGAAATAGTACGAAACGGAAGGATTTGGGTCTAAATTAACGATTTATTTTTTTTCAATATCAGATCGAAAAATGGCTTAAACTTTTATTTTTTAAAAGATTCTAGATGCTGAATTAATTAGAATTTAATTTTTTTTTTGAATGGTTATATATATATATGTTTTAATTTTTTGATGAAATGATTGAAATCATCTTTGCGAGATGATTGGAAGAAATCCGGTGAAAGGATTATAACATTAAGATAGAATCTGAGTCTCTCAGAAGTCAAACTGATGTACTCCAAATTTGTAAATTTATGAATTTTGATACCAGAGCGCAAGATTAGTATCTAACTTCAAGAAGCAAGTTGTAAAATGTCTTCCTGCCTTGCACTCTTTGATCAGAACTAATATTTTGAAAATATTATTGATCATATGATCAGGTGGTAAAATTATATTAATTAATTTTGTTAGTAAAATATAGAATTGATCAGTTTGGCTTAGATGATGCTTTTTTTTTTTAATCACTTATTTTAAAATACCGCAAAGTGTTAGGGAGGACTAATTTCATGTAGGTAATGGTAATCGCCAATATTCAAAAACATCGGTTCAAGATAATAAAACATATAATGAAGTTTATTTAGTTATTTACTGTAATTATTCTTAAATTTTGCTTAAAATAGATGAAACTGTGTCATTATCGATCTGATAGCTAAGAAGAAATTGCATAATTTCTCCAATTCCATGGGAATTTTTCATCATGAAAACTTCAATGGAACAAAATGTACAATATTTTCAATTTCTTTATAAGAGATATTAGTGGAGATGTCTGTTTATTTCTTATGGCTAGTTTTTGTATTTGTTCATTTTATTTTATTCTTTTGTTAATGGCAAAAGTACAGTAATATAGGATAATCAGAATCATAATGCCAATCTTTAGATATGTTTGTATTGTTTCTTGCTGTTTTCGGTATTGACAACGTAATAATTCATAATATAAATGAAAATTATAAATACATAAAAATACATAAAAACATGGAAGATACTATAAATTCAAGTTTATTAGGAATTAACTAATTTGATATGATTTGTTTCAAGTCTTAGAAGAATCAAATCAGTGAAGAATTAAAGTGATTCCTATCTGAAGAAGCAATCAGGGAATGCGATGAAATTGAGTTCGAGAGTAGAAGAATTCTTTGGGAAAAGGAGGAGCAAAAGTCATGCTTTGAAAATTTCCATTTAAAATTGCGAATATGGACGCCACTATCCCAATAGGTCAATGAAGCGAAGAAAGGTTGGAGAAAACAATATTTGTACATTAATGCAGGTCAAATGGAGTGCCAGGAGAAAAGGAACCGATTTTTAAGATTTTACTGCGATATGCTACACTTCCTTCCCTTGTTCTCCATCTAAGAACTGAAAAAGTAAACAAGGAAAGATTGCGATATCATTTGTGTCTAAATGTAAAATTAAGGCAGCACGAACAGCATTCTTGCAGATCTTTGTTCTAATTTTAAATCAGAGATCGCAGCTATTCTAAATATGGTGAATGTCTTGTAGCGCATGAGTAGTAGAAAGTAACAAGGCTGGAAATGCCATTAGCGAAAGAAGCAGAAAATGGTTGAGTTTACAGTGGAATTTTCTGCTTTTACTGAGACTGTGCTTGAATAGTCCATTACAGGATTTCCGAAGTTAGAGAGGCAGAGTGTGTGTGTGTGTGCGCGCGTTACCTCAGCCGTTATTAAGTTCAAGTGAGAAACCATCATTGCTAGACGTTGCCAGCGAAGGTGAATTAACGGCCTTCTTTTAGACTCGTCTCTACCAGATTACGCCACAGAAAGTCTTGGAGATTCTCGTGCTGTGATTTCACCGCCAGCGCCACAGCAAATAGATAAAATAACATTAGGTCGATTTACACCTGGCCTTCGTTTTCAACAGGATTCTTTGCACTGCGCATCTCACTGAATTGGCTAGATTATGAATTCTTTTCTAAGTTAATTTTGGAGGATTAAAGAATATCGTTGAGAAAACTATTGGTATATAAAATTGTCTAGAGGATAGAAGAGCAATCTATAGAATTGAAGAAAACTAAAGAAACTGCAGAAGTATCGGGACTTCTGTTGTCAGCGATTTAAATATTCGTTGTTTTATGATTCTAATGTAAGTTTCGAGATTTAAAAATAAGTATAAGAAGTAAAACTAATCAGTGAATAAATCTAATATATTTTTTAATCTTTCTTTGTTTTAGTGTTTTAATTTAAATTCTAGTTACAGTTATTTCTGCTGATGGAACTTTTGTAAGCCTAAAAAGAGAACACTCCAGGATGACTCAAATCTATTTCTTTCAAATCAGTAATTTTTTAGTAGTAGCAGTCGTTTGTAAATCTGACTCTTTAAGAGCTTATGGAAATCGCCGCTCACTATCTTAAGATTAAACTTCGAATTGTTGAAAACATGATTTCGGCTTAAGTAATTGATCGCTATATCAGTCAGCAGTGTGGCTGTGGTAATGTGAGCTTTTTTTCTGTTTGTGGGTTGCTGTTTTTTTATTAAAAAAGACGATTTCGCATTTTTATTTAATTTGAATCCGCCCTAACAGCCTTGCACTTGTCGGGTGGTCATATTAGGAGTCAATAAAAAGGACTAAGAATAAATACGGAATCACATTGAAAGACTCAATGACTGCCGTTAGAGTGATTTTATGCGCTGTAAAATCCTTAGTGCAAATCCTTCAGTGAATAATGATGATTAGACGTAACTATTTTTCAATAGTCTTTCCATTCTTGTTTTCTTCTCTTTTCAAATACGAATATTGATTTATAAATACAAGTTTAGCACAAATAAACTTACTTACGAGTACAAAGCTAACTTCGTTCTCATGTTTCAACTTAACAGTTAATTTTCCTAATACATTATTAATGAAAAATATTTATTTTGATTTCGAATGAATGTAAGCCTATCTAAGTTTTTTTTTTTTTTTTTAGGCAATGAGTTTCAGCAATTGAGAACTAAACATTTAATTGAAATTGCAGAGAAGAGACTGTTTTATAAATTAAAAATTTATAATAAAAATTATCTTGTAAACAAGTATTTCGAGCCAGGTGGATAAGCCACTCTTTCACGTTCAATTTTATTAGATTTGTGAAGTTAAACACTTGAGAAATTTAACGAGTTGAATTGGATGGTGTTATGCATCTTTTGACTTCGCGCCAAAATAAATTTTTTATTAGATTATTGCTCCATCTACTAGCGAAAGGTATATACACTTTATAAAAAATTTGCTATCTTAACATAAAATCTGCGGAAAATTAATTTGACTAATTAGCAATCGACTAATCGTATCGAATAAGATTTGAATCATGTGACTAACGACCTTTGAAGAATATTATTAATTTTGATAATGCTGAGAATTGTCCTGTAAAAGTATCTTCATTTGATTCCATAAAAAAACTTTTTCATTCCATAAAAAATATGAAGTAATACATAAGCTTTTGCTTTTATGAGGATATCTCAAAATCGAATTTTGAAAAAATGATGATAACACCTCCAATTACAAGTGATAACTACAAGTGATAATTACAAGTCTTACCATTTGTACAGAAATGGTTGATTTAGTTTCTTTTCTCCTTCAGTCTTTTTATTTAATGCTAATATGCTTTATGATTCAACTAAGAATTTTTAAACTATTTCGAAGGACAAATTGTCTTCGGAGGTGACGAACAAATCTGTCATTAAGCTTAATTATATTTAAAAAATACTATATATGATTTATGTATACTTTCAATCAACAGACAAAACATATCTTTTTAATCTTTTTAAAAAAAGCATTTTTTAATCTTTATTTGAGATGAAAACTTTTTATTTCTATTTTTGATCTTCAAGGAGCTATGTAAGTATTGGCAACTAGAGAAAGCAACAGAACAGCAAAAATTAGGTAATAATGGATGGAATTATTACTAATTTTATGAATATGGAGGACGGGTATCATTCGTTTACTAGCAGCAGTTCATGACATTACACAGAAGCCAAAAATGAATGGAGTCTTGTATTTTTCTTTCCTGACGTCGCATTTTTTTAACTGTCCTAGTTTTCAAAAAAAAAAAAAAAAAAAAAATAGGAAAACCTAAAGTTTTACTTTTTGCTACCAACCTATCGTACACAAAAATAAACACAAAGAAGCAGTTATTAATAACTATCCTTTAGAAATCTTTCAACATATTGTTAACAAATGTATTTGTTTCATAAATTAATTTCCGTCAAATTTCTATTATGGTGCGTGACAAGATTATTACATAAAAGAAAACAGAAATGCACGTAATTAAACAAAAAATCCATTGATCTAATTTTGATTTTTATACTGGGAATCAGAGACAATACTGTTTCGAGTTATTACACTCTCATCAGTCCGATCCCTGTAAAAAAAAACAAAATTATCTCAGTGGATTTTTTTGTTTAGTTATGTGCGGTTCTTATGTAATAATCTTGTCCCCCACGATATCGAGAAAAACCTTTCAATAGAATAGAATAATAATCAGCTCTTAGTTTGGAAGTGATTTTGTTTAATATCTAGCAGAGGCTAGATTTGTTTTGTACCTGTTTAGAAAAAATATCTTAAAGTTTGAATTGTTTGCTTATTTGCATTGATCTTTACACATAAATGTTCCATGAGCTTTAGTTCGTTTTTAGTTGGGATGCTTCACATACTACTTTTATTTCTCTTGAGTTCTCTCAATAATCCTCCAAAGATTATTTCTGAAGTAATTCATTCTTAACTTTCCACAAAATTGAAAAGAACAAAGCTTATAGTTTCTTCACAGGAATTGTATTTTCGATGTATGACTTTTTGAAATCTCTTTACTCAAAGGCTAACAATACTGTACCAATCTGTCCGTACAGTATAAATATCATTTGGGTTTTCTCTGTCTCTGTTCAACAATCAATAAAATCATTTCAACTAGATTGGTATATAACTAAATGCGGAATTGATATATAATTGATATATTGATAGTTATTGTTTTACTAATTCAAAAATTCCATTCCTTCTGATTTATTCTCTCTCTCTCTCATCCATTACAGCTTCCAACCTCAGGCTGGGTCTGTTGGGAACATAAGCCTCTCCACCTAGTTCTTATCTCCCACCATCTTTCCGCTGACACCCTGATCACCCTGATCATCTTTCCCTGATCACCCTGTTTCTGTGATCTGATTTATTCAATCAATATAAATAAAAAGTAATTTGTAGTAAATTAAAACCTTAACAGACAAATAATTGAATTTTTCTTTATTTCTTATTGACAAAAGAAATTAAAACTTAACTTTATTTATTGAAGTTTTATATTTATATTTATTGAAAACAAAAATACAGTATAATTACAGTATTAATGTAGTAATAGCTTTAAGATTGCACAAATCATAGATTAAGTCACTTTCAAGAAAACTAATATTAAACAATTATTAAATACTATTTTGATATTGGGAAATATTCGGAAATGCTAACGTGCATTGGTCTTTAATTTAAAGTTATGTACGGAGCAATGCTCAGGAGAAGCCTTACATCCCCGTTCTGTCTGTCCGTCCGTTTTGAGAAATTAATATCGCAGAAACCGCATGAAATAATGTACAGCTGGTTACAAAGTCTTGTCAAGACAAGTTCATAGCCGTTGAGAACTCATTTCTTACTTGTGGTGATTCTCAAGTTATAGGTCTTCTCTAGAATTTGATCTTAATTTAAAAGTTTTATTAAAATCTGTATATTATAGAAATGTATTTTTTCATTTTGTAAATTGAATTCAATTAGAATTAGTGTATGAATTAGTTATATGAAGCTAATTTTTCTTTTCTCTTCTTGGCTATTATCATTTTTAAAGATATGCTTATTGATTAAATACAATAATCCCTCGACTTACGACGAGGTTCCGTTTCATCCGACAGGACGTAACTCGAACGGATATAAGTCGATGTATTAAATCAACAGAGTTATAGGGGTTAGGGACTTAGGGGTTACGTATTTACTATACTGTCCCAAACACTGTATATTTTACTGATATTGGATTATTAACAATTATTATTGATAAAAATATAAGAACATTAGTAATGATGAAAGAGAGAAGAAGAGAGCATAATATTCACCAAGACTGTTGCTGAATTTGGTAACTTTAGATTGGAAAAGGACCTTGTCGTTGCTTCATCACAACCATCGATTTAATGGAAGCAGATCCTTTCACAGTCTCTACGATTTTATCCTTAGTTTTCTAACTGGTCGTCACTGAAGAATGAGACCATCCGAAGACATGTGCGATCACATTGACAGGCTTACCATGTTGCTTTGTAACCTGTAACTTCGTTTCAGGATCAATTGCGGATCTGCTGACCTCTTTTTCTGTGATTCTTCACTAGGTTTTTTGATTAGGCTGTTGGAGGCCATGTTACACAAAATATCGCGAAATAATTAACGATATGTACACAAATAACCCTTTTCTCTAATACAAAATCAACAGAGGAACTGTTGAATGCACATGCTGATTGCCGATTGCCGAGAGAAGTTACCGCTGACTGTTACCACTGCGCATCATATATTGTTGCGAAATAGAAACTTTTTATCTTACGCTCGCTTGTGTCTTATTCGAAAGTATGGTCGAAAATTTTATTTATTCCCTTATGGGATCACGGACGTATCTTCGAACGGACGTAAGTCGAGGGATGACTGTATTTTCTTGTTTGAAAGCTAAAAGCCATATTCCTTTTCTTTTCTTGAAATAAATCTGACAATAATTGGTCTATTTTTATTACAATGGGATCTCCCAAATTTACGGAGAGCTTCTATTCTTTTCTGTTGGGTTTTGAAATTGAAAGTTTCCGAGATTTTAACATTCGTTCTGTATAGAAGCCTTGGGGCATTATGCGATCGCTACTGGGATTGTTTCTCCTACATTCTTTAGAAGAGCCGAAAGTGAATCCTATCGAAATATTGTCGAGCAAATATTAGTGCGTTATTACAAGTTTTTATTTCTTGTGATGGGTCTAACGTCCAATTGCGTTATTCTCTTTGTAGCAAGCGTGACTTTTTTTTTCTTTAAATGCTTTTCCTAGGACAAATTGGCTATCAGACAAAGGGAGGCATCTCAGTTAGTTAGTTCAATTTTTAGGGTCGAAAATAATAAACAGAATAGTTCTGCAATAGTTTTAATCGGCTCAGTTTGCTTTGGGCGGCAATGCTTTCTCTGACACTGAAGGTATTTCAGCTTTAGGATTCATCACCGAATATGTTTGTCACGCTTCACAAATAACTGAGTTTCAGTCAACACAATTAGCCCACGCATTATAATAATAATAACGGTATCTAGGACGCCAGGACTTAAGGAGAGAGCAATCTGTTTAATAATGGAGAGTCAGGTTTAAATGTAAACAAAAGAAATGAGTCGATTAGCTAAATGATTTCAATGGTATAACATCATTACATAAAATAATACACACTAATCCCCTAGCGGAACAAATCAGGTTTAAAGAATGATTCTGTTAGATATAAAGTAAAACTCGAATAGAAATTTATTGACGAAATATAAGGCGTAAACGTTTCTTATTCAACGTTTTACTAAACATGGATACATGTATATTGATATAAAATGACAATTTTTAAAAGATGAAAACTATTTAATCGTTTCTTAGTTAAGTTTCTTCTCCAAACTTTTAAATGATAAATACATTTATGATTTTTAATATCCTAATGAAGCACTTTTTGATGCGTCTGAAATCCCAAGATCCCGAATCTAAGTTGATCTTTCTACATTAAAATGACTTTGCCTCTGAATAATAACAGATAGTTGAAGTAAACAAGTACTCCTCCAAGACATAAGCGTTAAAATCTTGTAAATATTTTAAGTTTTGAATCAGCACAAATGTTTGCCTTTTAATGGAAGTGGAATTGCGCTGTGAAAAGATGTTACACACAAATACACACAAATACACTCATGGACAAAAA
>JAFIDM010000001.1:67448709-67481540 GCA_023159025.1 Thereuonema tuberculata
AAAATTTACATACGTAATGACTACTTTGATATAAGTAAATGATTAGAAAATCAAAGAAAAGGGATAATTTATTTCAGAGAAAAAGGCAAAAGAACGGAGGAGTTAATACTCCGTTGGACCCCCTCTAGCGCGAATGCACGATGCGATACGATCGGGCATTGAGTCATACAAGTTCTGTATGATGTCTTGAGACATTTCGTTCCATATTTGCTGTAACCTTGCCTCTAGTTCGTTCAAACTCGTGGGATGCCCAACTCGTCGTCCCAAATGATCCCAGATATGCTCGATTGGAGACAAATCTGGGGATCGGGCAGGCCAAGGAAGGGTAGTAACAGTGCGGAGACAGTCTTGTGACACCCTTGCCGTATGAGGCCGAGCATTGTCTTGTTGAAAAATGGCTCCTGGGAGCCGTTGCATGAGTGGCAACACATGTGATTGCAGGATTTCATGAACATACCGCTGGGCTGTCATGGTGCCACGGAACAATACTAGAGGTGACCGTGTATTGTAGGCAATGGCACCCCATACCATCACACCAGCTGTGGGAGCGGTGTGTCGCTGTACAGCAAAGGCAGGATTGAAGCGTTCACCACGGGCTCTCCACACACGAACACGATTGTCATCACTGCCGAGATTGAATCTGGATTCGTCGCTAAAGACGACCTGGTTCCATTCCGCTGCAGTCCAGTTTCCTCGTGCGCGGCAAAACTCCAAACGGAGGCGTCGATGGGTGGGCGTCAAGGGCAGCACACGTAATGGGCGCCGCGATACCAACTGTCCTTCAGCCAGGCGCCTTCGTATGGTTCGAGAAGACACAGCGGCCCCTAGTGAAGGTGCTACCTGTGCCTGGATGGCGGCCGATGAAGCAGTTGGCTGTACGCGTGCGTTTCTGACTATGTGGCGGTCTTCTCGACGACTGGTCTGACGAGGGCGTCCTGAGCCTAGTCTTCGTGTACATGACATCTCTCGGGTTCACTGGTCCCAACACCTCCTCACAACACAATCAGAGCGGCCTAACTGACGAGCTACTCGCCTAGCTGACCACCCAGCTTCCATCATCCCGACGATTCTCCCTCTCTCAAACTGCGACAACTGCGTATACTGTCTTCGAACACGGCGTAATGACATGTCTACCTCAGCTCTTCCTTTGTAAATGATTCAGCACACTCAAACAAGCTTTGGTTACCTGTTTTATACTCCACAGAGTACGATGTTCAACGCCCTCTACCGGCTATACGTAATGCGCAATCACGCTGCATTTCTAATCATTTGCATATCTCCCCGACATGTACCTTCACTGCAAGTTTCGTTACGATCCCGCAATTATTTCTTGGTGCGCTAATTTTTTTGTCCATGAGTATATATCCGAACATGTTTACGAAAGTCCATTATGTTTCAAAACATCACTTATACAAAAATCCGATAGTAATTATGAAGATTACCTCTATTGTTCGGCATTTCATTCTCTTCCTTATAAATTTTAATATTCTTCAAATGTTCTAATAACGACTTTTAGGTGACTAAGGTTGTGTTGTTAATGATAGAAGTCTCAAAAAAACATGCCTATGAAGCTAATAACAAGCGATTATATTTTTTTGTATAATTTCTGATTTCAAGAAAACTTTACAATTAAAAAAAAAAGGATTTATTCACAAGTGAATTTGTTTTAGTAATTTTGATAATGATGAAGATTACGGTTTTTTTGAAGGTTGGAGAAATTAACTAATATTGTCTACTGTTTTCTCGGTAATTGTTAGCAGAACATCATATTTAATACCATTAAACCTCTTCACTGAATAAATCCTTCATTTAATAATAGTATGGCTGAATTAAAAGTATTTTGAAGAAGGAACCCACTTGATGAACCTTTAGCCACCTAACTGATCGATAGGAACAATATACTTACTCAGAGATATTGGAATGTGAGCCACTGTTAGAATTCTAGATTATCAACTTGTATGGGCTATTGTGCATGATATTCAGGATGATTTTCGTTGAAATTCTAAGAAGAACGTAGGTAATCGGGGTGTGATGATTTCTTTGTATTCTATGATACCAGTCACCGTCTCCTACAAACTAATTCCGTAAAACTAAGCCAAACTGAATCACATGATGTTTGCATTTCTCTATTGTATTTTCTATGCTTGATGAATCAAAATGGGATTAGATCTCAACCATATAAAGTTTTATTGTTTCAAATAGAAACAAAGAGGGTCATGGTTAAATTAATTTTAATATTTTAACCATTAGTTTTAATATCATCCCATAAAATTATCGCGACAGCCGTTTACTTAGGACTTTCTCAAAGCAGGCCTCATTTTCTGAAAAGAAACCTTATACCTGAAAAACAAGGCAAAAATCAAAAACCATTAAAGAAATCTTGCATAATTTTCCCTAATATAATTCCCAAACTACAAAATATTTTCAATTTTTGAAATATTAAAATATTCCCAATCTCTTTTATAGGTTCATAAGTAAAGAAAATAACCCACAACACAATTAAAATTTTAAAAAAAGCTTATTACATGTTAAAAAGTATATTTTTTTAACATGTAGTAAGCTTTTTTAAAAATTTAACTGTGTGTTGTGGATTATTTTATTTACTTATTAATATAGTTGGCACAAGTCAAATTAATTATGCGTGTTTTATAGGTTCAATAACAACTTTCATCTTGAAATTGGAATCTTCCTTAGATTTTTAACTTTATTCCCTTATATTTGGTAGACGATGATAATAGAAGTCCTTGTTACAAATAATATCTAACCACTATCATTTAGGAAATTCGGATAATATTTTCCCTTCACCAATAAGTTGGTAAAAAATTGTTATTATAGACATGTCAGACGATTCAAATATTTACTATTTTTATCAAATCATTATCTTTTCTTCTTTTGCTGTACCGTAATGCATTAAAAATAATAAAAAGCTCTTTTCTTTGAAGAACTCCCAAATCTTTTATGATAAGGGGAATGTTTACATTGAAAGAATTCTAAATTAACTCGATCCAACAGTCATTAGTGGCCTTGAGTAACACCACCACCTACATTCTTAGCTATCTTCGTTTTGTATGTCATTGTTCAGGTAAAGGATAACGCTTATAAAGCAAGACAGGAACATTCTTTAGCTCAGGAACTTCCGTCTTTCTGTGCATATTCTGAGACTTATTTTCCCTTGAGTACAAAGCAGAGCTTATCAGTTCTTCCACTTGGCCAGTTCAGTGACTGTCTAGTTCTGAAAGAAATCAGCCATTCAGTCATTCAAGGGAAAACACAAATGGCCGTCAGTCGCCCTCTTTTAGAATCGAAAAGAAAGATTGTTTACTGTTGAATGTGAACCACATAACGCTTTGCCTAAATCGATTCCAACACTGCCCATCAGTACTTAAGGGTCCATCTTATTTCACAGAGTAGCCATTTAAAACTATGATCATTAAAGTGATTATTTTGCAAAAGATCTATGTACTTGATACTTGGAACAATTGCAGTTAAAAATCAAATGTGTAATTAATGAAATCGTGAAGTAATTAAGCAATATTTGAAAATTCACAGATTTAAGCTGTTTTAACTAACATAAATAAAATAAGAAATTTAGTTTACATTTTGCTGCTCCGATTTGCTTTTCTGCTACAATCTATGCGACTGAAGTTTATTAAGATGTGTATAAAGTTTAAAAAATGTGCTCATTGTGCGTTTCTTTTGACGATTTTTTTTCAAACTAATTTAAGCAAAAATCATTATTACTAATTTAATTTTAATAGTTGAAAGTGTGAAGGATGTATTTGATATATTTAACTCTTCTTCTCTTCTTTACCATTCAAAAGTTTGCTGATTTTCAGGTATCTGTTCACTATCGTTATATGCCTGACGCCATTTGAGGAATTTGATTTCATCTAAATGAAATTGAAAGTTAACAGCTTCATAAAAATTCAACATTCTTCTTTTTTTTTATATCCTTATTTTAACTATCCTAAAGTAAGTTATTCATGAAATGTTATTTTAACAAACTTAAAGTAAATTATTCATGGGATGTTATTTTAACACACTGTTTACTTTTTTTAATTAAGAAGTTCGACTAATTTTATGGACTAATAGAAATAACACACTTTAATGATAACATATCAATTATAGGTTTAGGTCAATTTGTGCAGCACTCTCAACGTAGAGCTTAATATAAATGATGGTGTATTGGCTGTTTACAAATTTCCCAATTTGCAGTCAATTGGCAGGAATAAAATATTTAATGAAATTAGATGTATTTGCAAATGAGAGATATGATATATGATAAGCCATTTGAATAATATTACAAATTCAAATTTCATCAAACATTAAATTTATGTTTTTAAAATAATAAGAGAGCGAATTATTGCATATATATGAAATGTATCTTTTAAAGCGGTTCAAAATGGGAAGTCTTTTAAAAGCTACAACATTTATTTTGTCTTATTTCTCCACATGAAGATTCTTAATTTTTCTTAATTTGAAAGTAACGAAGATGAATTTCTATCTTCTTTGACTTTTATTTTTAAATGTAAAAGACAAATTAGAAATTGCAGTTCATTTACGAAAGCAAAGAATTCGACTGCACATAACTTATTCGTCTTTGTCGCAATGAATAAGCTTCTATGTTTCATATTAAACTCCTTCGTTTTAGTTGAGAAACTTTCTATCCAGATGCAGCAGATTTTTGAAGTTACACAAAAACCTAGAAGAAACTTCTGACGATTTGCAACAGAGTGATTCTTTTGCAGTGGATATTAATATGATGATTTCGTTTACTTTTAACTTGGAATTTTAAAGTAATCATTATTCATTTTTTTTTAACTTAGTTTGTTACATTTGTTTTAAGGAGATTGTGATTCTTGAACAATTAAACTTAAGATTTTACTGAATTATGCTCTTATTAGACAAATATTGTAAAGTTAAAAGGGATAATTTTTGGCTAGTTTGATAATTAATAATTCCAATTTTAATGTTTAAACCATTAGAAGAATGGATTAGAAGAATGAATGATTCACCCTTAATTGGCTTTCATGGTTGTATTATTTGCTTTAGTTTCTCAAAAAGACAAAATGATTTAGTGTTTTTGGAGAAGATATGTAGTGTAATGAAGCATGGTTAGTTTTAATGTGTTTCCTGTTTTCACCGCTTTTCTTTATCTTTCGTATGAAGGGAATAATTACTTTCTCTATAGAGAGATTAGTTTATGTTTTTAAGTGTCCTTCTAACGAATGAAGTAGTTCCAGTGAAAGCAATTCGTGAACAGGCGCAATTGTTTTACTTTCAGAAAGGGACAGCTTTTCTTTTTGTATTGTTTTATTTTCCTGTTATAGTTTTCATTTGGTGTGTTTTCATTTGGTATTTGAACAAATAACTAAGAATCTCTTGATATCATATCTCAGCTATCCGCATACATTTTCAGAGTTGATACAACCAAAATAATTTAGCTGGGAATTTAATATTGGATTCTGTGTTGGATTTCTCTTGATTTTTTTTATTTCTTTTCGTGGCAAGAGAAAATACAACCATTTGTCTTGAGTTAGCGAAACTTAGAATTAAGAGTATCTTTATTATTTCAAGTGACGGTTGATAACAATTGTGAAACGGAAGTCCTACAGTTAAAATCAATATTATAATTTTATATGTTTTTAATGGTTAAATAAAAAAGCAGAAACCATTATATATATATAGTATTTATTTTAAAAATATCATTTTTTAAGAATATTATAAATTGTAATTTAAGTAATAAATTATTAACGTTTGGTTTATTAACATCTGCATCCAGACCATCATCATTGTAGTTGAAAGTACGGTTTTTTTCTTCATTGTCAGTAGTAAAATGTGTTTGTCCACATTCCTAGAACAATATTGTTTCTTATAGATACAAAATATGATAAATTTGCAATATAAGGACGAAGACTTATTCAATTAGAAATAAAATTCAAAACTTAATATTTTTTTATTAACTAGAGATCCAAAGGAATGAAACTAAACAGTGGATTGAAGTTTCCTTGTTGCTTATAAGAAAGAAATGGCATTGAAATTCCAGCGGCTTTTTCTTTTGTGATTGATTTGGATAATTTCTTAATTAAACGAGCTTTTAATCAATTATGAAGTTACTGATTGAGATACTTTCGGAACTTGTGTTCTTTTCATAACATTGCTGATGAATAACTTGAAATGCCTTCCATTGGCCAAAACTAAATTATTTTCTCCAATGCTGTTTACTGTTCGAAATTGTATTTTCAAGATTTCCCCAAAATCCATAATTTTCGAAACCTTGAGGTGACCGCTTGGCTTTGCCGTTTTCTGAAAACGCTTGTTTGTGGTTTCTGTAGCGAATATATTAAATCCGTACTAGTTTCTTGTATTGTTTGCAATATTGTAATATTCCAAATTCTCAATATTCAAGTTCAATTTGGGATAAAATATGTGCATATACATGTGAACGATTTTCTCCTTTCTCAAATCCTCCTTTTGGTAAATAAGATTTTGTATTTTTGTTAGCACCTATTTCTTTTTTCTTATTTATTTAATGTTATTTGGAGTTAATATTCTCTGTTACTTGCAGACCATTTATAGTCAGATGCCTCTTACAAAACGACATAGATTTGGATTTCTTTGATTCAAGCTTTTTTTTTTTGCTATCATCTTCATACTATGACAAAAAAAAACAAATCCCATTATTGACTTTTAAATCGATGCAAAGAAAGCTGAAGATACTGAGATATTTTCGTTTCTTTACGAACAGATCAATTAAAAAAAAACTTTTTATCCTAAGACATTTCTGTAATAATACAGTTTTGAAAATGTAACTAAAGGGCCTTATTTGAGCCCCTGTTCCAAATAAGGCCCACTACTAGTCCCAAATAAGGCCTATGTGTAAATAAATAATAAATAAGGATAAAAAAGCAGAAATCAATTAAATTAGAATAATTATATTTAAACCAAATAAAATACAATAATTATATAATTACATTTAAATGAAAGAAAATATAGGGTGTTTCAGAATTCCTTCCGGGATTACGGAGGTCTGTAGCACACAGGCAAACTCATCCACAGGGACAAGAGCGTGGCAGTGAAAAGAGCACATAATCATGCTTTTAACATAGTTTAAAGATTTCGATGTGTCCTGCTCTGGTAACTCGACAGATAGCAATTCTGTAATCTAGCTCTTGCCATACACGTTGCAACATATCAATATCGATGGTATCAACTGCAGCCACGATTCATCGTCGAATCTATGGTAAATCACGTGGTAAAGGGTGCACGTAAACTTTACCTTTAACATAGTCCCAGAAGAAAGAGTCATATGGAGTGAGATCGGGTGACCTGGGAGGCCATGGAATAAATGAGGAATCTTCGTTAGATGTACGTCCAGTCCCATGGTGAGATAAAATATTATTGAGGTGACGGCGTAAGGACCAAACACGGACTTTTCAAATGGCTGTAACTCGTGTTTCGTATTGCTTGCTAAACAGAAGAGCGTAATGTCATACGAGTCGGCTGTTTCTACAATGCCCACGCCTACGTTGGCTTCCTTTTCTCTCTTTCTTCTTTCTTTCCCACAATCCTTTCCTAACCCAGAAAAAACAAAATCTTATAACTTTCTTCACATTCCACTTTCTAAAATTCCTCTAACAACTGCTCATCTATTTCCTAACCCAGAAAAACAAAACTTTAAAAATTTCCTCTACTCCACCTAAGTAACCCATTCAATCTAAGTTAAAAAATCTTAAAACTCGTCACCAAAGACTTAGTTCAAAAGATTTCCCCATAAGATATTTAGTAATACAACTGTTGCAAATAACATAACCAAAATATTTATCAGGTCCTGACTAAATATTAAGCTACAAATTAATAATTAATTAGTAATTAATTTATAAAATTATGAATTTAAAACTGGCTTTGATGATTTTTTAAATATTTTTTCTCATTATAGTGGCACCTCTCATACCCGACCTCGATTCAACCGACTCCCCGCATCATCCGACCATGTCTAGACAAGCGGCGCGCCAGCGATATCTGTTTGTTTTCCTGTCACACAAGCCAAGCAGATGTTTCTGCAGTCCTTTCTTTGTTTCCTGCCTGAGTCATGCTCGATTTATCGATTAGTTGACGGAAGTCTGCTGATCTGATTATCCGACCTTTTTAGCGTTCCGACCATCCTCAGGTCCCGTAGGTGACGGATAATCGAGGTGCTACTGTATGTATAATTAATTACTTTATTATGTTACAATATGTGCTTATGAGGCTCATAATAAGAAAAACATATACGGTAATTGATGTTCCAAACAAGGCCCATGGGCCTTCTTTGGTTCATCAGTGGAGGGCCTTATTTGGAGCTCCCTGTTAACCCACACTTTTATTCATTGTTTTACTAAAAAAGTATTTAAATGCAAGTTAACTGGATAATTACAAATACAGTACCTTATTCTACTCATTATACACTTTAAAATGACATAAAACATGTTCATGTATTTTAAGTTATCAGAAAATGCGGACGATTTATCAAATTAAGTTGAAATAGTAAAGACAAAAGCTTCGGACGACTTTTACTGTTCAACTGAAACAAACATGGTGGAATAGTCCAATTCAACGGATCTATGGTGGAGCCGCTAAAAGCCAGGACCATAACTAATCTTGTGAAACTGTCAACGTTCTGTTAATAAAACGAAGGATGGGCCTTATTTGGAACCGGGTCTTATTTGGCGCTTGCACCTTATGTTTCAGATTTAAAACTACAGTATGAATGAGTGAAAAATAGTAGAGCTAAACATTTATAGTACATAGTAACAAACCAAATAGAAATGTAATAGAAATAGTAATTATTGTGTAGCTTTTTTTTTGATAACGAAACTGAAATGCACATGAAAAATCATGCATAGATACATCTTTAAAGATCAGTTGTCCGTTACTATTGAAGTTTTTGTTATTAAGCATTGATAATTTCTAGAATTAGATTAATAGGATATTTTATTTGTAAGATATTTTAAAAATACTTGAAAACAAAATGACGATTAAAACGGATTTTTTCAAATGCAGAATTTTTTTATTTTGTTTTGTAACAAAGCGTAAGTAGTTGTTTTGAGCCACTCATCAGCTTGATTTAACCATTGATCGAAAACTCACAAATTAAAGAGGCTTACGTACTTTTCATCAAACATACTGTGATCTCTAATCCTTTATTAACAGCTAAAATCTTTTTAGTAACTTCTGTTTTAATTCTTCAATAAGCATACGCTAATCAGGTTCATAAGTTAAACCCTGTGATTGTTTTAAGTTAGCCACTGATAATCCGCAACAAACTCAAGGAATTTAGTAAAGCAAAAAGTAGAAAATACAGTCATTGCAAAATTACATTTTTCTAATATATATATCTCTTCGAGTTTCGCGAAGCAAAGATTTCAATCAGTCATTTGCAATTTAGAAATTTAGAAAGATAATTTCATTTAAAATTTAAAATTTAAATTTAAAATCAATTTCATTTAAATTGCAAATGATTGATTGAAACTCGAAGAGGTTGCTTTGAGTTTCGCCCGTTCGATATATGCCTATTTTGAAGTTTCTGTTTCATGGCTTCTTATTAAGGTATTTACTTATTTTATTTTATATTTCAAAATTTTAACTCAATATTACAGATTTTGCTCTTTTTAATTTTAATTTTAAATTTAAATATATAAAATTAAAAATATATATATATGAAATTAAGTTAATTCAATAAGTAATACAGAAATCCTTAAGTCTTTATTGCTTCGTTTTTATTTAGTATTTTTTGCTTTTAGATTTAGGTAATTTAGTTATTATATTGGTAATCTTTTTTGAAATTTTAAATTTAGGTAGTTTGGTTGTAGTTTTTAATATTAAAAAGAGCAAAGTCTTGGTATATTGCGTTTTTGTTTTCTAAATTGTTTCTAAATTTTGCAGCTGAAGACGTGGAGGTAATTTGGCCGTATCTCCACAGAAACAGTGATTTGTTTTTTGATATTATCATTTTTCAAACCCCAAATCACAGTATACATATATATATATATATATATATATACCGGTATATACTGTCCGACCACTTTATTAGATACACCTATCTAGTAATAGAAGCCCTCAAAACAGCTCTCAAAACAGTCTGAATTCGCCGAGACATGGATTCCACAAGATGCTAAAAACGTTGTTGAGGAATTGTGTACCATGCAGACATGAGTTTGTCATATAGTTCCTGAAGTTTTGATGGAGATGTAGGCCTGGAGCGAACAGCCCGTTCCAGCTCATCCCATAAATTTTCAATCGAGCTGAGATTCGGGGACTGGCGGGCCACTGCAGCAAGGAAAAGTCATCGTCATGTTCCTGAAACCATCCCATAATGATGTGGGCTTTGTGCACCGGCGTATTATCCTGCTTGAAGTAGCCAACTGCATGAGGATAAATTGGTAAGATGTACGGTTGCACTTGGTCTGCTACGATGTTTAGGTATACTCTAGCATACTGACGTGCCTTCAGAGGTATCAATGGACCCAACGTGTGCCAAGAAAACATCTCCACACCATGACACTGTGCCCCACTGTCCGTACCATTTGTGCGCAGAGCAGGGGTGTACTTAATAAAGTTACCGGGCAATATATATACATCCCTAACAGTATATATCCCATACAGTGATGTGGAAACATTCCATGTACTAATCTCAATATCATATCTTTTCATTTAGTCTCTATGCAAAATATGGGATGATAATAGATACATGAACATTTCTCTCATAGATTATCTTCCATAGATTGATATTTTTCTTCTTCTTTTCTTTTTTTTTATCTTTTGGAAGAAATACAGTGAAGATAAAAACTTCGCTGTAAATTCTTCTTTATTCTAGTTAGTAGTGATAGTATTGCTATTACTTAATCTGTAAACCAATCATAAATTGCATCTGTTTACATTATGGAAATCTCTAACCTTCATCTAAATTCAGACATAGTTTCTTTTAATTCTTTTTTTAAAAATTATTGTAAATTAGGACTTTTTTTTTTCAATTTTTTAGCCTACAAGTATCATGAGAATTCTTAAAGTATCTGAGAATACAATAGGAATTATGCAAAGAAAGTAGACATGGATTCACTCAACACTATATATAAAGGACAGGCTTATTATCACTGCAATCATGTATTTCAGAAAACAGAGTTGACCAGAGGTCTTGAAAGGCTTCAAAGATATCTTGACGTTCCAGCGACGGCGTTCCTCATTATTTCCAAGATATTTTGAGTGTATAAGAATACTTTGCAAATGTTCAGTGATAAGGTATAATCATAGGAACAATTTATTTGTTGAATATTCGCAAGTTATTCCTATAAATTCAAAACTGGTTCTGCGTCTTGAAGCATTGCTTTGCCGCAGCTGTTATTAACAGTTTGCACTCTTTCCTGCAGTTGCTCATCGGAAATCAATCAAATGTTTAATGTTATGAGCGTTATATTTCTCTGTAAAATAAAAAGCGAAGGATGGATAAACGCCAAGATTAAAGGTGATATTGGGATCAAGATAAAGAATCTGAATTTGAATGTGTAGCTATATCACTTATCCTATCCCTTTAACCTAATTACATAAAATAAATAATAATTAGGTTAAAGTGATAGGATATACTAATTATTGGAAAGAAAATAATAAAAAAAGCGTATCATGGTATCATGGTCCCTGAAGCTGGTGCAGGTCGTATTAACCTGCGTGAATTCAATTTCTTTTGAGTTCTTTCACAGAGTGTTCTCCTCATTATTTGAAATCCCTAACTTTTAAAGTTTTGATTGAAAATCTGCAAGTTTTAAAATCCTTATTACTTGATGATGAAAACGAACTAAAGGTGAATAAAGGTGGATACATATTTTCTTGAAGATAATTCTTTGTAACGCTTTGACTATCTGAAATCTTTCTCTTGTTCTCTAAGCCCATTTGTATTTGCTAAGCAGTTGTGTTTGCTTTTTGTCTCTTTTTTTGTACGATAAGAAAGAGGTCGTCGCTTATTGATCTTCATCGCAGTCTATGAGGAGCCCTTGATTTCATCTGCACTCTGGAGGTCCCTATTGATGACTTCTCGTTTCACCCGCGGGGAACAGGGCCAGCTCTCCGGTGGCGCTCTCCTTTATCTACGATCGAGTTGGTATCGTTGTAGATTTTGCCCCCAACCAATCAGAGGCCCTGTTTGCTCAGTGCTCAGAAGGTGCTGTCCGTTTCCCCGAGGGGAGGGAGGAAGAAAAAAAAAGGGAAAGAGAGAGAGAGAGAGAGAAGAAAAGGAAAAAAAAACGATGAAAAAGAAAAAAAAGGAGAGAGAGAAATTTTCGATATGCCCTCAACAGGTTCTTGGAAATGACTGACTGTTTTAATAAAATCCCACCGCCAGTGCTCTCAGAAAATTGCTTTGGGCAGGCATTCTTAAATTTATTTAAACTCCAAATTAAAAAAAAAATGACAATACACATCACGACTGTGATTTCCTCTTAAAGTTACCAAAACATTTCTGGAAGTTGTCAGATTCGACGTTATTGGCAATATCGGGTTTTCCAATTACCTCCGTATTCTGACTGTCGGAAGATGCCAGTAATTCTGACATACGCACATCTTAAGGCGGGAGATGAAAGCAAAGATATAAATAAGTGGTGCTTTTCAAGTTTAATAAGTGGTTCAAATCATTACCCATACTTTCAACACTTTCTTCCAATCGAATTTTTTGTTCAGTATCTTTTACTTTACTCGTTCCAAATTTTCTAAGCAATTAAATATTTCAAATATAGCAGCAAAATTATTTTTGACTTTATTGTACTTTTCTTAGATTCCTTTTTTTTCCTTTTTTGTGGTCAAATACCTTTTGTGCTGCCCAAGGATTTGTAGTCCACGTTTTGTTCTTGTTTTTAGTCAATGAGGGGCGTCACTGTCTCCATCGTGAATTCTCTTAGATTCTAATATATAGTTTCTTTTGCACTTATATTATATAAAGTTAATACAATTGATATTGACAAATGCATTTCTAAAAAATATTAAGAATTAAGAATGATTTATTTCTTATAAATATTAAGAATTTTAAGCGAATTCAACTTTCAAGTACAAAAATTTATTTCAATAAATTTCTATTTTCTTATACTTCTACAATAAGTCTAATAAAAAAAAAGACAAGAACGAAAACGCTTGGAAATTGGGTGAAAAATTACTCCTATCCTGATAGAAAATAATGCAGTATTTTGCTTGATTTACATCATTACTGTAAAATAATATTTTTGAGAAATTCTTGAGTTAATATCATTTTTGGTTAAATATTGTTTAAATATTAATAGATATTCAGCATTGCTTTTCAAAAAACTGAAGTCAAATTCTGGATTAATTTTTTGGAAAGAATCGTTTGCGAATTTATTAACTGGACGTTCAGTAGAAACATAAAAGCCTAATCTTGGGTCAACATTGCTGCAGATTGACAGAAGCTCTATCTACAGTTTACTCATTATCTTCCTTCGGCTGCTTCAGAAGTAATAGGCAATGTATGTTCACTGTCTAGAAATTTCTTCAGCCCCGAAATTCGTGTGATCTTCAAAACTATTGGAAATAAGAAGGTAAACTTCAAATTGATTATCAATGAGTAATTGGATTGATTAAGAATTTCCTTAAAAATTATCAGTCAAATAAAATAACGAGAGAGACAATTTACTTTGCTTATACAGCGTTTTAGCCAAACAGAATACTAAAAAGAAACTTCCAATTGAACAATAACAACAACAATCTATTTATAATAGATTCAGGGTGATTATTCTTTTGAACTGGTCTAAGTCGAATAGTTTAGGCTCCTCACAAGTGTAAAGAATGCATGAAAATGTATTTTCTTAATATCAGAAACTTTGTTTTCTTTCAATAGAATTTTAATAGCAAAAGCCTCATTTTCAAAATTTTTCATAGTTGAATATTTAAGAGAAGGCTCTTATTCTTAAACTGATAATTACAATCCCAAATTAGACCCTTGTGTCTTTAGAATGATTCTGGTAGTTCCACCTTCGCAGAGAACTTCAGATCGACTGACCACAGAAATTGGTTGAAATGTGGTTTCGTTTGTATCCAAATGAAGGACCATTTTCAACCCACTTGAAATCCGATAAATACACAGGCTTACATCAAAGCTATTCTGATTTTTATTTGACAGAAAATTAGTAATTACAGAAGTTTAATTAAGAAAATAATTATTGTTCTCTTATTATATGGTTTATACAGATCATAATGAGAAAAAAAAATCACATTGAAAAATCACATTAGTTTAAATGCTGTAAATGTGGGAAGTTTTTCATTTAGTTTCAAAAGAACGACCAGCATTCTCGTAATATTGTAATACATTACATTTTGTACATTTTTATGAAAGCAGTCTCTGCGTCTGTATGTGTTCCTGCTGCCCCCTCACCCCAATTGCTATTTGTATTTAAGAACAAAAGATGATTTAATTTTAATAATTCAGATTTTTGTGTGAATGATCCCTTATCAAGAAACTACCTCGAGGGAAGATGACAAAAAAAAATCCCATAGAAAAGGATTACAACTGAAACTGTGATATCTTTTGAAGTCTTAAACAAAGAATATTAATTTGCTTGGCAATCCTTTTAATGTATGCGCGAGCTTTAATATGATTAAAATTAATGGATTCAAAAAAGTAACTAATGTTGTTGTTGACATTAGCTGTTAATTGTAGTTGTTCTATTCTACATATAAATTCTAAAATTCTGTTTTCAATGTAAGCTTACGATTATTATTGCTATTAGTATTATAATAATAATTGAAATTTTATGGTACGAGATTTTAGAGGATTGTTCATAATACCTTATATATAAAATATGAATTTATTTATTTTGTGAAATCTGAAACGTTCTTTTTTTTTCATTCTTAATCCTTAGTATCACGAGAATAAATTGGTTTCTTCAACTATTTGTAAGTATTTCCGAGTATTGAAGGTAATCTGCAAAACTGCTTGTATATTTCAGCATAGAATTGATAACGCTCAATGGTCTGAAAACTGCGGAATATGGAGGATTTGATCTATAAAATTCCAAATAAAATAATTTTATCTTGAAAAGTCATTTGGAATTAAAAAGAAAAAAAATAGTATGTAAATAATTGGCATCTATGCAACTTGGAAGATATCCAACTAGAATTATAAGACCGCATGATTACTTATTGTCAACAAAACAAATAAGATCAAAAATTCTATTTATATTTAAAAATAACATTAAAAATAGCAAATTAGCTTTAAGAAGAATTATTGTTAACATTACGAAAATATTACAATGCCTAAAGTTGGTATATCAAATATGTGAAATGTAGTTGGAGAATACAAGTGAGAATTACGTACAACTCAGGTTTAACTTTATTTTTAATCAAACTCAATAAGAACACTGGTAATTAACATCCGTGTACAGTGCTCACGCCGAGAGTTGAAACTCCCAGAAAGCAACGCAGATTATAGATTTTCCTTTCCTGGCCGTTCGCTAACATTCATATAGAAAAGAAGCGCTATTTGAATGTTAGCGAACGGCCAGGAAAGGTAAATCTATAATCTGCTTTGCATTCTGGGAGTTTCAAATCTCGGCGTGAGCACTGTAGTAGATACATACTTTTCAATGTCTGATATGCATAACTGTAAAACTGTCAATTTCAAAACAGTGTATTCATTTTCATAGGGGTTTCTGATTTCGTATTTTAAGAAACTAAGGGATTCAATAAAATACTGTATACCTATTATACAGTTACAGTACTGAGATAAATGAAAAGCAAAGACTCAACAAATTTTCACTGATATTCCATCACATTGTTACTTACTTTCCATATCTGCAAATTTTCCCTTTTGTTGACGGCTGCGTATTACAGATTTTGAACCTAACTTTCAACATTCTTCTAAAATTGACTCCTTCTTACTAATGACTGCACATAATGTAGTGCAACTTATATTTAAGCTACTCGCTATTTCTGCTTTTGATTTTTGTGAGCTGTCTTTCACTTCCCGAATCAATCTCACTTTTTCCTCTAAGTTTAATAAGAGAGCTTTTATTTCTTCTGTTACCCATGGCTTTAAGAGGAGACTGAATTAAATGAAGGCAACACATGTTTCATCAATGCGAAAATTCATTCAGTTGGATTCCCACAGTTTTTGTCTCTGACCAATCTTTCACAAAAAGCCGCCTTTGTAGGAAGGAAGCCTCCCAGAAACCTCATGAACGCAACAATTATTGCATACGGAACCGAAGCCGTATATCGGTGCACCTGAAGAATATCTTTAGTTACAAATACGTACAATTCAATCTCGTTTTCAAAAATATACTACGTAATTCGTACAAGACGAATTACGTATAACTCAGATAGGTATACCTCAGAAATAATTTATATGTAATTAAATACAATTTTCGCCAGGATTACAAACAATTATGCACAAATCAGAGATACGTACAACTGGGTTACGTATCTACCAGTTTTTACTGTATTTATACATGCATAGTTTGCTAAATCTGTGGATGAAATCTGCAATTATTGTGTAGGATTTCCTCACTCCGGGATGAGATATTACCTCGATATTTCGGCCCCGTGCCTCGGGCCTTCTTCGGGAGATGTATAAAAGTCAATCACATAAAGGTGAGCGCAGAACTAACAACTTCCGTCGTTAGTTTCTCGGAGAAGTTACTCATGTAAGTTATGTATCTCATCCCGGAGTGAGGAAATCCCTCAAAAAATACCTGCACAGTATCATGTCTCACTCCTCCTTCAGGACCAAATTTACAAGTATTTGAAAGAGTCATTAAAGAAAACAAAAGGCATTTCATTATTTCAATATATGTCATTGATCGGATTCTGCAAAGCAAAACAAACTTCGATAGTTCAAAAACGAAAAGAACGGACTGTAAAAACTAAAAAAAAATCCGTTGCTATTTGTTCTTTGATTGCCGATTTCAGTTCCTTGTTTTGAAGTTTCGATGTAATAAGTAGAAAAGAATACAATAGGAATCTTTTCATTTCTCTTAGAACATTTTAAATTTAATTTACTTCTCAGTTGAGTTAAACAACCTTCAATAGGAGCAATGTTAGAGTTTTTTGTGCTTTATATCTTCAGATTTTTTTTTGTTAAATAAAGAAGTTTTAACTAACTTCATTGCTTTTATCTGTTTATTACATTTTATTTCATACTCGTTATTTCTTACATTTTTTATTTTTACCTTCACAATTGCTTTTTATTTCCTTTAAATCTCTGCCACAGCCACACTTTTATGATTTTCTTTCTTTTTATTATTTCTGCTTCCTTATCAAAAAGCTTCTATTCCTCCTTTAGATTTTCTCTTTATTCTTTCAGCTATTTCAGTTTTTTGGTTTCATATTTTTTTTTTATCTATTCTCAGTTTCTGCGTCATCATGATGGTGAAGTATCATAGATTTCCTATTTTTCATTCCTTATAAATTGTGCTATATTTTATTGCTCATGGTTCTGGCTTTGCATTTCCTTTTTTTTTCACAGCTTCTATTTCTGGCGTTCCTTAAAAGCCTTTGCTATTTTTACGAACCATTAAATCGAACCAATTAGTCAGATAATTGGTTTATAGTTTATTTAGAATGTAGTTTTGTTCTGGTGAGTGAGTTTCCTGTTTTTCTTTTTTTAAACGGATATCCCCCCTCCCGTTACTAGTAACCAGTAATTAAATAACTATCTAACGGAAATGTTGCTAATAACAATGAACAATTAGTGATCTGTTTTTACTGACTCTACAATTTTCTATTACTTTTATAACTGAAAACTATAAAGTTTTGAATTAATGATGAGAATTGAATAAATGGCCGAGAACTGACACTTCATAACAAAATATATGACAAAGATACTTCGATGCGAATGGAAACTTCAAAGCTAACGGTACCATACTGCAAAAGTAATTTCCTAGACGATTTGGAAACTTAGACGAACGCTCCATTATGTATCACAATGTGACATTTTAAAAGAATCCTTTCACGGGCAGCAAAAGTAATCAAAGTCGTATCAGTCGAAAACTAATCATAACTTCAACTGAATACTGGCAGAATTAAGAAAATAAAACTATTTTATTTGGAGGGGGAGAGATCAAGATCATATCCCTATTTTAAGGTTGTGCGTCAATAAAATTCTCAAGAAAGCTGGTCCAAACATTCAGCGCAGCTGCAGCGCAACACAAAAAATATAGCATTTGTTTTTTTGAGGAAGGTATGAGTCAAGACCAGATAATGATAATTATATTTTAAGTTGATCAACGCGAATTGCTATCAAGAAATAAGACAATCTTTCAAACTCCTTTAGAAAAAAAAAATGTGAGCTTTGATTTCTGTTTTAAATACATAGGAAAGTTTATTGCTTTGTCTGTAAATCCATTCCCCTTTCCGGAAAAAGACATTTTTTTTTGTTGAATGATTACGATCATCAGAATCCCTCTCTTTACAAAATATTGGATATGGTCGCAGTAATTGGAAAAAATCCTGTTTTTAAGGAAGCTATACAAACAGATGATTACTATCAAACACAATATTTAATTTGCAATTGGTTGGCTTAGATATAAATTCGATATAAGCCATCCTTCGCTCAACAAACCCTCGATTACCAAAGTTTTACATAAGTTCCAGATTACAACAGAATATCTCGCCATAAAAAATGTCAAAATATCTGAATTTGGCGAACGGGACGAAATCGGTAGCAATTGGGACAGTACCAGTTTTATTAGTGGCAGTTTCAAGTCAGAACAGCTACTGATCTTGCTATTTTTATTACTTAATATTTCGTTTATTTATTGATTTGTAGCTGCTGCTAATTATACTTCAAGAGAAATTTTATTACTAGGCTGTAAAATGAAGCTACTAAACGAATTGCAGAAAACTACAGAAAATTAGGTCTCACGCACTGAAGTTACCCATAAAGAAGCACTTTTGGAAGTAATCATAGCTTTTCACAGAGATGACAATAAGGAAGAATAGGCATCAGAGAAAATATTGATGCGTTCGGTTCTGTTGGGAGTCACCTTTAAGGTGTATTTAATCGATGGATCAATGAAATGATAGATCTTTGATATCCTATTTCATTCTGCTTTCATCTTTTTTTTATTTTATTTTATTTTATTTTAATTTTTTTATTTTGAGTTGATATCACTGATATGTCTAAATTTGAGTAAATAATAATTTCTAATATATAAATCAAAATCACAATTAATTAATCTAGGCATGTGAAAAGAAGACTTTTGCACTTTATTGCAGTTCTTGACGGATGAAACTAAACAGGATTTCCGCATGAAATTATGATCGAATACGGATCCTAAATATAAGGGGAAAGTTCAATTAATTTCGTCATTATGTTTTAATGAAGTACAGTGTTTCATTATCCTTCTGAATTTGGTATATTTTTGTGGTAATGATGCATTTCCGGTGTAATTCGAATGCAACTGCATAAACACGAGGATAAATGTAATGTTAATTATGTATAATTATTTTATTGATGCTTATCTTATATTATTGAAAACTCTAATCCAACTTCTTAATAAACTTCAACTTAAAAAAAGAATTAAAAAAAAAATTAAAACATAGCTTTTGTAAAAATTTAGTTAATTAATAGTTAAATAAATTTTGATTAATCGGAATTTATTAATACTTTTGATAAAACAATATCTCATTGATATTGCAGTGCCTATCATCAGCAAGAACATGCAGAAAACTCAACTCAGACAAGTACAAGAGCTCCAGAAGCAGTGGAGGCAGGACCGAGTACGTGTTGTACCCATCGTACTGTCTGCCATGGCCTCACATATTGTACCACAGCCTTAGCACACTAGGACTTCACAGAAACACTTAAGCACAACTCAAAAGGCTGTAGTATTTAACACAACACGCATAGTTAGGAAATTTATGGACACAACCACACATCCGTCATCGTTATTGTACACTTTTTTTTTACACTTTTTTTTTACACTTGGCAACACTTGCTTTGGTCCTTGATCCGCCATGTTGTCTTTTCTAAGGAAATCCAAGGTTTGAAACATTTACATAATAATAATAACGAAGAATTAAATAATAAATAATGAAGAACCTCATTTCAGTGGCCAGAGGCTACCAGAAGTTCTTGGCCAATGGTAAACAATTGAGATCAAGCGGTCAGTCCAACGCCCCATCCGTCTTTAACCCGAAAAAAACCCATCTACTAATTTTAAATTGAGATGGGGTGATCCCTAAGGCGTTATAAGAGGAAACAAAACGATTCCTGAAAGATTCCTGACCTTCTCTGAAAACTGAGCTCGGCACTGCCTGAGATGCCAAAATTAAATTGCGATTACTGTAATGTAATCGTGTTTTTTAGAATTACTTAATACAAGTTAAGGATTGGAAAAAGAATTGCATTGCTTTTATTTGTAAATTTTAATTTATCATTGTCATTTATCATTATCATTTAGTAATTATTTTTAATATAACTTGATTAAAAATAATAATAATGTTATATAATACAATAATAATAATAATTATAGGTGTAGAATTTTATTTTTAAAAATTTGATAAAAAAATATTTTAGGCTCAAAAAAACTAAAAGAAGTGTTGTAAGTTATAGAAATTGAATTTTAATAATAAAATTTTAACTAACAATAATAATAATAATAAACGACCAAAACTACGATGGAAAGACCAAAATCATCTTCAGAGCTAGGAACAGACAATCATTGTCTATACCTAAGATGTTCAAGACAAGACAAGACAACAATTAACTTAACATTTTTTATAAACGTAATACATAACACTCCAATTAAGAAAATGCCTCTATCAACGAGTTCTGAAATTAAATTAAAGGTAGTTTACATACAATTAAAATTACACAATACGCACTATTCACAAGTATTTAAGCGCTGTTCTTCAATAGAGGAAAACTAAATAAAATATATAAAATGTATAATTAACTTAGTGCAGTAAGTTATTCTTAGAAACAATTTAAATTTTTTAAATGGATTTACAAAAATAATATTCTTGCAAAAATTAAGCTAATAAAATGAATTAACCTGATTAAATAAATTTAATACATACACTATGTGATCAAAAATATCCCGACACCTACCCGAAACGTTAGTCAGACTTATCCCGTGACACACTTCCCAATAGTGAACATTATTATGGGTTGGGGCCACCTTTCGCCTTTATCACAGCCATGACTCTACTAGGGAGAGTTTCACCAGCTACTTGAACTTCCTGAAGAGCTGTAGCCAGAGCAGGTCGTGATATGGGATTTTGGGATATTAATTCAGTTAAGAAGTATGTTTAAGTTTTTTATTTTTTTTTTTTTTATTTTTTATTTTTTTATTAAGGTTTTTTTTTTTTATTTTTAGGTATTTTCAATAAATCATTTCTTAATGATTTTTTTTTGAAAACTTGTTATTTTTTTTTGATTTTCCATAAAGATATTTATATTTATTTATTTATATTCTTTTGATGTTGAAATTAATATTTTTTTTGCAGGTAACTATTTTAAATTGGATGAGAAGATAACTTTATTTTATTTTCTTGTTTAAGATGATAATCTTGACTACTATTATTTTTTCTTTCTTTCTAATATTTTATAATAGTTTTGTCTAATTACGTTACAAAACAAATTTTTGTTTTGGAAATAAAATTTAATATTTTATTAAACTATAACTTTTCTTTTGAATAGACACACATATATAAGATCAATATTGTTTTATATTGGCCCAATAGTAATCCCGTAATTTATAACAGAATCAAATATAATAATAATAATAAATAAATAAATAATAAATAAATTTTATTTTCTTTAATACAATATTGAAGTCCTGTTAGGATCTCCCATAAAGAGATCCTGTCAACAGGTGCTTAGATTATGTTGTACAAATTATTTAATTACATAAAATAACAGTATATAAAAAATTACAAAAATTAATCACACAGAAAATAACAGATTTAAAGTCAGTGTGTTATTACTAAAGAAATACAAAAAAAAAAAAAATTCTATTAGTAATTCAGTATATTGTTATGTTTTACGAGCCATTCTCTAACAAATTTTTTTAACATAGAAATTTTTGAAAAATTATTGATATTTTTTAAACCAATTTTATTAATAATAGATTGTAATAGATACATTGAATTATTCTCTCCATAACTATTTAAGATTTTTGGATATTGTAATTTTAAGTAGTTACTAGTCGGCTACCCGTCGCTTCGCTCCGGAAGCCTCCCTTATGTAACGGAAAACAATTTTTTATTTATTAAAAAAAAAACACACACACACAAACACACACAAATTACATCAAGGAAACTAAAACTAAAATTTTTTAAAAGCTTTTTTTTAATTTAATTTTTGAGTCTATATTCTCTCAATCTACGACTGCTTTTAGAACCACCTTGTAAATCATACATCTATGATATATTTTTATTTTTTACAGAGATTAGAATGTAGGCCTAGTGGTCTAATGGCTAAGACGTCTAACTTCTGAGCAGTATTCTACCTAATAGAAATAGTGCATCTTTCTTTCTTGACTATCTTTTTTTTTTATTCCTATTGATACTTTTCAGTGGTTTTCGAGTTAGAAATAGTGATGGTTTTTGAGTTACAAATAGTGATTTTTCAGTATTCTACCTAATGAAATACTGCTTCTTATTTCTTGACTCTTTTTTTTTTTTTTTATTCCAAATGATACTTTTCAGTGGTTTCTGAGTTACAATAGTGTTCAGTATTCTATCTAATAGAAATACTGCTTCTTTCTTTTTTGAGTCTCTTTTTTTATTCTAAGTGGCACTTTTCAGTGGCTTTTGTGTTCCAAATATTGATGGTTTCTGAGTTACAGATAGTAATTTTTCAGTATTCTATCTAATAGAAGTGTCGCTTCATTCTTTTTTGACTCTCATTTTAATTATAATTGTCACTTTTCAGTGACGTTTGAGTTACATTTATTGATGGTTTTTGAGTTGCAAATAATGATTTTTTCGGTATTCCACCTCAAAAAAAGAGTGCTTCTCTCTTTCTTGACTCTGTTTTTTTTACTCCAACATCTGGCGTGTACACCCACATATTTTTCAATATCACATAGGATTTGGTTAAGTAAGAATATTTAAAATATTGCAACGTTTCGGCAATTATCGTTCTAATTGTCAGTTTCGAATTACAAATAAACTGACTGATGTGAAATAAATAAACAATCTTGAGATTCAAAAAAAAGATTGAATACATTCCTTATTGATGGGGGAAAGGAAAGGAGATATAAGTCAAAAACCATATGAAGAGAGTTGTAGTCCCTTTGGCCTAATGGATAAGGCATCTGACTTCGGATCAGAAGGTTGCAGGTTCGATTCCTGTCGTGGATGTTTCATTGTAAAAATTATTTCTATTTTCCATTCGCTCAGAAAATTGCGCCGAACAGACACACAGACACACAGACAGACAGAAAAATAAAAGATTTTAGTAATATAGATTATTTCTCATATTGTAATTACTATTGCTAGGTATGTTGCTTTTATGAATTAGAGTGAAGTAATTACTAATTATCAAATTATAATACAATTTCTGTTGTAGTGTAAGTATTTTACTTTTTATCAGAACATCATCATCAATTTTTTTGATTTTATTATTACAAGAATAAAAAACTAATAATAATAATAATAATTATAATAAGGAAGCGTCGAACAGATGCACAGTGGGGCGAAATGCATCAAAAGTTGGCCAAAATTATTTTAATGATTTTTTGATAAGGTAATGAAAAAGAAAACACATATGAATGATAATTAAGTTAAATTGAATACATTTTGTAACATTTTACCTTGTTTATTCACTTTCCGAGGAATAATCAGACTCATTATCTCTGATGTCGGTGGTTTCAGCCGAAACATCTGAACGAAAACTACTATCTGGTGGCAAGAGCAGGTCTAACACATCCTTTTCGAACATCGTCACCTTTTTCTTGGGTACCTTTCGCATGCTAGTGATTAGAGGGTCCGAAGATATCAAAAGTAAATTTAATATATCTTCATTTGTTTTGCTGCGTGTCATTTTACGTGTAAAACATTCTCTGTATTTCTTAAACTCTTTATTTCTCGCTTCCTGTGCTTCTTCGCTCAGCTGTCCTATTGGTAGCAACGCATGTTGTATTATCTGCGGACCGTGAATTAAAACTTTGTGCACGGTTGGGGGCATTGGGTACCACGCATATTGAAGTACAAAACGTTTTGCCGTCTCTAGGGCATATGAGCGGTACTTATCTACATTTACTTCGTGGCTACTAGAAATTGTTTGTAAAACAATTTTAAATCGTCTTATGACATCAGGGTCCACGCCTGTTATGCTAGCT
The DNA here is from genome assembly GCA_023159025.1 of Thereuonema tuberculata. Taxonomy (NCBI): domain Eukaryota; kingdom Metazoa; phylum Arthropoda; class Chilopoda; order Scutigeromorpha; family Scutigeridae; genus Thereuonema; species Thereuonema tuberculata. Next base: position 67,473,030 of record JAFIDM010000001.1, read on the forward strand.
GACAATTCTGGGTTGTTGAAGAAACGCCTGGCTGTATTCCCATCGTTGCTGCTTCCAAAGCCTGGTTTCGGTTTATCAACTGATAAGCCCATTTCAATTCTAAATCTCTCCTGGATAGTTTTCTTTGTATGTGCAACAATTTGTTTATTATCGTCTCCACGTACTTGCCACTTTTTTAATGGTAGTTTATAAGCAAGATGTAGTAAACATTCAAAAAATCTTATCCAGGCATGAAGGATCGACAATCCGAATTCCAGTCGGGAAGTGTCAATTATGTTTGTTTTGCAGACTTTTTCTATATTATTAAAGTCTTTTGATGTGAGTCCACAAATGAAACATCGTTGTGTAGATGTGGTTTCAGTGAGTGCGTTGCACACTTTCCCGTCCACCATAGTAAACAGCATTGTATATTTAACTTCAATTTGTGTATCATTTAATTCGTAAGTCAGTGACTTTAGCTGTTCTATTTGTGTTTGTATGTATTGTTTTTCCTTTTTTGTTAGCTCTGTTGTTTCATGCTCAAATTGAAATCTAATAGGCCTACAGTATCTTGTCAAAGATGTTCTTTCATTTTGCCAAAGGACAATTTGCTGTTGCTCTTCCGATATCAGCCTTATAGGTACCAAAGATGAAATAAAAATATTAGAATCAGTAGCATTATGGTCATTACTAAACTTTTGCTTATATTCTGACTGTGCAGATCCATCGAAACCCCACTTGCAAATCAAAAGTAAATTTTTTATGTCTTCTGGTCTTTGAAGTTCCAAAACGTCTTTATGAGCTTCCAAAAGGCGAGAAGCAGTGTGGTCAAGTAAGGCCTGCAATTTGATTTCAGCGACAGTATCTGTCACTGCAATGCTTTCTTCTTGCGGGTAACATTTTTTTTAGCTAATTGTACTTTGTGGTAGGATGGGAATCTGAGTTTGTCGTTTTCTCTAATTATATTATATTGATGCCTGGTAAGTTTAGCTTCAATACACATGGCAAGGGCTTCTGTTCCTGTAAGTTGTCTCCTTTTTGTGATGCTGTGGCTTTTGTAAGCAGCCCGATATTTACTGTCTCTTGCCGGTGATGTCGCAGTAACGTCTTTCACTACCTTGGACGCCTCTATTTGACCTGCAGAACGTAAAGTCATGTGAGCTGCAAACGATAGTTCTTCAGAGGAGTGCTTGGTTCTCAACGATTCTGTCTTACGACGTTTTGTTCTATCAGAAGATCCATCAAAGCTTTTTTGAGGGCGACCAATGCTTTGACTTGAAATAATAGCATAGTTCGGGAAATTTATTGAAGTTTCCAACCAATTTTTGTTTTTAACCAGGAACCTTTCTTCTTTTCTATTAGCCTCTTGCCATCTCTTCTTAAAATCAGATATAAAAAATGAAATTTTCTTGTGAACATCAGGAATTAGTTCCTTAGGACACTTTGTACGTGTTTCGACATATTTCTTCATATTTAGTATTTGCTCTTCCAATTTAAGATGACTAGATTGTCTCATTTTATCAAATAAGGTTCTTCTACTTAGAAATATATCAGTGGAACCAGATCCTAAAAAAAGAAGAAAAAAATTGAAAAAAAAAAAAAAATTTTTAATATTTTATTTAAATAATTTCGAGGTCATAAATCGAAAAAGCGCAAATATGCGCAGCTTTTTCTTTTTGTTTCTGCAAGAACAATTCATAGACTAGTGTTAAACTAAAAATTACAGACATGATATGCTATGATGTCAACTAAAACCCTTCAAATAAAAATTGTTACAAAGAAAAGTAATGTTTTTCAACACGTCATGTTTAAGTAAAATTTAAAAAATAATATTAAATACAATACATCAACTTCAATTAAAAAAATATCAACTAACCTGTTGGTAATGATGTCATGTTAAAAGCACTTGAATAACTGTAAGCACTAACGAATATTTAAACAGAATCCGTGGTGGTGTTTTCACTGAAATCGCAACCGCAACAAATAGTCGCGAGGACGGTCAAGTTTCGATTAACTTTGTCGGGATTCTATCACACACATATGACTCATGCTACAGTAATGTAAGCAGGATACATCTAACTCTCGATTCCAGGCGTTATTTACTCTCTGTTGTTAATTTGAATTTTTGGGGTTTTGGCCAACAATTCAGGTATTTTGCCCCACTGTGAGATGGCTGACGTGTGGTGAGCTGTTTGGGGAGACCGAAGGGTTCATGATCGCGATACAGGACCAAGTCATCCCCACACGCAACTACAAGAAACACATTCTACACGACGCAAAAACACACGATGACAGATGCAGGAAATGCCACACTACACATGAGACGATCGACCACATAATATGAGGCTGTCCCCTTCTGTCCCAAACAGACTACCTCCACCGACACAATCAGGTAGCATCGATCGTTCATCAACGGCTAGCACACAAACACTCACTTATTAAGAACACGGTCCCATACTATAAGTACACACCACAAAGCGTACTAGAGTCAACCTCACATAAGCTGTACTGGGACCGCCCCATTCACACAGACAAAACTATACATCACAACAGACCTGGCATCACACTTGTTGATAAGGTCAACAAACAGACCTATCTCATTGATATTGCAGTGCCTATCAGCAAGAACATGCAGAAAACTCACGCAGACAAGATAAGTAAATACACAGACCTAGCACATGAGCTCCAGAAGCAGTGGAGGCAGGACCGAGTACGTGTTGTACCCATCGTCCTGTCCGCCACTGGTCTGGTGCCTCACACATTGCGCCACAGCCTCAGCACACTAGGACTTCATAAAAACACTTACGCACAACTCCAGAAGGCTGTGGTACTCAACACAACACGCATAGTTAGGAAATTTATGGACACAAGCACCCATCCCTAACTATTCTTCCAAACTTTTTTTTTTTTTTAGACTTGGCAATATGTGCTTTGGTCCTTGACCCCCCATATTGTCTTAGCTGGGGAAACCAATGGTTTGAAACTTTTCGAGATAATAATAATAATAATAATAATAATAATAATTCATTCATTTTAATTTATTTTATAGTCCTGTTAGGAAGCGGATTAGACCGTTAAGTACTTACTTAATTATATTTGATAGACATAAATCTCATTAAGAGATATAATAAAAAGACTAAAGTTATCGAGTTTACCGTAATAAGTAATTAAAGGATTGAAAATTTCTGAACGTAGTATATTGAAAATAAACAGTTAACTCAATATACAAATTTTGTTGAGTTTTACATTGATAAAAATGTATAATTACTATTTAAAAGCAGTAAATGCAATATTTGGATAGAAGACAACTTTTAAGACAATGTGGTAAATAATTTAAAAAATTAATTATCGATGTGTACTTAAAAATCTATCTTTATTACAATATATACACATATATTCACATACAATTAATTTATACCACCAGTGCTACATATACAGTACATACACAAGTAACTTGAGAAGATTGGAATTCAAGATCATAGTTAAATTCTCTTCAAAGGGGAATGGCTATATTTAGAAGCCTTGATTAATCTTTTATCAATATTTGTAATGAGCCATTTCTATGCTATTTTTTTTTATTTCAGAAATTCTTTTGTTTTTTCAAAAGTTTATAATCTGAATACTATTCTAAGTTTCTACTGTTAGATATTTAGCATTTCTTTTTCCATAACTATTAAAAATGTGTAGATAGTCTATTTTAATTTTATTTTTGTTTCTGAGTTTATAATTTTTTTTCAAAATAGTTTAATGTAGCTTGATTTAGGAATAATTTTTTTTATTATTAAATTATTTAAATACTTATATTTTGGCCATAAGATTCCATATTTTAACATTAGTTCTTGTCTAATTTATTTATACTTACTAATTATTTTAGGAAACACATATACAAACTACAAAATAAAATAATGAAATTAATTTTTTAATTAAGGATTTGTTATATTAGCCCAGATATGAGGAGCTTAACTAATTATTGACTCGAAGAATGCATGATAAATCATCATTTTAATCTTTGTGGGCAAGCTATCTTTAATGTGGAAAAATATTTAAGAGAGAACATTTTTTTTATGTAAGTTTTGATATACTTGGACTACATATAAGTTTTATTTTTAACCAAGATATTGAAATTCTTCCACTTGTTCGATTTCTTTGCATTTTATGCAGTATTTGTAGTAAATAGTAAATGGTACAATATGAAGTTCGTGAGACTCTTAAATGTATTGTAAGGCAAGAAACAATTGCTACGCTGGAATTGTTTAGAGGAAGTTCCGCTTGTTAAAGGCTGATTGTTATGAAGGAACTTGGTTACTACGCAACACGGACGTTGTGTGTGAGAAGTGTTAGAAAAATGGCGCTATAAGGAACAACACGTTAATGCACAAGTTTATTGTCCTCAAAATGAAAGATGACCGGCGGAAGTTTGAACTGCGCAGCCCTTCCGGTAGCTGATCAATTATGTTTTCCTTTCACAATGGACGCCCGTCGTTTGTTTTCACTGAGAAAGACATGTTGATAACGCCAAATTAAAACTTCTCTCGACTATTTACCGTTATTTCAATACCAGTTGCTAACAATAAGTATTTATATAAATAAATAAATATATATTATTTATAAATACAATGCTCTTTTGCAAAGTAACAAGCCTTTACCGTAATGGCGACGTCCAGTGATAAACTCATACGGAAGTGCCTGACCAGAGTAATCGATGATACATGCGCAGATCTCACAAAAACAGGGCGGCCATCATTCACTTGGAGCACAATAGGGAAGTAGAAGATAAATACTGCTTCAAGAAATAATGAGTATCCTCCTTTATATGTTGATTTGTGCAGTTGTGATTAAGATAGGATTGATTAAAGTAAACTAAAGGGAGATTTTACTTTAATAAAACTAATCTGTTCTTTACTATGTTCTTATTCCCATCGATAGAAGGAATTGGAACGTTCTACCAGTACGAAGATGTTACGAATCCTGACAACGTGCTTCATAAGGTAATTAGCGGCATCATATAACATGGTATCGTGGAATCTACAGTGGAACAGGTGCAGTTAAATCGGTAATCCAAACGCAGATATTAGGAAGTTTGTTTTAATAAGAAGATAACGTAAGTGACTCTTTGATTATCCTAATACACAGAACACTGGGGTTAAATTATATACTACAATTAAAACCTTGAAGATAAAAAAGAATTTTACGTGAATGAACTTTGATATTTTAAAGAGATATTATCGTCAACAGGAAAACAACTAATGGATATTAGTCCAAGGGAAATTCATGCGAGATTACACATTTGTTAATCTGGTGAATTGCAAATTAACTTTTAATAAAAGAAACTATTAAGAAGTTAATTATAGGGAGAAAGAATTATCAAACGATATAATTACACATACGGTGATTGACCATATTGAAGATGAGTAGAGATAATAATTTATTCACATAAGGTGATTAAGCTTATTGACTATGATTATAGATATTAATATTTTCACAGAAGGTGATAAAGCATATTAATTACACATAAGGTGATAAAGCTTTTAGACGCTGTTTAACATTTAGAATTTAGAACATTAATAGGATTAAAGTACAATCCAAGTGAACTTTATTGAACTTTACTGTTTTTCATCGAAAGGATAGAAGATAATAATATTCCTCCACTATAATAAAAAAACTGTAATACTTAATTTACAATTTTATGATATAAACTTTTCATGTTCAATAGTTGAAGATTATTGTTGGGTCCAGTTGTTTATTATACAACACTACATATAGGTTTACTATTTATTTCACTACAGGTCAAAGATTATCATTAAATGCAACATCTCTGTTAAACCAATATTTATAATTATTTACCAAATATCAAAATATTCCCACAGTATTCAAGGTCTTTTTTCTAAACATTTTAATGAAAATAAAATGTTACAGCCTTTTCTTAGTGAATTTTCTTTTAGGATTAATGAGAAGGAGTTTTAATTAAATGTACTTATCTATTATAATAATATACAGAAACTCACGATAATATTACACAACTATCTTCTTTACTCCTCATAAACCGATATTTCGAACAATCTATCCGGTCATTCTTCATCGGGTTGAAAAGAATAAATTATTTCTTTCCACAGAATTACATTGGAATAACTAAACAAACATGATCAATTAATATATCCAAATAATAAACATGATATGGTATGCAATTAAGAAATGTCAAACATTCTACAAAACATAATACTAAAATAATAGACATGATATGGTATACTTTTAAAATATAATTATTAAATGACAATCAATAAATACATTTACAATATAAAATATTATTGTCTCATATTATATCAAACACTAGTAAACAACAATATAATCATCAATCAAGTTCATTAATCATTTAAATATAATTTCAGTTTTATCTGTTTTTCTCTTAACTAAGTATTTTTTAAAAATCCTAAGTGACATTGCTGAAACTTTTAAAGTTTTGTCTTTATTGAAGCATTTATTTGAATTTATATAATATGATTCAATGAGCAGCCTATCTAATTCATTATTGCATTTGTAAACTACTTTCGCAATGGGGTCAATGTTATTGAATTTTAATGCATGATATGGCCAGTCTGATATACAGTGGTGGTCAGAATTATAAGGACAACTGAAAATTTCACAGAAAAAATTTATTTCTGAAGTAAATAAAGTGAAATTTATACATAAAATGCTTTTTTATGCTAGAAATCATTGTAAAATGCAAAACATTGGAAAATGCAAAATATGAATGATTTGCCGTATTAAACAAAAAATGTCATTGTAAAAACTGGCCAAAATTATAAGGACAATGAATGTTTTTGGCCTAAAACATACTAATAATTAATAATCTCCCCCTTCTTCTCAATCACTTTCATCAGTCTTGACGTCATAGAGTTTGACAGTTCCTTAAGAACGTTTTTAGAAATGTTTTTCCAGGCTTTTTCGATGGAGGACATAAGTTCTTGCTTATTTTGATATTGAACACCATTTTTGTATACTTCGTGTGCCAGAATACCCCACAGGTTTTCCACTGGATTTAGATCTGGGCTTCTGGCCGGCCAATCAAGTAATTTCACGAAATTAGCATCAAACCATACTTTCGAAGTTTGAGAAACATGTACTGAGGCATTGTCCTGCTGGAACAAAAAGTCTCCACTTGTAATTGACGGTGCTTCTGATAAAAGATTATTGCCCAATATGTAAATATAACTCTCAGACTTCATTTTGCCCTGCACAAAAACTATTGCAGTGGTTCCGCCAGTTGCGAAACCTCTTCAGACCAGCCACTGAGCCACCTCTAAATCTATGGTTTGCGAAAATTTCTTTTTCTTTACGGAAATCATACCAGAAGTAGCGAAAACCATCTGGTCCATCCAAATTAAACTTTTTCTCATCAGAAAAGATAATATCATCGCACTTCTTTTTCCATAGTAATGCATTTTTTGACAAACTCCATCCTCAGTCTCTTATGAACTTTTGTAAGAGGTGGTCGTGACCTAAGTTTTCTTAACGAACCTTTTTTTCTTTTTGTAAAACATGTCGAACAGTTCGAACACTGCATCGTAAGTTTAATTCCCGTTTAATTTCCGTTGATGTTTGTTTTTTGGAGCAAGCTCGCCTTATTATCATTCTTTTCACAGGCACAGAAACCTACCTATACGTCTTTGCCGTCCATATTTTTCGGGATTTTTAAGAAAATTATAAATAACCGTTCTCGATCTATTCAGCTTTGTCGAAATTTGATGTACAGTAAGTCCTGAACTTTTAAAAGCAACCACTTTCCCTTTCTAAAACTCCGAAAGTTTCGTACCTAGTGGCATGACTGAAAAAATGGAATATGACGTTCGCAATCTCTTACTATGCATTTATATCGTCTGGGAGTGCCGTGTGCTGAACAAAAAACATGCAAATTTTGCTTTTTAGATCACAAAAATAGCATTGTCCTTATAATTTTGTCCATATCACAGTGCTGTCTAAATCCAAAATACATTTTATGAATGTGAATTTCCCATATATTTCCATAAAAACTAATAAAAAATGCTGCATTTATCGTTGGTTTCCAGCCATAAAATTTGCATAATTTTCCAGCCAACTGTAACCAAGTTTGACGATTTTTTCCCTTGTCCTTATAATTTTGACCACCACTGTATTGGGTTGTTTTTTCTTGAAAGCTCTAATATGTTCTGATAAGCGTTCTTTTAGCGTTCTGGAAGAAATTCCGTAGTAGATTTCATCACAATCTCTATATTTATAAATAATTCCCATATTCAGAAGATCATCATTTGATGTTTTCTTATTTAACTTGAATAGTTTATTATCTTTGAAATGAATAATTTTTATTTTATTTTCAATACATAATTCTTTAATTTCCTTATTAATTTTTAATCCAATTGGGAGGCATATATTATTTTTATATTCATCCTGATTCTTATTTACCTTTACCTGTTTTTACCTTTTATATTTTTTAAATAAGATTTAATAACATCAATATCAATAACTTTACTGAGGTCAATGAAGAGCATTTATACAAAT
>JAFIDM010000001.1:67493431-67504842 GCA_023159025.1 Thereuonema tuberculata
GGAAGAGGAAGAATTGACAGAGAACTTGTTGAAATGCAGTTATTCCTCCTTCCTGTTGCAGTCCGAGATTCCCGGGCATTTTTGGGAGAGAATTGTTTGCTAATTATAATTGAAAAGGAGTTAGTTTACTTAAGTCATCTCAAAAATTGTAAATGGAATTCGAACGAACATCAGATGGAATTGGCGTAACAACGTTCGATATCCGCGTGGTAAGAATGCATAAAAAAAAAAAATGTTTAAAAAAAAGAAAGAATTACAAAAAAAAACCCCCAATAATTCTCACCAAAAATATTCATTCACTTATTTTGATGTTTTTTTTTTATTTGATTTTTACAAAAATCGAAAGGTCTTTTTTAGGAAAATTTGAGCTTTGTAGGATAAACATTTCTTGACCTATCTGACTGAGAATGAACTGAAGTCTCAAGTTGGATGGACAGTTTTGATTTACGGACATTTTCAAGAACAAAGTCTTTAGGCATTTTGTTTGTTTATTTTAGCTTCTTACTTATTGATATCATATGTGTCAAAATCAATAGGATACTATCTGTAAAATTTCAGCAAATTTCAGACTCCAGGAGTCTGAGTTATTGATGAAGTCGTGGACATTCGTTTTTTGATCTAAAATTGCACTTTAAAATCTGTGCGTTCTGTGCGTTCTTTGTTTTATTTTACTGTAAAAATGTACTAACGCACGTTAAATCTTTTGCGCTTTAAAACTTTTGTTTATTCTAACCGTTTTGCTTTTCCAACATATATGAAAGGTCTTACTGTAATTTGCTGCAGTAACTAGCTATCAAGATGGTATAAAAATATTGCAGTTGAAAGGAAGATTTTTGCAGAATCCTATGAGAGAAATAGATACATAATATTTGCTTCACACACATACAGTGTATCTTTGGAATAAATGGAAAAAAAAATAATCCTTTCTCCGAATTCAATAAAAGATTAAGTAAAGCAAAATTTTAATTGTTCTAATTATATTTAGAATTAACCGTAGACTGTAGTATTGTTCGCAAATTTCAGGTTACGAATTGATCATTTTAAAAAGGCTCTCTCAAGAAATCACTAAGTATTCTGCAAATCGTAATGAAATATATGATATTAGTTGTTTTTTTTTGTATCCTTCGGTATCATAAAAAGAAATCCATTGCTTCCTTGGAGATATTCTGATTGGATAAATAATCACTTTCCATAAGAGTGATCAGTTTGTAGAGGATAAAAATATGGACTATTCCAATTCTAGATTTAATGCTATCCGACTTCTTTTTGTAAGGTTTGAATCAAAGATGAAATTTTCAAATCAATTCCAAGAATTACTGATAAACTAACATTGATTAGTTTGGTAACACACTGCATACTATCAGATGACTTTTGTGAAATTTCAAGAGCTTACAAAAATGAATGCAAGTATGCCTGTTGAATTCTAACTTTAATTTAAATAAATGGTTATAAATAAAGCCCAATGGACCACTTGAGGTTTACGCCCCTATCGACGTCACGTATGACGTGTATCCCACATACGGCGATAGATAATGGGATAAACAAACATATAACTTTGTTTGAATTACTTAGAAAATCGTCGATATTTGATATTTCAAGACGATGGTTCAATACTGTGCAGATCCAGTACTGTAATAATTGTGTAAAAACGCTTGGAATATCCTTCTTTAATATAATATTTCTTCTGTATCTAAACCGGTTAAAACAAAGCACGTGGCTTTGTTTATCCCACATGCGAAGCACTAGCGTGGTGGGATATGTTGTAACTACGAAGCTCCGCCTATCCTCAAGTGATCCATTAAATTATATCCTTCTTTGAAAATATATTGCTGTCGCCTTCTTCAATAGACGGTAATCAACTCTATATCCAATCTGAAGATTTTGGAAGGCTTACAATCGTTGCATCCAAATCAAATCTTCTAGTTCAGCCTCCGTATCTATTAGGGTTAAAATGAAGCACATGGCTTTGTTTATCCCACATGCGAAGCAGTAGGGTAGTGGGATATTTTGGAACTACGAAGCCCCGCCTATCCTCAAGTGGTCCATTCACTTATGTTAATGCTTTCATATCTAGCTTTAGCAACAAATATTTAAAAATAGATAGCAACTTCTCAGTAGCTTTGCCATTGCATTGATTCTATGTTAAGAATATGTATGACTTAAGAATAATATGAAACCACGTAATGCTTGCATTGTACATACAGTTACATTGTTTACAATGTTACATACAGTAACAATTTATCTACATTTCTGATATGAATCATTGCATTCTACAGTAGATTAAATCTTAAGTAGGTATGTGTAACCGTTTTGCTTCAGTTACCTGTTGTTCAAATCCTTTGCGAAAGATATTCCAATTTTTTTTTCTAATGTTTAATTTAATATTAAAGATACTAATTTTTCTGTTTTTCCATTGAAGAAAATCTCCATTTTGCAGTCAAAATTGTTTCCTTTGATCTTACGTAAATTTTTTATCAAATAATTAGATTAAAAAAGAATATGTAAATAAAGCTTTTGGTATCTGAATCTGTTTGATTTAACTGTTTAAGATCTTTAGTCTTCATCATCTAGAATTAATCATTGGTCAAAAGTCTAGAAACTGTTGATGCAAATGGTAAACAAGTGACTTTCAAACTAGAGTAAATAAGTGAATAAAAAATTCTCCAGATGGATTGTTAAGGTATTTACCTTAATATAAAAGAGAATCTACTAATATGTTAGTCATTTTGTGTGACACCTATTAACAAGCTACCTAACGAAAAATCAAGATTTTTTCTCTGCGTTTCTCAGCGTGTCTTGAGTTCGCTTCTTCATAAACATCTGAGGTCTGCTGGGATAGTTCAAAAGATTTGAAACTGTTTCCACGATATAATTTATGACTATGTTGACATCGTTCTGCTCTTTCTTCTTCTGATCGTATGGATATAGAAGCCATTTTTTTCCCTTTATTATTTGAAACTGATGAAGCTTCTAGAATGAGAAAAAGCAAAGAAAAAATCCTCAAGGTAACTGGATAAAGAAAGATAATTCGAAAGTTATTCCAGTAGTTGGTGATCTCAGTAACCTCAACTTCTTACTCTACCAATTCGTTTGATACTTTAAAATGATTAATAAGGTAACGTTGAAATTAATATGACAAAACAAAATTCTGATTTTGCCTTTTGTTTTTGTTTTCATGAAATAAAACTCTAGCATAACTTTTGTGTTTTTAACCGAGGAATGGTAATATTGGCTGAATCAAATATTCTTAAAGATTTCGTTAAATATACAAGTAATCAGAGATAAGAATTCTAGTTGGTATCTTATACAAATTGGTAACTCCTAAATTTTTAAAAATTTACTTTACTAAATTTACTTTGCAATTTCGAGGAATGGCCGAGCGGTCTAGACGGCGCGGCGGTCTGCCGCTGCGGCCAGTGTGCCGGTACCCGGGTTCAAATCCCGGCTTAGGACATGGATGTTTGCTTTCTTTCTTGTGTTGTTTACTCCTTCGTCTTTCGCTTCTTTCGCTGTCTATGGCATCTTTGGGTTTCCCGCTGATCTGGGCTGGTGACAGGAAGGGCATCCGACCGTAAAACCCCTAGCCACATCCGAAATTGAGCATGTGCGCCTTGCTCATCAGCGACCCCACACGGCAGTGGAACAAGCTGTAGACAAAAAAAAAGAATTTGCAATTTCGAGGAACAAAAAATATTTCATTTCAGCTGACTGAGTAACTTTTTAAGATATTAGTGTAGATGTTTAGTTTGCAGGTCATGTATTTTGGCCCACATTGCGTTACTTGTAAGTTAGATATGTACTAAAAATTCAATGAAATCTTCTTTTTAATTACCTGAACCTGTCATTCAAGTTTCAGTTTCCTAGGTAAATAAATACTTTTTAAGTTATCTTGACACGCCAACTGTTTCGATTGATTTTATATTTCAAAACTTAAACTTAAACCTTATACAAACTGACTTTTCAAATGTTGCAAACATTTGATAAAATCTAGAAGACTCTGTATTATCTATGTTTATTTAGGGTTATAATTATGAACAGTTTACAGTTGTCGTCTTAGTGTGCCGTATTTCATTAAAAATGTATTCCATATCTATCAAGATGCAATTATATGTTATGAAACATGAAAGTACAGGACTTTTGGAGACCTTTTGTAAGCATACGAACAATGTGTTTAGTAGCTCCACTAAGCGTGTGGATTTAGAAAGAAGAAATTATGAATATTTTTTTTTTAATCTACAAAACATTTCGGAATGGATTTAGTGATTTTAAGTATTAAAAAAAATCTGCTTATTTAAATTAGTACTTAATTGGTTATTTGCACGTGACTTTATTCATAGCATCTGAACGATTAATTTGTAATGATTTTATTAACAATGAATAGATTATTGGGATTTGAATTGAATTTAAAAGCTAATGATCAGTTGTTAACCGGATTAAACTAAAAAGCCTTTCAATAATAGACAGTAGTGTTAGTGCGCTCTATTTCATTGACAACATTGTATTTCTGTTGCTGAATCAATTAACTCATTTCCATGGCGCATTATCTAAGAACTTTCGAAAACGTAATTACAATTAAAAAGAATATAAATTAAAATTAGGAAAGTTAGAATGTCTTCATATAGTTGATTAGCTAATGAGTCTTTAAATTGTATAGCTTAAATGTGAGGAGATACAGTTGCCGTACCAAATTTTAAATACTAATTTGGTAACATTTAGATATGGATCTCTCAATAGAAAGTGATTTTGTAAGCTTTATCTTCTCTTGCAGTTTGTATTAGTTTATTAGTAAGAATGTTTACAGATTCTTAACAGGTGGGTTTTGACCACGAATGGATCCAGTGTTTTCCAGAATCAGTAGGAGCTTACATTAAGAAAAAAAATATCTATCCTTAAAATTTCATCTTCCTAAGATGAGTAGTTTTTGGGTAATCAAGATTACCCCTTTCCATAAGTCCTTCACTACTGGCTCGAAATGTACCGAAATCACTAGAGATCTTTGTTTTAGGATCTTTTTGGAATCTTTTGTTTATCTATTTAGATAATTGAAATTCCAGGATTCACAGTTGTTGAATTAGATTGATGCGGAAGAAAATATATGTAGTATTTAGATTGAAAATGAAGTTGAAACTTTTTATTCTAATCTTTTTTCCTCTCCGATGCATATTGATTTCTCTAGTTTTTCTAAATTTATTTTGCTGAATTTTTGGATCATCTTTTTTCTAAGGAAAATAAATAATAATAAAAAAAATCTCTTTCTCTTAAAAGTTTCTATTTCTTTTCATGGTAATAGCTAAATTAAAGGACTTTTTCGGAATTGTATTGTAACTTATAAATTAATGTTAATTTACAAATTTCATTAATTGACTCGTTTAATTAATCATCTTAATTTTTATTGACAATACTTTTTTTTTGGTTTTTGAAGAAAATAATTGACGAAAAAAAAATCGTTTTCGAAAATTGACTATAATTAGACTCTGTTTTTCGAGAACTTTCTATTCGTCAAATTTATTCAAATCTGTTAATATACTGCATATGGGAAAAAAACTATCATTTTTTACAACAACCGAATAAATTTTAGATAATCCGAAAATTTAGTTACTTTTAGGGGAGAGAGTGACTGATTAATTTTAATGTTAAATTGACACCCTTGCTGCTTCAGATATCTATGGACCACTGTTGTTAACAGTGATGTTGATGCAAGTTTTCTTTCTGTTAATTAATCATCACAACGAATTTTCATGAATAGTTATTCTTTGTTGCTGCGACCTAATAGAAGAAAACATACGTTAATGTCAGTGTTAGCCAACAAACAATGGTCTAAAGAAGAATGGGTGAGACCAAATTATTTTCAAGTGAAATCCTGGAACAGCTGTTTCACGCTCTTTGGCGATCATCAGCCACGAGAAGTCACAGTAAATAACATTACCTTCGTACTGAGGCTAGTATGAACAATACATCGGAAGCGCAATGGTGCCTCAAAGAAAAAAATACGTCATTAGTGAGTTTTTCATTGTGTATTTTTTTTTTCTTTGAGGCACCACTGCGCTTCCTATGTAATAGTCTAAAGAAATACGAGACCAATGATAGTAACAACCTAGGCACGAATTTCCTTCTTTTAGTAATGTAATATAATGTGGTGAGCATGGGTGGCTTGACAGCCGAGCACCGCGACCTCAAAGATCTATTGTGCTATCCCACGGAAATAAGGACAGACGGAGAGAAAGACTGAGAAAGGATGGTGTGAGAAATGCAGGAGAAATGGGAGAACCCCGGGAAAACCTGCCCTGCGCGGATCGCCACCATCAACGAAACCCACATGAGAACCGAACCTCGGTACTCAGAGGTGAGAGGCCAGCCTTCTTTAAGTAAGTGCCACATATTATTCTTCCACTTTCTGTTTTGTTTTTTTTTTATTTTAAAAGAAATTAGATCTTTGATAAAAATTTAGCTAATAACGTAAAAGTTCCCAGCTGACATAAATAAAACTCTAAGTGATAATATTAAAATTTTTAATTGGTTTTAACTTTTATTCTGTTAGTTACATCTTTTGCAACTTTGGGAGAATATTTTTTATCAAATATTATAACTTGTTACATTTAATTATAAGTATTAATTTGAATTGGAGGGAGAAGTATTTTTTTTTATTCTTTAGAAAATGAAAAATAAAACTGACTACAAAAGTATCATTGACTTTATGATGGTATATAGGAATATTATTTTTGATAGTGTATTTACTCCTTTACTTATATTGACAATTTCCAAAACCTGAAATAACTCGGAGCCAAATACGAACTGGCTAATGTAAAAACATTGTTTTTTAAACTGAATAAAATCTCCTCTTGAGAATAAGAGGAAAGCCATTTAAGATATCGATTATAATTATATGTAAATTGTTTTAAGAAAATGGAGATGATTATTTTCATGCTAAGCATTTTTTTTTTTCGTTTTTAATTGTGATCGGTTCTTGTATGCGTGATTTTTAAAGCGTGAGCAGCAGCTGAGCACGCGCAATTTGGCTGCGGCTGATTCCGGGCATTACAACGACCGGAGCGACGCCAGAACCACGTCAGAGACAACACCGCCGTTCGCGCAAGAGCATCAGAGCCAGCGGTCGGTCGCCCACGCCAGCACCAGCATCAGCAGCGCCGGCAGAAGCCCGACAGAACCCCTCTGTGTCTGTCTGTCTCTCGATGTGCCATTCGGATGCTAAGAGGCGGTGGGTGTAGGTGGTTGTGATGTGCTCCTCCTCCTCTTGAGGTCGTCCAACGATCCACTCGGATAAAAAAAAAAAAACAACCCAACGTGTCTCGCAGCAGCCGGGACCCCCTCCGAAAACCTCGTGCGGCCAAGTCCCCTTCTCTCTCTTTCTGTTTAGGGTGAGTATATGTCTCCATCTCTTTTGCTCGTGGCGCGCATTTAGGGAGGGTTTCCAAATGACGCTCTCGACTTGTTTGCAGGGGTTTGCACGGGTAGTGGGTCGGAATAAGTGCGCTCTATCGCGGCACCAGCGCTTCTCTTATCACCGCTTAGTTTCACCGATCGGCAAATGAATACAACATCGCTGGATCGCGTCTGTGAACTTTGACCTTAAAAAAAAAAAAAAAAAAAAAAAAGAATCACCTACAATTTATTTCTTCAATTTTCTTAATTGTTTGTCCTTCCCAAATCTTTACTGAATTCGAAATTTGTATGTTCGCATACATTTGCATCTTCGCGGAATTCATATTCAATCGAACATCAATAATCATTGTTCTTTACGTCGGACTGCTTATCCTTTCTCTGATTATCGACAGAGAAGTTTTATTATTATTGTTTTTACCTGATTAAAATTTGTCTTAAGTATTTAGTACTTATCAGCTAGTTTTAATTCGTATATATTTCAAAAACTATAATATTTTGATTCTTTTATAATTATATTTTTTAATGAAGCTGTTGATTGATTTCCTATTGATCGACAGAGTTAATTAGAAGTAATTTTTTAAAGAAAATAATTTGCTTTATTCAAGATTTTTCTTTAGTGTTCATATAAATATTTCTCGTTAAATATCGTAAACGTTGCTGTTTAGTAGAAGTTTCTTTATCTCTGCTTTTGCTTCTGTTGTCGTTCTCGAACTCTCTTTGGTCCGAAGACACGCAACTGGAAAACCACAAAGTCCAAGAGTAAAGCATTGAATCAAGCACCCGCTCCTCCGTTGGCCTCTTTTCAGTTGTGGTCGCTTTTTTTTCTATGTTTTTCCAAACGAAGAAAATGTCCCAACATTGATTGAACTTGGCTGAATGAACATTTCATCAGGAAGAGATGAATTTTATTTAATCAATCCATCTGTTCTTTCAAAATAGATTTTCATTTGCTTCTTTTTGTCATTACGCCAGATCTCCGTCTTAGTGATCTGGGAATAAGGAGAAAATGAGAAATTTTGACAATTAAATGAAGATTGTTGCAGAAGAAACCTAATACGAAGTTTATAGTTAATTTTTAATAGAAGTCCGCAATTGGGGTGAAAACAAAAACTACAAAGAGGAAATGTGGAAGCATTTTCTGCAACCTTTCAGATTGAAAATAAAATTCAAGTTAATTTCTGAGATTTAAAGTTTGTGGACTCAAAGACCAAATTTAAGTTCTCCATTATATTGTAAGATATCAGTTCATTGTAAGGAATATAATATTTTCATAATCTTTCGTTCTCTTTTGTTTCCTGAATAAGACGATTCAAATGTCATAATACATTCAAAAAAGTAACAATATTAAAACGCGTTAAATTTTTTTAACAGATAATTTCGTTATGAAATAAAATACTCATTATTCGTACTCATTTGTATTCGAATTCGAAATGTGAAAAAAAAAATACAGGAAATGATGTAAATATTTTCTAGAATCTTCACTTGTGTTGAACGTAATCAGCTATAACAGAAATTCCAGCTTTTCGTTTCTGTAAACAACAAACTTCAATACCATATATTTGTATAAAAATATGTAGGTTATTCAGATGTTGGTGCTTTTAAGATTTTGTTGATTATTTTTCCTTGACCGACTTACCACAGGTGGTAAAACCGACGATTCTGACTTTCAAAAATATTCACTAAATATTTATATACTGTAATACTTTGATATTGAGATACTTTACTTTCGATCCTCTTTTGATTAGTAATTTTTATATTATAGCCTTCGTTAATGTATTATTTGAATTTGCGTTTGATTAAATAGAAGAATTACTTTTTCTGATCTTGAATTTATCTTTAACGTAATAGGAAAGTAAATAATAATTATTTTTTTATTCTTTTACTTTTTCTTTATGTAAAAAGTAAAGATTTATGTAAAGAGTTTTGAAAATTCTCTCTCGTTGTTGCTTTACCATGCGTTCGCAGGAGAGAATGAGGCCTTTCGAGGTTATTATCTATTGCAGATACCATAAGCAAGGAATTCTCTTCAGGAAAGGCCTCTGCAGTTGTAGAGTACTAAGCCCGAAGAACGCAGGACCGTCTAACTCGCTTCTATATAATTATTGTCTACTGGGGTTGTGGATCTTGATATGTTGGCTTTATGAACATTTTCAGAATCGTAGGCACTCTACAGATGAGAGGAGATGTTGCTCACAAAAGCTCTTGTTGCGAAGCACTGTCCATTTCTACCCGAGCAGTAGTGAAACGCTCATTTTTCTTCACAGCCTCTCTCCTGTCGAGTTTAGACGAGGCACAGAGCCAAACTTCTCTTCCGTTTTTTTCCCCTTTTCTTTTTGTCCAAAGGTGGGGGAAAAATGTAGAATAATTCTGTCTACATGACGCCTGTTGTCGCCATTCTCCCAACCCGAATAAGGAACATGTAACTTGCTCGTATTCCTTCAGCTATTTCTTCCACTCATCTCCCTTTTGTTAACCTAAAATTAAACAATTATAAGTGGTATCGTTAGTTATTTAAACTTACAAGGTCAAAACAGAAAGAAAAAAAAACCCCAGAGAAATGGCTAAAAACAAGATTTACTTTCGGTGTTAATTGATCGTTCTACCACTGAAATTAAACAGTAATTTTACGACTTCCCAACCTGCATTTTGTTAGGTTTACGACAAGTCCTGTCGTAAAACAGTTTAATTTGTTGCCTTTGAACGAATTTTTCTTCCATTTACTATTTGCTTGTGAAGAATGTATTTTTTTTTATCTTACTTTTGTTTCTGAAGTTGGAAGGAATGAAGCAGCTTTTGGGCATCTGCTTTGCGCCTCTATTACAATTTTCGCTTGCAGCTTCATCAAATCTCGACAATTTTACTTCACCATCGAAAAACACATATTACTTCTTAGGTCAGGGATCATCTTACTTAGATATATCTTACATCAATTTATTCCAGACATTTTCATTTTTTAAGTTTCCATTATATTATGAAGATAAATCAGTCAGCAGTTCCTGTTTTGGAAAATTGCAACACCTCAGCTATTATAACATAGAGATGACGTAAATCGAACATAAATGAGATCTTAGGATTTAATCAGAGGGTTGATGTAAAAAGTTTCTGAAAAAATAAATATTAGATCAACATCAGACGGAGAGAGACGTAATAATGAAATAGTAATGGTATTGCTGTTGGTTAGTATTGGTAGAAATTTATTGAATTTTCAGTAAAACTTTTAAAAACTAAATGAATTACAATATAACAGTACTAAATCTAATATATGTTCAATTTTAGATATTTTTTGTTGGAGATTTTAAATAATTTTAAAGTTTTAGAACAAAAATTCACTTCATTCAACGATTTAACTAAAGTCAAAACTGATGCGGAATTTAGATGCCAGTAGTTAGAACGGAGACCCAACGGATTTTTAAAGAAAAGACTTTGGCAGAGTTGTTTACGTTTAGATTCACGTTTCAGCTTCTCCATCGTCTGAATTTGTGTTAAAAAATAAGCATAACTATTGTTTATTATTGAAAACAACAATAAAACGTTTTTATGTTCTCGAGAATTGGCCGGATTTCAACGTTTTAAAGAGCATTTCTATGTAGTGAAATGTTTAATTATGTGATTACGGAACTTAGGCACCGCTTTGTATATGTTTGTTGGCCTAAATGTGTATGTTTTCATTGAATTTATAAAAATCACTCGCAGCTAAAGCTTATTTGGATGTATTTTTTCAAAGATTTTTCGAAGTGCTTTCTGGTAAGTCTTCATTTCTCCACCCTTTTCTTATGTATCTATTGTCCGTTGTTAGCGTGTAGGCTACTGTGTATCATCTACACAGAACATTGCTTATTGCAATATGTAGATGGATTTTAGTTAAATGGTCCTTAAAACAACATAAGCAGCTGCTTGTTTTTTCTTTCTCTGAATAAAAATGGAGCACGGAACAAATAAGTGTACAGTAATTCTGTCGAAATATTACTTCTATATTTTATTTCTAATTGTTTGTAATTACAAGATTCTTA
>JAFIDM010000001.1:67504942-67524540 GCA_023159025.1 Thereuonema tuberculata
TTGCGAAATATCACGAGTAAAGGATTTTTGAAAGTTAACGTGTAATTAGAACTTGATTTGAGGATAAGTGGCGATGGAATGGAATCTCAGGGATTGTTAAGAAGTAATATTTGAGTATCTTATACATAAATAGGCTACCGTGGATTTTCATCATATCATATGTATGTTCTTTTTTTTCACACACGTGACTTGAACCGATACGAAAGTGAGGCTTGTGCTGTATCTTTTTAACTCATTCATATCTTCTGTTCCTCACTGTTATCTTAGACTGACTTTAAAGTACTGTCGTTATTCCACCCACAGCAACAGGTCCATTTGGTAAATGAATGCATATTAATTCATTTTTCAGAACCAAATCAGAAAAGTCAAACCCGATGTGTCATAAATACAGTTCCTAATGTTAGGAAATGGGTAGATGGGAAAAGGGGCATTAATTAGACAACATCGCTCCCTTGCGGGGGGATTTATGTCGGACGGATGGAAAGAAAGATGACATTTGCCAGCTCAACAAAACCTCGGGTTGACAGGTGGAGCGTTTGCCGTGGTTGATAAGAACACGTTCGCTTAATCTGACTGTCAGATTTCTGTCTTGGGAGAAGGTCTGTGAGACGGACGCCAGATTAGTAACAATTTTTTTTTCTTAATTTATTCCCCCTTCTGAATTCCTCAGCGGAAAAAGAAAAGGAAGAAATAAAAGAACATACGGTCGTAATTAGAGAGTTATGACTTCTTCGCACATTGATATCCCTGGATTAATACTTAAATTAAAAAGAAACTCTTTTAATTAATTACAATCACTTGGTATTATTTTAATCATATTTCAATAATATTTGATTTTATTCCTGGGTTTTAAATTATTACTTGTTTAAGAATAATTGGATTTGTTCTATGAAATTAATTTATACTGATGAATTACCTGCATTTCAATTAAAAATAAATGGTTTGAAAACAAATACTGGATAGAAGTATTATCATATGGTCCCAGACGATTTCCTTTTTAATAATATGTGAGGGAATTAAATGAATAGAAATGAATTTCCCAGAATACATCCGTTATTTTGACGAACGTTGACAAAAGAATTCTGCAGACAATTAGGGACTGGTATGTTTTTATGCGTTACAATCAAACACGAATGTGGAAGAGGGATTGTTAGAACAAAATAATTGGAAAGGCGAAAAGAAAAAAAAAGTACAATAAAATAATAAGATTTTCATGCAGATTCATTCAATGGAAATGTTGGATTCATTCCAATGTTTGGCCTTTCATTTTGATAGAAAACCAGCCCTTAAAGGCTATCTTTGTATTCGTTTCGTAAAACTTCCTTAACATGATTTGAATGTAGCAGATTGGAACCGTTTCTACATTGTACCCTCTAAGGGAAGATGCTTCTAAATAGTTATATTTTAGAAATTATTCTTTGTATACTAATTTCTTACGAAATTCTGATAGGAAATAATTCAGTTCTAATTTCAAAATTAATAATTCTACAAACCGCAAAATTTCTGTTTGAAAACGTAGTTTACATTTGGTAAGAAGAGACATTACTTCATGGAGAAAAATTAGAGAATTCTTTATGATGAAGGCTAACTTCGTTAGACTTGAAATAAATCCTCGAATTATTTGTATGTATATATATACCAAAAGTTGTACCGGTATAGGCCATGCAGGCCTTGGATGCGCGGAAGGTTTCCAGCGATTCTCTACTAGTTAAGGTCGGATGGTCAGCTTTTAACCCTTCCGCCTTTAAACACCTAGCAAGAAACCCGGTACACCATTTGACAGATGGCTGAGTGGAGCCTAGGGTCCTTCTGGAGGAGAAACAACCTTGGAAAAATCCCAAACTTTTAAATTAAATCCATACTCCTTAAGTCCTTAATCCAGCGCCTAAACCGACTGATCTACCGGACCCACATACTGTATACGTACCGTACATGCTCCAATAAACGCCAAGGCTCTTATTGTCGCCGGTCTCTAATAAGCGCCGGGATGCAGAGGGGACACGGCCAAATAGTAGCCGGTCTCTAACAGTAGCCGGGTCTTGATATTTGCCTACCGGTGCTAGTGTTAGCATCCGTATCTTTATAGTCGTGCGTAATATCTTACGGTAATTTGCCTTACAAAATGCCGCCGAAACGGTCATTTGACATTGCCTTTAAGATTCGCGCAGTGGAATACGCGAAAGAAACTTCAGGTGAGGCGACCGCTCGTCATTATGGTGTTGATCCGAAAAGAATCAGAGAGTGGAAGAAACAATATGATAATCTTGTGTCTGCGAAAGTGGACAAAGGTGCAAGCAGAAAGTGGTTAGAAGGAGGAGGAACCAAGAAAGTTAGCGACGAACTTGAAGACCGTGTATTGTCCTGGACAACAACGAAGTCGTTGCGGATTCGAACGACGAATAGCAGCGAAAGGTACAGAAAGACATTGCCATTTAGTCTTATGTAGCATGTGAAATTCAAATAAAGTAGCTGCTTGTAACATTAACCGGTACTTATATGTAAAAATATTGCATTCTGAAGGTTTTTGTTAATAATGGCGGGCCTCTAATAGCAGCCGGTCTCTATTAAGCGCCGGAAGCCGAGGCTAGTTTTGCAAATAAACGCCCGGGGCCTCTATTGGAGCATAAACGATATATATACTTGTAGCTAAAATGGAACATTCTATTTTAATTGTGTGACATTAGTAACAAATAAGAAATTATAGAAAGAACTTAAAACATACTTTCCATTCAGTGTTATTCTGTAAAGTTTCCTTATTTATTTTATTTGCTTTTTCTTTAGAAATACCATGAAGATAACTCAAATAAAAAACCCGTATTTATTTTCAAATTATAATATCCCAAGAATATAAACGGTACAAAATTTCCATTTTCTACAAAAAATACAGAACTATATTTACTTGAAATAATATTATTTTGATAAATTAATGTTATAATACTGGAAATTAAGGAAACATTACCTTAACTCGTGTATTTTAATCGATATAAATGACAGGGAGATATTTGATTTCAGTACAGCCTTTGTACTAAACAGAATTTTTCAATAAGAATCGGAATTCTTCCAATTGACATGTTTTTCCTTATCACAAGGTGCTTCAAGAAATGGAATTTGAAGTAGGCCTTCTAATAATAAATTATTTGTAGAATTTGGTTAATTTTTTTTTTAATAATGAATAATGTCTTTATTAGCTATGAAAAAAATTTCCTTAAGATATATTAAGATTTTCTTCCGTGAAAGATTTGTACTCCCGATTTCATCTACCTCCATTTCTTTTAGGCCGGGAAATAATTGTAGTTCGTCTCAATTGTAGTTCAATATTGAATAATATTGTTCAATGAATATTAACATTGGCGCGTCTTTTTTTAACGGATCGTCGCAACAATTTATAACGCTCTTTAAAATTCATTCTTAAGGTGATCCAACAATAAGAAAGAAGACATCAATGATACTAAGAGTCATTTAACAATGCTTCGGTGAAATAGGAACCGTATTACAAGTCACTAGTAAGTCTTTTGAGAATTTGAGAAATAAACATTTACCATTTTTTCAGTTTTTTATTAAACTAAACTTTTAAAATTATAAATTTTCTTAATGAAAATAATGAAGGAATTTTTAAAGTTGAAAATTGAAGAATACAGTGACAGCAAATGCATTCATTCAAATAGCTCTTGTAGAAACATTTGCGACTTTATTTACTGTTTAAAATAATAATGAACTCGATATAATCTGAAGAAAAATTATAGACTATTCAATCACGGATTAGCTTACAAATAGTCATAGGCTACTATCAGGATTAAATCGAATTGAATGAATTAAGTTGCGGGACGTAATATAATACTAATACTATTTAGGGAAATTGGTTGCCAGAGATTTTTAAAGCAGGTTTTATTCAATGATGCTGCTTTTAGTAGAAATTGCATCGCTTATGAGATAGAAGTCAAAGCACAGCATGAATTCAATAAACAACAGTATTATTATTTTATAAATATATATATATATATATTCAAAATTCCTTGTACAAAATTTTAAAGGCAGGTCAGGAATACAAAAATAAACTGTATTCATAGTGGAACGTATCTCCCAAATGCCACCCGAATGTGCTTGAAGATACACAAAGGTTCAGTAATAAAATACAACAGGTAAGATGCACAACATGTTTATTAGCTCTATGTTTATAATATTGGCAGAAAAGTGCACACTTAGGTTCCCAATAAGTGCTCAAAATTCCTTCTACCAACAGTAATACACGCCTCAGATACATCGATGCATGGTTTGCCGAACAAAAATGAGAAGCATTTCGCCGACATATCCAAAGCCATATCCTTTCGCGCACTAGTAAGTCTTTGCGGTATTTGAGAAACAAATGTTTACAATTTTTTTAAGTTTTTTATTTAAACTAAACTTTCAAAATTATTAATTTTCTTAGTGAAAATAATGAAGGAATTTTTAAAGTTGAAAATTGATGAATACAGTGGCAGCAAATGCATTCATTCAAGCTGCATTTCTGGAAAAATTAGCGACTTTATTTCCCGTTTACAATAATAATTAATTGTATTATTAATTAATATTAAATTAATCGTAGACGATGCCTTTGAGGTAACCCCAGAGATATGATTCAATGTAGGACAAGTCGAGTGATTGTGATGGCCAAGCGTCGGGTCCGCCTGGCCAATCCATGGAGCCGAAAAACTGCTGTTGTACTCCCGCCCATCAATGCTAAATACTAGATTACTCGACATAACCTGAAGACATTCATTTCCTTCAAATGTGATTTAATTTCTTTACTAGAATTTAGTTTAGATTGTTTAATTTTTTCTAATAAGCCAAATATTTGATTTAATTCTTGAGTGAATTCAAGTTAAAACGTGCATATTTTTCAATCGCATTATTACGTTTGTGACAGCTTATGATTGCAACATTTATGTGCTTTATTTGCTTTAACAACGAAAATAAAAAGAAACAGCAAAAGTTCTTAAATTTTTGATATAAATTTAATTTATATAATTCATCTCCATTTATTTGCTACACAATATCTTTGAAAGTAAACAAATAATAAATTATTTGAAAAATGTTTGCTGAAATTCTACATATTAACATATAAATAAATATTTATATTAAAATTGAAGTGAACAACGCCATGCAACAGTTAAATCATTTAATTCCACTTTACAATATTTTTTTTTCATTTACTATACAACAGTTATTGTTTCTCTGAGTTATCAAAAAGAATGATACCCCGTTTCTTAAAAAAAAGGCCACACAAAAAAATAGGTTCTATTCTGTACTTCTTGTGTAGTTTCGATTTCAGATTGACAAGATCTTCTCACTAAGATTATATTGGAAAGCCAATTTTTGAATTTTAAGTTAAATCAAGTTTAGTTTGAGGTTACTTTCCTCCTTTCCTTCCCCCGCCTCTTGATTTGTAACCACACGTCTCCAATGAATTACTGTCTGTGGTATAATTGTATTCTGAAATCGTGCGCTGCTGTAAGTGGCGGCGTCTTATTCCGAGAACCCAGTCTTGTAACCACTAGCTGTCCTCTGTGTAACCGCCCGGACGTAATGATAAACAACATTGACTTTCCTGAATCAACTGAGCACCTGTTTTCTTCCTTTATTTATGACATTGCATATTGGTGGACTTTGCGAAAGATTGCCGCGTTGTTATTTGAGTAGGCTCTTATCTACTTGAGATTTGAAGTTAGGCATTATTTTGGTTTCAGTCCTCTGTCATTTTATTTTTAAAGATCAGATAACTATTAATGAGAAAATGATTAAAATAGATTGTTAATAACTTGAGACGATATATTGGCTGCAGAATTTGCTTTTCAGTGTATAATAATTTGGAAGTTTGTACTTCTAAAAATACCTATCCATTTTTAAATAATTTTATTGAAATGATTATTTTTAGAAAAAGATTAGGATTTCAAAAAAAAAAAATTGAGATTCCAGTCTATTACCTCCTGTCTGCCTGTTTCACAGAAACCGGTGATTTGTAAAACTGTTGTGATATCTGAAAAGTATATTAACCTTATTAAAAATATTAATTTAAAACTACTATATTTCTTAATCGATATTTTAAGTAAAATGTAGGAAATAAAAGAAATAGCCTAATTGTGCTTTGTGCATAAATACGTCATTGATATCATTCTTTGCTAAAGTTAACAAGAAAATAATTATTTTTGCATCTAATTTATAATTCTTGTTTTAAATTTGTTTAAAAAATTACTGTAAATGTTTTAGAACATTAGAAGGGAACAAATATGATACAAATGGCAGACTTCTTATCATATTAACTGTATGATAAGATAACTTACAATACTGGAATTTGCTTTGGCAGATGCCTTCTAAGTTTCCATTCACAAATCAGAAGCTTTTTAAGATTATTAGTTATCTTATATTAATTAGTATAAGATAACTAATAATCTTAAAAGCTTCTGACTTGTGAACGCAAACTTAGAAATTATTTGTATTTTAAATTGTATACCATATTTTCGGACGGAGGGAGTATTAAATATGGGGGTGTCATTTGATGCATTTCAGTTTAGAGAAAATTTTTCTAACTAAACTGACAATAAATCAGTTTTTTTAGATTTAATTTGAGAATTAATTGCAAGATGACTTATTGTTGTTTTATTTTTTTGAACAAATGGAAATATCTAATTTATTGGTCTTAAAGTATTGTTTAGGAAAAAAAGAAGAATTTTTATTTTATGACTTAAGTATTTCAAAAGTACTTCAAGAGATTGTTCTTAAACATTTGAGAAGATGAACAAGCTGCGATAACGTAGATACATATTATAACCAAAACCACAAACCTATTCCCGTCATTGTATATCTTATCTTAGAATGAAATAAATTTCCACATGAATATCAAATACCAACTGCAATAAATACGGAAATGAAATAATCAATGATATTTTAATATATCGTTTCTTGTGAAACTGTTAAACAAGACAGCGTCATTTTTCCCAATATGGTGGGATAAATGTATTCTAACTTGGGACAACTGACAGTGGGACCTGTCCAACTAGATAAAAGAAACGATTTCATCACCGAACATAGATGCGTCAAAAACATTAAAGATAAAAATGATATCGTGAAAATACCACACGAACTAAATTAGTTTGTGAATCGCAAAAACAACTCACAATTTTCGAATGAATTGGCGAACGAATCGTTGCTCTGTTCACATTGCCTTAGACCTATTCCTTTCACCTACATGGAATCTTTCGTCTATTGATCAAACGAGCTTTCCAAAGCCTGTTACGATTTACGTTCTGACCATATATTTCCAGTTGAATTTCGTCCACAAGTGATATTTTATGTGTTGCTGAAAGAGGTTAGAAGGGTCAGTTCAATAACGAAGGTGAGGATGCTCATATATTACTTCAACCAACACACTTTCGAAATTACATAAAACTATCATTACTTGGGCTGAAGAATGGATTTCTTAAGTTTTAACAAACAAATCAAAATTAAACTGTAACCTTTTTATAATAATAAATTAATTGATTAAAAACTCTTAAACTTTTACGTTATTTACATCTTTTCATTAAAACAGTATAGTTTAAGATTAAGGTGATTTGTTTTTGGCTATATAATAATATATTAATATATAGCTTGTTTACTAATATTGATTATTTTATGCTTCTGAAAGGAAGCCTTATAATCCCGCTTTGTCCGTCTGTCTGTCGACAAGTATCCTACAATGCAAAGCACAATAATCACAACAATCGCAACAATTGCGCCTTTTGCATTCGCAACAATCACATGTGTAATACAGCTCAGCAACAATTATAACAATCACAATAATCGCAGCAATTGCGCCTTTTGCATTCGCAGCAATCACATTTATAATAATAAGGAAATTAAAGCAATAATATCAAAAGCCGTTGCGAAGCATTGTGATTGGTTTACTAATCGGTATCCCTACCTTAATTTTTTTATTAAAATTAGTGCATTTTTTTTTAAGCACTAACTATTTTCTTCAAACGATTTATCAAAATAAGGATTTATAAAGAATAATGATTTCTAATGGGAAAATTTAATGTGCGTGGAACAATTATTAATTATTGTGTGCGTTTTTATTCCTTTTTTATACTTTAATAATTGTTCCACACAAGAAAATAAAAATTAAAAAAGGGCAAAATGTTAATCTCCCGCTAGTAACCACCAGCTTAGAAGGATTTATTTTTAATTTTCCTATTAATGCTTTTTACATACTATATGAAGGGCCATTGTTTTGTTTACTTGTCTTTTGTTTATATTTTGTTGCTTTCACTGAGTTGCAGATGCTGGGTAAATTCAACTGAAGATGACTAATAATCCAGAAACAGTCTGTCTTGAAACCCCGGTATCAAAAATCCCAAAAAGCAGCTCAGTGATGTTTTTATTTGTGTGCGTTTGTATTCATTTTAAGCTTCTGAAAGACGCATTATATCCCCGGTTTGTCTGTCTGGGAACACATATCCCACAATGCTTCGCGACGGCTTCGGTTAGCTCAGTTGTAGGTGGCCTGAATGTTGAATGTTATAGGTAGCCTATTAGCTCAGTTGGTTAGAGCGTAGTGTTAATAACGCGATGGTCGTGGGTTCGATCCCCTCATCAACTTGTTTTTTTTTTTTTTAAATCATTATTAGGAATTCAGTGTATTAACAAGGTTTGAGTTAAGAATGACGATTATTCCATATAAATAGGGGTGGTAAGATAACATGGGGTCTCAAAGAGATTCGCGCGAGCATTTTCTAGACCATCCCGACGCAGTCTATTCTAAAGTAAAGGTGACTCAGAAACCGTTGCGAAGCAATGTGATTGGTTTACTAATCACTATCCCTACCTTGTTTATACCTTAATAATAATTTCTCTTCACTGTTATTATTTTAAATTACAGAATTTAAATTTTTCCTAGGATCTTAATTTTTCAATACACAGAATGAAATTTAGATGAAATTTAATTTGGTGATATTATTTCTACCCTGCTTTACAAAATTTACGGAAATTTAAGAAAGGAATTAATGACAAAACAACATTTCAGTTACAGATTACTATTTTAAAATAAATTTACCAGTTGTTTATGTATAAGATAGCAGACAAAAAGCATTGATATTTTTATGCTTTTCTTGAACTTGTAATTTCTGTTTTGTACGTAGGATAAATTGCACTTTATTTTTAACTTTAAAACAAACCAATTGATGAAGGCTACTGCAAACAGAGAAGAGCTCTGACCATCTGCCCTTGGCCGTGATGTTGTCATGGAAACGGAAAAGAAAAAAATGTTCAATTTTTTTAAGTTGTTTAGATATGATTTGTTTTTCGCATACGAAGAATAAAAAGTCCGCAGGCTCATTTCAACTGAAATAAAAATAAAAATGTTTTTAAATACTAAAATTAACGAAGTAATAAATGCCTATCGATTTTTAATGTTGTAATAATTTAGATTTTTAATTCTATTATCGTTTATTGGAACTTGGAATTCTCAATTTGGTTTCAACTTGATCAGATTCCATTAATTAGGTATAAGCAGTAATTAACAACCTTTAGAGTTTTAGCCGTCAGGAGGCGTGGTTAATTGTGCTTTGAATAGTGGGACAGGTTAATTGAAATGCTTTATAATATAAATAAGATACGAATCTAGCCTTTATGAAACCAATTTGAAATGTTTCGCTCAGTAGCAGAAACTAATCGAAGAAATAACGAGCCTAATGACGCAGTAGCGACTGGATTTTAGAGAATTGCTTAGCTATGTCCACCCGAGAGACCTTTTATAGAGAATTGAGGAAGTTATTATATCCAGTTTGTATTTGTCTTAACAGTGTTGATAGAATCAACTTCGGCTCTCAAGTCTTTTCGAAATTGAATACAATAAAGTCCAGCACTTGCCCCAATCCACAATAATCCAGTGACCAATGATGTAAATAACAATGGGAATGTTATTACGACGTTGGGCTTAGAGCGATATGTCAGGAACCAAGGCTGTTGGCACGATGCTTCATTGTGGTCACAGCCTAGGCATTCTGGAAAGAGAAACTTCAGTCAGTTCGGATCCTGCATGACATTGAAATATTCTACTCCTCAAGAAATCGCTTCCTTCACAAAATTACTTTTCTGTAAATTGTCTATTTTGCTCGGAGACCTTCGAATTGCGTTGAAAGACATCGCTGTGTAATCCATAAAATGTAAGAGATATTTATATATATGATGGTGCTCTTATAGCGAACGGAGTGTAATGCTGCAGAATGTGGCAGATCTTCGTCTATTTTTTAAAAGCATTTGGAAGCGAATATTTCAAGAACAGTGTCTGCGAATGTTTTAACGAATTCATCCGTTTGGAAGGGATCTTACCTTCTTCCGCAGCAGTTGCTTTTCACTTATTTACCCTCCCCACCTTTTCTTCTTTTTCTTTATTTGGGAGAGGGTGTGTGTGTGGGGCGGAAGCAATCTTTTCAGAAACTTTCTCCATCATACTTTTCACACTTGAGACATAAAGATTTATTTGTGAATTTTTTTTTTTATTATTATTTACTTCATCCTCCCTCCTATTTTTTTTCTCGGCAAAACATCTTCCTTTTGCCATATGTATAAGGATTTTGTCGAAAGTAGAAAGAGAGAGACCTCGTTTTGAAATTTGCACATGCGCGCCTGAGTGCGTCTCATTCGGGTGATATTTCTGCCTGGAATGAAAGGAGCCTTGAATATTTCAGTCGTTTTCTATGGTCCGATGAAGACACTATTTAAAGGGAACAGATCTTCAGATTCTAAAGAAAATTTTATGTAGTCGTATTAATGAATGAAAGTAAGAAGTTGTCCTGATTTACTTAAGCTTTCTTTTCTTCTGATTGAAACTTAGTAAGTCAAAGTGGATAAACATTAGAAATGAATTTCCACAAAGAAGAACTCTAGAAGAAAATGAATTCTAATTTATATTTTTTTGAGGAGTTCAAACAATAAAACTTGATATTTGTTTTGGAAATCAAGAATATTTTTCATTTTATGATCTAAGATCGCCATACTTCTAAATTTTGGCAAATAGATTTCGATGAAATTTGATGTGAATCAAACTTAAAGATAAGGATAGTTCTGTCAATAGGGCTTTACTTAGCATTTGTATATATGCTTTTAGGCGTATTTTGCAGAATTAACTTTTATGAGGAAACATTTTGATTTTAAATGCTGACTATAAAAGTAAGCAAAATAGTCTTAAAAAATCAAGATGAGGAAGTACATTCCAATACAGATTGGAGATATTCGAATGGATAAGTGCAGAATGGATTATTTCATTTTTATGTTACGTTGCTTTCCAATGATAACCAGCGTTGATTTGCTTGTAACTATATGGAAAGAATTTCATTGAGTCTATTGACTCTGACATTGACAATTAGCGTTTTCCTTAATTTTTCAATAGTTAGCTAAGTCAAGGCCTTATTTCTATCAACGTAGTTTCGTAATGTTATTCATAACATAACTTCAGCTCTGAAACCTAAGAAACCTAACCATAAATTTGGTAAATGGATCTTCTTTAACTGTTCACTTAAGAATCTACTTTTCATGTGGATTCAGAAAGAGATAGCCCTCTGCTGTAAGACACAGGAAAATAGCAAATATATAACAGGGAATAATGTTGGAAATACCAATTGCTCCAGTTGGAAATACCAATTGCTATTTATTTCATAGTAATCACCATCAGATGGAACAATATGCCGTGAGCTATATCCTTTGATTCTAATTGTAATGCTTCAATCCTTTCAGCTTTTCTACTCGTATAGAAGTGACGGTGATTGTTGTTTGCAATTTTACCATGTTTTTTTTACCATATTTTGATAGGAGTCAGTACAGATGTCATCACCCACAAAATCGAAGACTAAGCTATTCGTCTCTATTCTGTATTCGAGATATTCTTTATTGTCTCAAGCATTTGGTCCTAGAGATTTATTTAAATTGTAACATGAAGATAATAAAAATCAAAGATAATTCGAGTAATTATTACAGTTCTGTAAATTGCCTGATGTTTACGAAAACCGAAACTACTCTTAAAAATTATAGCTAAAACTGTGTTTTGATATTATTGTCTTTGCCCAATGGATTATGGACCGAAACACAACATTATTATTATTATTACATTCTACAATAGAAAGTTACAAATAAAGAAAAATTGCTAATACGTTATTCTAGATGAAAGTCTTTGCATCTCTCTCATATTTGAAATCCTTTTCGTAGTTATATGGAAATGGAAGGAAAACGAACACTTGCTTTCTTAATGTTAATAAGCCATGATTGTTTTAGTAAACATAAGTAATAATTATACTCGAATTCTATAGAAGCCTTTCATCGTCAGTTCTAATAAAGAAATAAGAAATATCTGAAATATTTCTAATTTTATAAAAAAATTCAGATAACAATAATAGAAAGTTATTTCAACTAAGATCTCGTCTCGGAATCGCAGAGGTGCCTCAAAAGCAAAAATAAACAATAAAAAATTCACTACTAAAATATTAGTGAGAAAATTCATTAGCCAACAGTCCGCCGGCCTCAATGAATTTTTTAAAGCATAAAAATTTAATCTGCACATTGAAAAATTCATTGAGGCCGGAGGACTGCTGGCACATGAATTTTCTTATTAATATTTCATTAGTGAGGTTTTTTTATTGTTTATTTTTGCTTTTAAGGCACAGCTGTGATTCTGACGATTACTCCTATTAGCCTCAGTGCTGAGACCTCGCGTCTGCTGGTGACTGCTCCTGGGATGATCGCCAAAGAGAGTGAAACAACTGTCCCAGGATGTCACTTGGCAAACAATTTGGTCTCAGCCATTGTTGTTTCTTAAGATCTCTTTTTTTAAATATAATCTGCATAGTAAGTCAATAAATAAATATGTGAAGATATTAGCATTAAAGGAATAGTTCACGAACTATTGTTTTCCCCTACTCATTTGGGGATATTATCGAAATTGGGAAATTTGTAGGGTTACTTATTGAGTTCATAATGTAAGACCGTATGATACTAAGTAAATTCTGAGTGTTAGGTCATATTACTACATATTTTGACATTATTAGTGTCATTCACTTTCTTCATCGTATTCTACAGGAATGCATCATTAGAAATCTTAATAACGCTTCATCCAAGTAAGCTTTCTTATTTTTTTATTATTCTTGTTTATTTCACTAATAATTTTAATCGTAATATTTGCTCACAGGCATAATGCCTTTTTTTTTATCTACTGGGTTCTGGGACAAGAGGATGTCCCAGACTTTCCAGATTTTCTGGAACAAGCAAAAGGTCCTTCGTAGACGATGACGGTTGACTGCATGGCACAATATAATCCTAATCCCCTAAGCTTCGTCTCCCCCTTTCTTATGAGAGTTTCCAAGAAACTGCTTTTTAAAATTCAGTTATTTTAAATTTTCAATCCTTTTTAGACTTCCATTAATGCAAATAAATTATTTTGTTTCCAGAAATCCTCAAATTGTTTAAAAGTGTTTTTTTTTTTTTTTTTATTAATTGATGCGCATAGAAAATTCGTTAAGGCTAGTGAAGACTGGCACATGTCTTTCTTTATTTTATTTTTATTGTGTATTTCTTGTTTTTAGTTTGGATTCGGAGGTTCCATATTTTTTTTCCTATCTTCTCAAATTGTTTCTTAGGAAGTAAATTCTATTACAATCGAGAGATTACTGTTCTTTACCATCACCTTTTCTTTTCTTTTTCTTTTTTTTTGTTGTTGTTATTTTTAGTATTAAAATGAAATCACGATTTAAATAAAAAAAGAATAGAATGAAGTGAAATATATTCCATTGTATTTCGGTTCATTCCTAGACTAAAATAGAACTGACTGTTTATCTTATATTTTCTAGAAAGTGGTAAGTTTTATCATTTTAAATTTTAAAATCAGGAGAATCGTCAGTAGAATCCCCGAAAATAAGGCATATCAAGTCAGAGCAATTATTTTCGTTCGTGGATATCAAGTAAATGAACTTTGAGATTGTTGTATAGTGAGACTCACCCGAGTCTCAAAAACATTAGAATTAGAATAACGACCTTAAATTGATACCAAAGACTGTTGAAACCATTTGTTCGAACAAAGCCATTTTAAATAAGGAAATATGTTTCTATATAATAGATCGTTCAATTTCAGTTCAATTTGTGTAAGATCTTCAAAATCAGACGAATTTCAATCTTACCATCGAAGATTTAAGAGCAAGCTTTCTCTGATTTCCAGAAATATGAAGTGTGATGATTGCTACGAATATTTTGGTAATAATTATCACAATGACAACAAGATTTTTGAAATAATGGAGAACAAACTACAGTTAGAAAACAAAACAAAAAAAAAAACCAACTTGTTCCTATCTATTCTTTCAAATAAATAAATATGTATATATATATATATATATATATATATGAAAACTTTGTAAATTACGTATTTAATAAATCCTAAACATCTGATTTTTACTATTATTTTTTTTGCTCTGTTAATGTTAAAGTAATATTATACTTTGAGCGTTACTTCTTGTTTACGTTCCCAGATAGCAAAAGTGTAAATGTTTAATTAACAGCCTTTGTTAATTGTTCTTCTTAAAGCTGGGATCAAATATTGACTCTAATGAATTGCAAATTCCAAACCTCTTTTGAATCAAAGTAATTTGATATTCACTAGAATTTGGAATTCAAGACAATCCTATAGAGTATAGATAATAGTGGGAAAAAATAGAAAGGAAAGAGCGATTTGTCAATTGACCAAATGGTGCCGATTTTACTGTGAACTACAATATTATGTTTTATTAGCACAATAAACTTTGGCATGGCAGTATTTACGTATTTTCAAAACATCTTCCTTTCGGTTCTTTTTTTCCTGACTCATCTGGCATCATTACGTTTCGTTGGTTGGAAATGCCATTTAGTTAGAATTTTTGAAATTTTGATATTTTACCTTGTTTCTAAAGTCTTTCGCTTATTTACTAAAACTTGCACTTGCATTCTCCTTTTCGTTGACTGATATATTTGTAGATGACTTATTATCCTTTAACTCTTTAAAAAGATTAAACCATAGCAAACAGTGGAACGATGCGTGCTTCATCTTCGGAAAACTTGTTATGAGCATTATCAGTATTATATTCACAGCCCCAAAAATGGATTTTTCATTTTTTTAAATAAAATTCTTTGGTAAGTCTACATAAAACTAATTTGTCGACTATGGACCATATTAATAGTGAAAATAGAAGAAGGATAAACTCGGATCCAACGCCTCGAATCCAGTTCAGACCATTCATGATAGCAAAACCGTCTAGATCACTCTGCTACGCCTGGCGTTCATACGTGGAAGCCATTGGATGGCTGTTTGTATTTCTGACTGGTAGCTGTTTCCCATGACTCCAACTATTATTAATGACATTTGCATTTGATTACTTATAGTACAACAGTAAATATATCGTCTGTTAAAGCTTTCTCCCAGTTATTTATAAGTTGAATATAAATGTATTAATATAGATATTTATACAAACTTATAATTTATATTTATAATTTTATATTTATAAGTTTGAATTTTTGCATCAAAATTTCTGATTTAAATTTTAAGTGTTTTAGTGAGATGAGAAAGTTAACACTATTTGCTCTAACTGAAATTTCTTGCTACGTATCTTCATTACTACTTTTGGCACTTCACAGTTCTTATAATCTTCTATTCATTCTTCCTGCTTTATTCTTTATGTGTTTGTATTTTCTTTTCCACTTTATTTAAATGTGTTCATTAGTTTAAAAGCCTTAGCATGTCTGCCAGGAATAACATCTTTAATATTGCCAATTAATCTTTCCCATGGCTCTTATTTAAAATTCCTTATTACTATTTTTACAATTTTCCTCTCACATATTTTTTTTTTAATTTTCAGCTGTTTATGTTAAAATAGGCTTATTGCTTACTTTAAGAGCATTTGATAGTTCGTCAGTCCATATACTAAGACCAACCTTTCAACTTTAAATATTTTTCTTTCTAAATCTTCTTCAATTACGTTATATGCTACCTAAATATAAACAATGTATTGTTAAAAATACGATTCGTGAAGTTTCAGGTGAATAGTAGGATACTGTCTTGCAAAAACAGAACAGAACGATGTAGCAAATCATCGTTTGGCGGCGATACAAGTTGACATACGGTTATCCTCTGACAGATTATGTCAGAGATATTGCCATTATTGGGCTATATTCCGTGATGGCTGCAAACTGCCTTCCCAGCATATCCCACACCTCTTCATTGTAGAGGTCTGGAGACCTGACTGGCCATAGGACGGTAAGAACCCTACGGAGGCATTTTTGAGAGAGTCTTATCGTCGGAGGTCTGGCATTACCATGCTGTTAAACAGTTCCTGAAAGGCGTGACTACATGGGCAACACAATTAGATGCAGAATTCTGTCAACCCAGGGGCTTGTTGTCAAAGTACCTTGTAGCAAAACTAGAGGAGACCGGCTATCATAGAAGATGACTCCCAGGCTGAATGCTAATGTGATGGCCACGTGCCTCTCGAACACTGCAGACGCTTTGGAGCGATGACCACGCCCACTCCATACACTGTACACTAAGGCAAAAGAAAACCGGGATTCGTTGCTGAACACCAAAAGAATGGAGGGCAAGGTGGTCCATTGGTGTCGTTATGGTCACTCTCATGATTACACGATTCCCTGAGCACTTATTTCGCTAGGACGAACAGATCCTTCGTGAATCCATCTGGGTCCACTCTTGTCAATAAAGGTTGACTGCCGCATCGCTCCAACCAATATGATTGCATGATCATCGGACTTCACTTAAGCCTGTAACCCGACCTCTCTCAAACTCGCTCCAGTACTACAGAATTGTGCGTCACAAAAGCATCTTCACAGACTAGTTAACATAGCGAAACAGCAAAAGCAGTCAGATATATCTGTTCAAGCGAATGCTGCTGCTTATATTGGCCTCAGAAGCCACCTTCTCATGCGCTCCTGGTTCCTTTATAGGCGACGAAAATTTTACTCATTTGCATATATAAGCGAAAGGCTTTTGAACACCGAGTTTCAATTCTCTCATTCTATTCTTTTAGAGGTACTTTTTTTTTGGGGGGGAGGGGGCAACAACAGACAGTAAATCTAAATATCATCTGTGTTCATGCTAATTTGGTTTCGTTATTATACATTTAAATTTTTCCATCCGTTTAGATATATTTTGGACAAGGAATTTTAAAAGTGAATTCAAGACAGTGAATTAAGTCTCTGAATGCAGTTAGAAGAATCATAGAAGAATTGGTCTTTGTTGATTAGCAATCTAATAAATGAACAATAACCAAGGTTCGGAATCTTAAAACTTCGGATTTTGCCATTTCAAGTTTTTACGGTTTTTTTAACCGTATAATTATTTACTGCCTTTAAAATCGTTGAGTAATACTAAACATTTGTATTGTATTTTATAGAAGTCTAACGTATTAATTTTAATTTTAATTATTTAAACTTTTTGAGTAAAGTATACGATAAATCTAAATAAGAAAAAAAAAAGCACCTTTCAGTTTGAGGATGTCGATTTACTAAAATTATTTTGTCTGCGGATTTTAAGATAATTTTAAAGAATTTCGTAGCAAAATAAATCGGAATCAACAATGATGTAAATAATCATTGTTGATTATTACGACTCTGCCAATAGTTGAGTACAACAATTTTAAAACAATTATAAAAACATCAGAGATTTTAACAATCAATATGTAATACTCCTGTCTTTATAAAATGGAATAAATAATAACTTTATTGTATCATTTTTCGCAGATTAGTTGTTCCTGTTATTTAAAATCCTACTAAAAGCGTTACTACGTTATTTTATACGTAAGCAACAGCTGTTTTAATTATAAAAAGGAAGAAATGTAATGCGAAATACGATGTATTAAAAATAACGTAGAATTCTTTTACTAGATTATATTACCATTATCAAAGATTTCAATACAGTAGAGACGTGAAAACTCGGCCTAATGTGGACCGAAGGATGAGCGAGTTTGTGAAACTGCCGGGTT
This sequence comes from Thereuonema tuberculata, assembly GCA_023159025.1. Classification (NCBI taxonomy): domain Eukaryota; kingdom Metazoa; phylum Arthropoda; class Chilopoda; order Scutigeromorpha; family Scutigeridae; genus Thereuonema; species Thereuonema tuberculata. The sequence goes on from JAFIDM010000001.1 coordinate 67,522,960, forward strand.
ATCGGGAAAGGTGTTAAAAAACTTTTTGGCAATAATAATTCTTCTCTAGTTTCCACCACTGTTTTGTTTTCTCTGTTTTCAAATTTTAGTTTTCTTTAGTATAATAATTGTAGCTACGTTGTTACACTCACAATGTTTACAATGATAACATTAAAAAAAGAAATGTCATCTTTCTTTGTTAAAACCTAAAGGTAAAAAGAAATTAAAAAGCAAAAGGTAATGCAGCAGCATCCAATGCATTAAATTATAACATGAAACCAACGAAAGACGACTTTACTTTCTTATAACTCAATTATTACTTGCATTAAAAGGTTCAATAGAGTTTATGAGAAAGGAAACTAGGGAATTATTTATTTTTTTTAATTATCAAAAAGAACACAGATTATAACATTCGTAAAAAACAAAACAAAAAAAAACAAGTATACATTCCGAATACATGTTTTACTTTCCACACGTTTTTGTTCTTTGATTCTGCATAAGATGCTTTTTTAAAATAAGCATCATATATTTTTTTAGAAATTTATATTTTAACTTTTGGCAGATTTTTTTCAATACTGAAATCATAGCACTTTATTTAGTTCCAAATCAGCTGAATTCATTTCTGATATAAGAATTTTGGGATCTGTAACTTCCACACTTAAGATTATTATGCCATCAAGCCATTTCCGCCCTGCCAGGGGATGGCCGAGTTATCCGGACTGCTGGGTTATCGAGTGCCGAGTTTTCGGGACTCTACTTTGTAGATTTCTTTAAAACCAATCTTACAGGGACACGATTCTGATAATAAATATCAAATAATCAAGGAGAGTTGGTAAATCAAATTTTACTACTGGATCATTAATGCTGTCTTTGTTGTATTTATGTCTGTGAAAAAACTATCTGGAAGTCGATTACGAATCTTGCTGAATATTACTTCTACAATTCTTAATGGAGAAAAGGGAGTTACATATGTTTTATAGGGTCACATTCCGATAATTCAAGAACTGTAATTATTTATTAATTTCGTATTTGTGATGTAACTAATAAAACTTAAAATTAGATGAAATATATTTTCTTTTATACATTTTCAAGTTCGTTTCTTTTTTCTTTTCTATTGGAAATTGTTTTGTTTCGAATTCCCTGAGGTTCAAATTGAATTGATCTGGGTTTTTTTTTCTTTTTTCTCATTCGGAAGATGCTCAATCATTGACAATTTTTGCGACAAGAAAAAAGCGACAAAGTTGCGTCTCTTCTGGCTGGATAATGACCGCTTCAGCCCATGTCGTTGAGAGAGACACATACACACACAACGAGGACAAAAAAGTTATTCTGTCACGAACACCAACAAATGCATTGCCATCCATTTGACGCAGAATAAAAAAAAAATAAAGGAAACGATGCTGGACTTTTTTTTTGTTCTGCTTGGACGTGGATTGATTCTTGTTCATTAAGCTTTGAGTGTTTCTCTTTTATATCATTATATTCTTTTCTTTTCTCAAGAATTAGGGAAAATTAATGGTTTGGCAGAAATTTATTGTAAATTATTGTTACGAGAATTTAATTAAGATTTGTAAGATAATAAACTCTGTCCATTTCTTTCCC
>JAFIDM010000001.1:67524640-67536472 GCA_023159025.1 Thereuonema tuberculata
TAATGGGTTTATTTGTTAAAGGATATGAATTATTATTTGTTGTTTTTTAAGGCATTGAAATAACTTCAATTTGTATATATTGTTGATATTGTTATTAGTATATATATTACTGTTATTTTAATTTCCGAAACTTGAAAAAGCAAAACGACAGCTTCGGTGAATTATCATTGTAGAGAATTTGAAATTGGTGGAATTTGACGAAAACTCACACAACTTTTCCGGACTCAATCTTGGAAGAAAAAGGGACTCCGACCTAAGGAGTCCGGAAACGTTGTGTGAGTTTTTAATGTTTTAAAGTTTTTAATGACAGTTTTTAACGATTTTTTAAATGTTCAAGTACATGTATGGCTGGCTATTCTCAAAATATAAATTACTTTTTGTAGGAAGATTTTCAAATTTTTATTTATTGATAATGCAAATTATTTTTCATTAAGTATTTGAAGATTGCTTTTATAATAAAAAAAATAGCGTAATTCGACACAGCTTACTTCAAATTAAAATTTTAATACAAAATGTTAACTGAATAAAGATTGAAAGCAAGAAATGTTTCAAAATCATAGAAAACTGGAAATATCTTCAGTACCCTTGGATTCTCATGATTTCGTGGGAATTGTTTTTTTATTTAGAGTGTTTGCAAATGGTTGAAACCCAAAGATTCTACAAATCACAATGATTGGAACACAAGGATGAGAGAACGCTTCAAATAAAACAAGATTTGAATAAAAAAAAAGCCTTCAGAATCATCATGTTTTTGAGGATTATCTTGTGTTTAGATATAAATGACCTTACATTTTTCTTTCTTTGGTAGCTAAAGCATATGTTTGTTTTTTCTTTTTATAATCCATTTCTTTAATCCCCATTCCAGATTGTATCATTTTATTGTGTTATGGTTTTGAATCGTTAATTTAATTTGATTCATTGATACCTCACAATTTCTGATTATTTCACAAGACTTATTTGAATGATTTAATATTTATCCCAATTACTTTTTTTGATCAGTTTATTTTTTTATCTTCATTTAGAATTGAATTTTTATTATTATTAATGCTTATTAGCCATCTCTCGTAGATAATTAATGTGATAAAGATGCTCGTTATCAGCCAGCAATAGTAAGAAATTATCTTTTGAATATTGTTTTTATGAATGAAGATTGACGTGCGTAAAATACTTGGGTATGATTAAAAAATGCCTGACATACAAAGTATTTTAAAAACATTGAACATTTTAAAATTTAATAGCACAGCCAGGTTTCGACAGGACAAGCCTGTTGTTTACAAATGTGTTGTTTACAAATGTAAACAATAGGCTTGTCCTCTCGAAACCTGGTTGTGTTATTAAATTTTAAAATGTTTAATGTTTTCTTAAAATAGTTTGTATGTCAGGCGTTTTTTTTAATCATACCCATATATTTGTTTTACTAATGATATGTTGCTGTCTTTATTGGAAATGGTGAAGGGCTTTGCTTTTTAATACTTAACTGCACTTGAATGTACTTGGAAACAGCACAATTAATAAAAAATAAGATCCAGATTATTAAAAAAGATACATACAATATTATTAAGATAAACTTTTCAACTTCTAATTCAAAGAAAGATATGCTTTCAATTTTTTTAGACTATTTGCATCATTTCTTGAAAATGTCAATGAAGAGTTTGATTAAACGTAATGAATTGATAAAGAGCTGTTAGAAGTGGTTACTTAATGATAATTACTTGATGATTTAAAAAAAAATCATGATTAAAGCATTTCATAGAATTCCGTGAATCTATGATTAATGGTTGTTTATCTGTTGTACATCAGGCGTTCTCTATCTCTCTATGCTAAGCCTATTCACAAAGAATAAGACATTGTCTGTCAGACGGAAGAACTTGTTAATGACTTTCTTTCATCAAAACAAGATAATTTTAATGGGCGCTGATGAAACAGTTCTACCTTCATTGATTTATTACAGCGTAAATTTAGTGATACTTTTTTTTTTCCTCGTAACAGTTGTAGAAGCTTCCAGGAAAAGTCATTAGGACCAATTTCGTCAAAGTGACGAACACCAAAGGATGCCCAGATACCAAATGACAAATAACGTCTTTATGAGTTCCGTACAGACAGAAACGCATTCAAATTCCCTGACCAATCAAGATAAGGGAAAAAAAGGAAGCCGTTAAAGAACATTGGAAATAAAGAGGTAATAGCCAGAGAAACTGTTCTGAGAGAACTGAGACCAAATGTTTTGAAAAATAAAACAAACAAATAAACACATTTACTTCCATTGATGGATTATTGTTCAAAACGTGTCTTTAAGAAAACAAAGAAGACTGAAGACGTTGACAACAGAAAGATAAAAATTAAGAAAGTAATTTCACAAGAAATGGTTCACCATAATGAATTATTCTTGTTTGAAGATTTTTTTTTAAATAAATTAGAATAAATCTTAAGAAACGGATTCTAATCTTTCATTCGTAAAAAGGATATGTACAAATAAAGATTGGGAAACAGGAGAATCAACTTCATTTGGAAAAGAAATGTGATTAATCTATTTAAAATAAGAACAACACTGCTTATCTTCTCTTTCAAAATGAAAATCTAGGATGTCGTCTTGAAATGTCATATTTTTTTCTTGAGATATTTATCTTTCAAGATCGAATTGGTTGCATTCGATTGTCAATTCAACCAAATTCTTGTCTTGTTTCTAGATTTTTTTTTCTGAACTGGAATGCTTCTTGTTGTAAGATAGCATCTCGTCAAATTTATTCCGCAGTCATTGATAGTAGTAACTATTTAGTAGTCGCAAAAAAGGAGTTTTAAAAAAAGGACGTCTTTGTTTAAAATTGACTGGCACACGCTTCTGCAACTGAACCAACAGCCTCTTCAAATAAGACGGTCGAATTGTTTGAAGCAGAAGATGAATCTAATATCAAAGCTATTTTGGGCAGAAAGCAGATCAAAGAAGGCCTTTAGATTAACTACAAATTGACTTAGGACAGGCTTTGTTGAGGATTTCGAGTGTGAAAAGTAATAGCATTCTTAGAACGATGATACAGAGCAGAACAGCAGCCGTAAGTTTCATTTTGAATGTAAGAGATTAACCAGATTTCTCTGAGTAATATAAAAACGGGAAAACCCACTGACTGACTGACTCATCACTGCACACTCAAAACCGCTGAACCTAGGAACTTGAAATTTTAGGATGGGTTCCGCTTTTGATGTAGACGCCCACTAAGAACGAATTTTGGAAATAGAACTCCACAAGGGCTTGAGTTGGAAACACGAAATTTCGAAAGTTGGAAACACATCAAGTAATCTTTGTCAAAATAGAAAATGTACGTATGCAACGAATTTTCAATATTCGCGTCCTAAAGAGTGAGAACGGAGAGGGGGGGGGGGAAGCATAAAAACTTATATCTCTGAAAACCAATTAAGCTACCAACGTGAAATTTGGAAAAAATGCTCTAAGAAATGAAGAAATACATGTTCAACGGTTTTTTTCATTCGCCCATTCAGAGAAAAGGACAGGTTTTTCGAGTTCAGCTAAAATGAAGGTAAGTATCCTCGCTGACTCATCAATGCACAGCCGAAACCGCTAAACCTAGGTTGGAATTTTAGGGATGTTTTCCTTATGAAATGTAAAATGAAGATTCCTTTCTAGAATTAGGTTAACATTTTGTGAGAGTTTATCAAAATTTTTTTCTATAAGGGGGTGGAGAAGAGCATAAAGGGATGGGAAATCTTGTGTACTCCACTCTAGATGAAATTTTGTAAATAGGGGTTTTCGGATTAAGAATACGAATATGACATTAATCTGTAACGATGACTTGATTTTTTACCAACTGGAAAAGGTTTCGATGTGATTAACAATTACAGTTCCTTCCTTCTCCACGTCAGGACAACTCTTTTTTTCCCGCTCGAAGCACGGGTAGATTGCTAGTGTATATGTATATATACAAGCATATGTAAGCAAATAAAAAGTACTTAAATATAATTATACATAAAAGCAATCTCTTAAGTAAAAGAAAAAAGTTAAATAATAATAGTGAAAGGATTTTGCTTCGTAATACTCAATATTCAACGTTTTTGTTTTTCATTTGCAAGTTAACTTCACTACTGTTTTCTGTGTCTGCTCTGTAAATGATCTTCAAAATTTAATTGAAAAACAGAATGCTAAAAGATGCTGTAGTAAATTAAAATCATTATTAGTTATCTAAAAAATATTTTTTTCAGCGCTGTAATGCAGTTGTAACTTATTACTTAGCATTACACTATTTTTTTTGTTTCAAAGATTCCAAGTTCAATTTCGAATTTAAGGAAAATCCTCTTTGAATACTTTCTCAATATTAACGCGTTGAACATATTCTGTTTGTAACGTAAGAGAATACACGGTTAAACTAGCATAGTAAGTATAAATTTTTACAGGAATCACTCACAACCTGTTAAAAATACAAAGATAATAGTTTGGGAGCCAAAAGGCTCCACCTTAAGTCAGCAACAAGATTTCGCTTCCCTTTTACCGTTTACCCTAAGGTGGGACAAATCTTTATTGATCATGGGTTGTTGGCAGACGTAGAAGCTTTCCTTAACTGCCACTTTCTTTTTTATTTACATTTCGGCTGCAGTAATTGGAAATGCATTAATCACGCAGAACTAATATTGTTATTTTACTTCTGTTTTTCTTTCTGCTGCGAGACAGCATACATCGATTTGTAGAATACTTCAGATAAGATAAAATGACTGTCAGGTCAGTCTGTTGTTTAGAATTTGAGCATAAAATTATCTACATCTGTGCATCTACATCAAATTTCACATTTGATATTTTGTTAGGTTAGTTCTGATTAGCTTTTGAAGATGTCTATATTTGAGTATTATATTTAAAAGCCACTTACAATACGATCTACTGAACATTCCATTTTGATGTTTTTATCAAAAACATAAAGATATACATTAAATTTCACAGGAAAGAGTGTAAATATATTAAGGACACTTGGTTAGATGTTGCTATGTATAAAGTAATTGTAAAACCTACTTTTATTAAAGAAAATTTTATAGGAAACTGAGCCTATTGCGAAATAGGAAAAGAAAAAAAAAATCAATATTCTGTTTGTATTTATCTGATGAAAAGATTAAATAAATTTTCTGATCATTATTTCCTTTACAGACTTTTGTTATTTTCAGGCGATAAGAATTAGTAAATGTAGACCAGATTAGCCTAATTGTAGTAGAGGATATGAATTTGAAAATATCATATTATAGAATTAAAACTTTAAAATAAATTATGTTTATTTTATGTTAGTAATGATATAAAACTTTAAAATAAATCATATTTATTTTATATTAGTAATGATATATTTTCTTTTTGAAGAAGTAAATATTTTATAGTCTCATATCTGATATCGTATTCAGCATAATATGGTTACCAATATAAGAACACTGGGCACTATTGGGAAATGGACGAAGTATAAAAGAAATGATGCGAGATCATATTGATATACTGGAAAACGGAAAAAAATACCATAAGGCATAATGACAAAGACCTGGGGTTCTCTGAGATGAATCATATGGTTATATAGAGTGTTATATGTTACAGCATTTCAGTAATGTAACCTTTCCATGCTGAGACATAGATCCCAATATGCGATCAACAGATGGCAAATTCTTTCTGTAGAATATCAAGTTTTTGCATCCTTGAGGCGCCACTGGTCGAGGTTTGACCAGAATAGAAACGCCAATCCCTTATAAATGTTTGATCGGGTAATGGTCAGGTGAGCGAGTTGTTAAGGTAAGTTGATCAAGAGCTTCTTGAGATACAAGGCAAGAGGACGAGCATTGTCTTGCTGGAATAGAACATATTCGTTTTTCTCGGGGACAGAATGAAGACAGAACTGGCTGCATAGTATCTGGAGTTAGTTCTAGTATGTATCCCCATTCCATAAGACGCGAACTAGTATCGTAGTCAACAATACTCCATATTGCGATGCCTGGCGTGACTCCTGAGTGTTGCTGATAAACACATAATTGAAGTAGCCCCACCATGAAGTACAACATTCTTCACTGAAGCACGTCCTTTTAAACTACGACTTAACTGCCGTCGTTCCTTTGTTTGTTCACAACCGCAATGCTGACTTAAGAAGCAGATTAGGCATAAAAAGAAATTATTAGCACTACTAGACACTACTGATTTTTGTATACAGGCAAAAAAAAACTCATTGGATTGAAGGTTCTGACTTGTTTCATCCAGGCTCAGGAATTCACTCATCACTTTTGATTTTCCAAGGTTAAGATGAACTGTTGTTTTACATAGTACTTCGTTCCATAAGGCCTAGCCTTTATTTTCTGTGATACCTTTACGTCATGACTTGATAATTTAACCTATGTAACCACGGAAGGATATAGATTAAAAAGTAAGTGAGTTTTTAATTGGATGAATTAACATCTAACATTCATAAGCAAAGAATTTTCTTTTTACCGATGACTTTCTATTCACTTTTTAAGTTTCAGTAAGTTATTAATCATCAACTTATTAAAAATTAACTAATTAATCAAATCTAAGTTTTTAGATTTGTTTTCTTTTCTATTAAGTTTAAAATAACTTAATTTGCCAAAAGAGTTGAATTTTAATAAGAGAGAGAAAACGATTCTATTGGAATGGAATTAAAATTTGATTACTTAATGAATTTTAGGCTTTTCATTTAAAGTAGATTCAGATTTTAGATTCAAAATAATAACTTTATGACTACTTGATTCTTGGTTTTATTTTGTTTAACTATAACACAAACGACAAATGATTAAGTTCGTTTTTTATTTTTATATTTCTTTAGAGGGGGGGGGGGGACGAAGAAAAGGTTTTGTTGAATTAAACCACTAAGATAAAGTGCAGAACGATAAAGGAAATAACTTATATTCTTTGAAATTCTTTAACTTTTTTAAAGAATACATTGGAGGGTTAAGAGGGAATTGGAAACAGAAAGGAAAGTATGGCAGTATTAAGGATTTTTCTCCTTCTTAAAGATATCTGGATAAATAATAGTTCTTGCAAAGGTTGAAATTTAGAAGGAAAATCAAAATGGCTGTTCCTATTTTGGTATTATCAGGCCAACTTTTATCTTTCTTTTTACTTTTGGGATTTGCGAAATTGGAGATGTATTTAACATTCAGCTATGTGATTCTGCTAAACATTCTTCTGCAAGAGGTTTTTAGACAGAAATATTGCAAAATATAGCTTCAGCAGAGCAATACTGTAGCTAGTTACCTATGACTATAGTTAGATTAAATTTTTTTGTTAATCCTTTAATTTTGAACATTAAGGCTACAATTGTTGGATTACAACATAAAGGAAATCATGTGATTCTTAGTTTTTGCGACTCCTTTGATTTTCATATTATTTTGCAATGCAAATGCTTAAAATTAAAGATGAACAGATGAGTATGGATATTTTTATTTCAGTTCTTCCCACTTTATACTATTTTATTACTGGATAACAATGTTCTAAGAATAGGTCACCTGGACAGGGAAAAAACTAGTTGGAGGAAGAAATGGTAGGAATGCGAATTGGCTGTCTCTCGTCTCCTCCCTTCCATTCTTGAAAGTAGGAATGGGAAGATCATTTGGAACTGAATCTTAAATCAAATAACTTATATTAGACTGGAAAACATTAATGAGAGACACCTATCGTCGTTCAGCTGTAGATAGAAACATTTTCGCGCTCTGTTTCATTAGTAAAATATGCTTCATTTTTTTTTCTTCTTTTGGGAATGCTGGTTTTCTTTTAAACAAAGCCTAAGATAATTGAGACAAACAACTTTTTGTTTTCTTCAAAATAAAAACGTATAAAAATAGATTTTTTTCCTACGTTTTTAGAAATAATAACAATGACATCACTTCTGATTCTTCCTTGCTATCGAATGAAATTTCTATTCTATGAAAATCTTGAAAATGGCTAAAACTGTAATATTGGGTATCGCTGTTCTGTCGTAAATTATTTCCAAAGAAGTTTAACAATGCACATTTCATGGAACATCCTTCAATAACCGAATGATTGAATAGGGAATTGGATTTTGGTGGAAGCTCAGCAACGTGTTCTAAATTGTTTTTCCTCATTTCATTTTTGAATTTTTTTTTTTTTGCGTCATGTCAATAAAGGCCTAATAGGAAAATTTATAGATTCTTGCAACATCTGAAACTAATTTATTTCCAAACAGCTACGATTAATATTGCAAAAGCGGTCATGCTATTATTATTTATGAATTTTTTTAGTCATAATATTTTATCTCTATTTCTATATTCTACAAAAGCTATTCAATTGTATACATCCCATTTGACATAAATTGAGATGCGAAGTATCCATAACAAGCTTCTTCATTAATTGTTTTTTTAGATTTTATTGCTTATTTTATTTATGTAATTTTAATTCATCAACTTCATAAAACTGCAAAACTTTTTCGATGGCTTTCTTTCTTTATTTTTAGAGGAATCCTAAGTGTAGTTCTGAGATCCCCCGACCTCGAGACTCGTTAACAAACAGGAGACATCTGCTGGAAACAAACAAAATCATAAAAAATATTAATTATCTTCATCCAAGTAGAACTCACTTCGTACTTAGGCTCGACAATGTGCAATTTAGCTTTGAATCCTGGTGGGTCGAGTGAGTGGCTGTACGGGGGCCGTTGCGATCTGTCTTGTCTGCTTCACAAAGAGGACAGCCAGTGGACTTAATTAAATTTGCAGTTCTTAATTGCCTTGGTGAACCGGTAGAGGCGCTCTTCGTTGCAGCCGATTAAGGATTTGTGGGGGCATTTAGCCTTCGCCTACAATCGACACAATGAACCAACACGGAAAATAACCGTAAAATTTACAGATAAAAAAAGAATAGTTAAAAAGCCTAATATAAATCAGGATTTACTTATCATAAGGCCTTTGTTAGGTCTGTTGTTCTTCTAAACGAAACATTTTTACTCCTTTTGCTTCGATTTTAATGAAATCTTGAACGTAATCGTTTTATAGAAATTCTTCAAGGAAATGGGAATGTAATTAAAAGTTACCTTTGATCGATCACTTCTAAGAAATATGGTTTTCAATCTTAGATGATATTTTTTTCACATACATTATTTAATGACATTTAATATAATTGGACGACATCAAAATGCAAACACTTTGTTTTAAAGACTTAAGAAAAATTTTATTTAATTTTATACCGCAAATAAATATTTTATCAATCAACTAGATAACTCTTTAATTGGATAGGTTAAAAACCTAGAGGTCTTATTAGTATGTTGTAATGTAGTTATTAGTTAGTATTTTATTGTTCGCAATTCAAAAGAATAGGCATGTTGTGTCGTCTGCATTTCTGCACAAGATTTTTCTATTTACATCTCCTTGTATTTTCGTTTTCCAATTCATAACCAAATTGCAACTTTCAAAGGACATTCTGTAAATTTACGACTTACACGCGACGTTGAAAGGAAAAAGTTTTAAAAATTATTAATAAGTAACATTTTTATTTTATTTCAAGTAAAAATAAAATTGTTATTTTATTACAAATAATATCAAACAGAACACGAATTTTATTAAGTATAAAATAAAATGAAAATAAAGTAAGAACACTATAGACAATAACCTGGTACCCAGGTCAATCATTTACCTCCTAAATGAGTTTTCCCGAAGTCGAGACCTAGCTAAATCGCTTTCTCGCATCCGAAAATGATAGATTCATTTCATTTAATCAAAATCCTTAGTTTTCAAGATAAAATTGACAAGAATTGCTCACTTTATAGTATTTGATATAGTGCTTCGCAATAGAATATTATACAATTGCCATGTTCCTTCATTATACAATGTATACGCCACATAGATCGAAAACAATTACCAACAATACAAATGTTTTTTGAAGTGTTTTGTGATTGGTCAGACGGCGCCACAAATAAGGGCAATATTGAAATGTTTTCCGCCGTGAAGTCGACCAATGTCCAAATTTCTTTTGAGATAGTCATTTGACATCGCAATTAAAAACATTTCTTTCGTAAATAATTGATGGCCATATTTTGTAGAGAAGAGCACGTGTCCCAATCGGAATTAAAAATTTATAATTCGTTGATGTCTTTGCCGAAGACTTTTTATTTCTTTTCTGCCATTGGGATTTGGATGCATCGTCTCGATTGCTTTTCCGTAGAAGATGATGAAGCAGAAGAACAGAAGGAAAGAAACGGTAACAGAAAAAAAGAAAAAAAGAAAGGAAGAGAAAGAGAAAAAGAAAAATCCCTTCAAACTTGCACGATGATTTTTCTTCTCTGCGTGACAAGGATTTCGACGCCAAGAAGAAAGCAGCATTATTTCTCCGACATGTGTTTAAGTGCAGGAAATGAAGAAGACGACTTCTCACGGGATGAGATTTTTGCCGCCCAGGATGAAGGAAATGTATTATCTGCACTTAGTTTAAAGGCAGGCTGAGTTTTCGTTGTGTCTTTTCATATTTGCTCTTAGAAAGGAAGAAGAAAATGTAATGAGAAAATGATTACAATCGAGAGGAAGTGACTCATTCAGCCTTATTTGGAACATTAGATTTTATATAAAAATATATAGAAGAAATATTTTTTAATATATATTTGAAGAATACAATTTTCTTAAGAACATGCCTTTTTATGAAAACCTTGTGAAGTGATAAATTCCTATAAGCTTCTCTTGGGATCCTCAAAATTGGAGTGTTTTGTTGTTTTTTGTTCATTTTTCGTTGTTCTAAAATGAAATACTTCATTACGACCTTAAAACAAAGTAAAATTAATAAGTATTTAATCAATTGATTTTAAACTCCGACATATTGTCTAGCAAATATTATAGCGGCAGAATTTTTTATTCTCAAATAAGGTTAAACAAATTTAAAATGGCAAAACTGCTCCTATTTCGACTGACTTTATTCCTACAAGTCAGAGATGAAGAGATTCTCGTACTATACATGTTATCAGGATTAATTGTAAGATTTCTAATTGTTGAATTCTAGTTCAACCTGGCGCATACTTACAGACAAAATATCCCCTTTGTAGTATTCTCAAGTTAACGATGTTTGTTTGTTTTGCTTGTTCGTACTCCTTACCTTCATACCAGCCAACATCAAAATCAATTAGCTTAAGTCTTCAATCGCATTTTAGCTATCTGAAACAAACAGTTTTATAGTTATCACAATCAGGCAATTTAGAGATTGTCTTTAAAGCGATCGAAGATTAACCAGCTGCAGTTGCTTTTGTAAGATGTCCACTGCTGTAAGAAGTTCTGTAACTTTAAACAAAAAACCGCAATGATATCTCAAACGTGTCTTACACACATCTGCGCGTTAATTATTTAATTTTCAATGGGATGATGAAAATTATCCCAAGAAAATACATTATACCTACAAGTTGAGGGACTACTTTTTTGTAGCTCAAAATATAACTAATGATAGCGTTTATATTTGGATGTCTTAAGAGTTTTCAAATTATCGTTGTTTTGCAGATATTTGTATTCTATGGTTGTACAGTTCCCTTCTATAAAATGTAATGTTGAAATAAAGGCTCAGAATATCAATTGAAATAGATTTTTCAGAAGCTGACCATCTTTTTGATATGAAGTTGGAAGAAAACTAACCAAGAGATTCAATAAGAAATCACTAGACAGGAAATCAGGGAACATTATTTCATAGATGAAAAAGAGAATTGAAAGTAACCAGTTTTAGTTTCCTGAAAGGAATTACAAGTTTGTGATAATCGTTCTTCTTTTGCATCCATTTATTAATGTTGAGATAGCATTAGCTGATCGATTTTTCTCTTTATATTTGCAATTATATTTGTTTCTCCTTATCATGAGTTTTTAAAACTTGAACTT
>JAFIDM010000001.1:67542995-67599543 GCA_023159025.1 Thereuonema tuberculata
AAAATGCAAAAGTTTCCTGAATTAAGGATAGAAAAAGAGGATTCACTGAAAACTCAAAATTCAATCCACAATTACCAGTGGCGGAAGTTGATCATTGAGGCACTATTCAGTGAAATCAATTTGTGTTTATTGTTTTTTTTTTCTGGAAATCTTCAGTTTGTCGTAATTTATCTTTGAAAAGATATTGAGAATTGCACGCAAAGATAAATATATATATTTCGAAGTTTTTTTCCGGAAAAACTCAAAACTTTTAGTGTACATCCATGTACTACACTAGTTCCAGTTTTGTAACTGTCATGCGAACGTCTAGCTTTCCAGCTCCATCGTTGATTAGCTATTATTAAATATCAGCCTTTGATATTAATGTTTTATTCTTTGAACTGCACGATTGATTTTTACGGCCGAGTCCTGTGTCTGCCAAGTGCTTCCGTCAAGGCAACTTTGTTTTTGGAAGTGGTCCTAATTATGTCTCCGTAATCGCTTAACATCACGAATGATTGAAAGTCGACAGCAATAGAGAATACATTTGAAATTGAAAGGGCAAACGATTGGCTTTCTAATGGAGTTTTGTATTTTGCTTGTTTCTTGGCAACAGCTTTTGTTTGTTTTTTTGAACTTATTTTTTTGATGTGTCTAGAATGCCTTTTAGCATGAATCATTCTGTGATTTCCTTCCTGACATCTCTTTTGCATGTTGTGATTTTAATGAGTTATTATTAAGGAGGCGAAAATGTTTTCCAAATTATCAGTGATGGAATGAGATGAAGTCAATTCAGCTCAAAAGAAAACCTAATCTGTAATTTACTAGATTGTTTCCTTTTAATTAACTTTGAAGTAAATTACACGAATATTTCAGCTTCTGTTTTTACTGAGATCAACAACAAAGCATTCCAAAAACATATAATTTTATTCTAAATTCTTTTTTTTACCTTCAACTCTGAAAACTGCAATCTTAGATTCCCAGCTGTTGTTATTTATATGACCAGAATACTCAAATGTTCATATTAATTTAATTTCCCTTTATCAATTTTGTGTTTGTGTTACCAGAAGCTTTCCAGAAAATATTTCTGATAAAATCTCCAAAAAGTACCTATTGTCTGTTTCCTTGTTTATATTGTAACTATAATTTTACTATATCATCAACGGATTGATTGTGAAGCACACGTCTCAGAAACTTCAGTTAGGATATTCGCTCAGTCCAAGCGTCAGTAACGTGATATCACTTTCTTCTGCCTTGTTTATCCTACTTTAATTATATCTGAATATTATTCGTTACCCTGCAGAAGCAGTGTATTCCCTTATATATGTTTATCTTCAGACATGATCGTTTTGAGTCTGCAATGTTTTATTATTTTTATTTCTTATTCTTAATTTCATGTGAGTAACGTGACACGCCATGGACATACATTTATGTATATGATTACAAACACATTGTTTCTTGCAAACTTTTAATCCAAACACTGACATCATTACATTACATGTTTAATTAATGGAATATTCTACCTTAAGAAATACAAAAAAAATTGATTTTTCAAAAGCCTTGCTATAAGCTGCTCAAGACATAGTGTGAGTAAAGTTACCTATTGTGTGATTAACGTGACGTAATGAAATTTTTCCAAGACTAACAAAATTTGAGTTTTAAATATTAGATCACTGAGCTTCAAATTTTCTGAAAACAATTCCTGGGCTTTCTTACAGTTAGTATTTGACAATTTTAGATAGTTTAGATGTCTTCTTACAGACACTGGAGTGGGAGCTGAGACTTCTAAAATATCATTTTGAATATCCATCCATTGGCTGAAAACGGTTGAAGCACGTGCCAGTTTGATGCAAAAATGTCAGCTATGCTTTTTTTGTCTGGATAATATAGCTCCTGTAATATGCCGATGAGCCAGTAATCAGTTTCAGGTTGACAAACTGCATACTACTTCCCTACTTCCTAGGCAGTGCCATTAAGGCAATGCTTACGAATCTTCAATGAACTCTTGAATGGCATGTTAGATAATAGTGACTTTTGCACTTTTCCTTCAACACTGCACACAATTTCATTACTGTGTGATACCTTTGAGATCTTTAGCTGTAACAAAAAGTTTCTGCAAATGCAGATCCTTAAAAATGTTCTTCAATTTCTTTGCTACTAATAGTCAGCATCTGAACTGTTGGGCACTTGTAAGCGTCAATAAATGATCACTTCCTATAGTATGAATTTTCGTTTCATTACCAATCTGAACACAAGCACCAATGCCATCAACTGGACCTTTGCCTTGATTTGTTGGAAAATGATTCCATTTGAATTTTTTTTGTGACTCCTCTCGTCACTCCATAGTGTAATGTCTGTATTCTGCTGGTAGGAACTGCAAGATTTTGTCAGTAAATACAACAGTTGATACTTTTTAATGATCCACAGTAGCAGACTGTGTTGTTCCTCATGGTATTATATGGAACAAGTAAAAACTGTAATTCTGACCATAATAAGAACTATATACTTGGTTTTGGTAGGAGCACTTATAAGTTTCAGAAAATTCTTCTTGAATGAATGCAAGAGAAGATCCTTGCTCAAGGACAAATTTCATATCTTCATCATAGCAGATGCCTGCACTTTTTTTCGTGTAAGCATGCGGTAGAAACTGTTTCAGGTGCACGGATCCAAATTGTTGATATACATTGTGAAAATCAGTGTGAGTAACATGACAGTTTCATTTTCCTTCAAATCAACAGCTAGCAGAGCCAGTGGCGAATATAGAATATATTTTTGGGGTGGGCCAAGATTAATGTAAGGTTAGGTTAAGTAATTTTAAGTAGACACCCCATGATACTTTACATCAGTTTTTTTTTTTATATTCATTTTTTGGGGGGGGGGGGGGGCTGCCCCCCCCCTTTATATTCGCCCCTGAGCAGAGTCTTTACTTTTATAATATTTTTGCCTACTAATTTGAGAAGCTTTTCTTGTCACATCCGCATTACTTTGATGTTTGTGGATCCAGATAGTAAAATGAAAAAAAAAAACCAAAAAAAAAACCAAACAAATTATTGTGAGTAACGTGACATCACTGACACTCATGTCATCTATACAGTTCCACATGGGAAATGATTATCCTTTATTGATAACATATAATTTAATAGTAACAAAAGACTTTAGCTTTGAGTTCACAATGAAGTTCAGATCAACTTGCACCTTACTTCGTAAATAATAAATACTTCAAAGTTGAAAAAAAATTACCAGTTTATGAGAGACTGAAAGCATTTTATAGAAGAGAAGCCATTTTCTTACGTAGTAGTAGACTATGAGCCATATCTATCAGATGTTTTTGGAATCTACATTTCCTCTCCTTTCATTTGAAATGAAAATCACAAGCCACTCACACATGTCAGTATTTGACATTCGTGTCCACACTATGTTTTCCTTGATATTTCAAGATTCGCAGCAGTTTATTGTCATTGGAAAAACTCAACGAAAAGAATTAGAAATGCAATTGCATAGATTTATTAATACCTATAACAATGGGGATATTTTTCTTTCTTCGGTATTGATGAATTATTGGAAAACCGAAGAAGGGATTTTTTTTAATGAGAAATATCTAAAACCTTTTCACTTCATCATCTCAAACTATTTATTTATGATTAATGTTAAAACACTTCTCAAAAATGAAATTTTTTCGAAACACTTCCTTGCAGTGTATGCTATAATTCCTTTCATACTTTATAGAGACTTTACATAATGAAAATTAATCTTTTTTAATAAATAAAATCGATTACCCTTCAATAAAACTTTCACTGCGAAACTAAAGGATCTACCGCAGGAGGTTTCGTTTCAGGAAATGTTTACTAACATTTATTGAAAATTAGATTTTTAATCAAGATCATATTTTTGTTTTTTTCAGCAGATATTTTAGACACGGTTAACAAACATCCTGTTTTCTACAAACAACGGTTTTTCAATTAACCTATTTATCTTAAATCATCAAACAAACAAAAAAAAACCTCTAACATTGGAGCTTTTTGTTTAGCTCGAGTAATTAAAGCACTATTCTATCTGACTATTTGAAAATTCGAACTAGACTCGACTTGCTGGTTATTTACTCTGTTTACTTTTAAAAATACATCAGTTCAGTGATTACAATTACATAAATTATAATCACCTGTATTGCATACATTTAGATACATACAAATTAATTGATCATTTTGATCATTTTTATTGATTACCAATACTTGGTATTTGAAACTTGGTAATACGATTTTCTTTTGTTGTATCGTGATTTTTCTTCTTTTTTTCTTCTTGAAAATGAGAATCGTTAGCAACAGAAAAAGACCAAAGATCCACGGATGTGTCATCTTCTTGCCGTATTCGCCATCTTGCTCCTCACTGCATGAACTTTGACCTTCGCAGGGGGTCGCTTGGCAAGTCGAGGCACGTGTCTGAACTGGTCGGCCCACAGATCGCTTTCGAATAGCCTATTGATTTTCGTCTCGAGGGCTGCTAGAAGAAAGTGGGAGGCCTTTAACTTAATTAGTCAGGTGAGAAATAAACGCTGCATCCTGAGCACCATCACTGTCTTAAAGCATCGATCTAGAAAGAAAGAAAGAAAACATCTTTCTTTCACTGCTGATCCAAATACGATACATAGACATCCCCCTGATTTGAATCCTTTTTCTACTCGTTCACTCTTCCAGAAGTGAATATCGAATCCACAGCGTTAATTTTAAAAAAAATCCAAACATATCAAAGCAAAAAAACTACTTAAAAAACAAAAACAAAGCAAAATATAATCTCGGGGGAAAAAACTCACTAGAGTTTTGTTGATATCGAGAAGAAATGTTTTACGAATAAGAACAACAAATGAATAATTTGCTCACTCTTCTTTCTGTAAAAAAAGAACGAATAATCTCTATTTTCTGTGATTGTTGAGGAGATAAATAATTATATTTATCTTCTTGTACTATTGGAATACATTGAAACAAGATAGAGATAAAATTAAAAAATAGAGGCCACTGTAATGGAGTTACTCGTAATTTCTAATGAGGAAGCATTTGAGCAGAATGGGGGGGGGGGGGAACGCGAATTAGAGATAACTTCTAATGAAATTTTTGAGAAGAATCCACCCTGTTTATCAAAAAAATATTGGGCAAGTCATATGACTGGCGAAGATTCAGAGTAACTTTCACTATGTAATGTGTGGAAACAGTTCATAAACAATTTTTCTATTGTTTGTTAATTCAATTTCATCCGACTATGCATCTGCATAAGATTGAAATCAAAGGCTGATAATAGTGCCTGTGACCGATAATAATTAACGACACAGCCGGAAAACTACGATTTTGCATGCATACACGCACAGCTGCAAAACCGAAGCAAGTTGAATAGCTAAGGAATACGTTCTAGTAGTTTTGAATTTTCAAAAAAAAAATCGATACATATATATGTATTATTTTTGTAATCTCGTCTTCCGTCAAGATAGGGATACAGTTGCTTCTGAGCCTGCAGCAATTAAATAAGTCCTAAGCTTATTTCATTTATGTCAGTGAAAATTTATTGTAAAAGATTAAACTTTGCTATTAAAAACAGAATCTTAGAACTGAAAATCTTGACGACATAAATTCAGTGAAAAACATAAATTCGGTCATAAAAATTCGGCATTGACATGAATTACGTCAGCAGATAAAATTTAGAGGCCTCAAATTTACCTGAAATCTTAAATTCCATTAATTGGTTTCTGCCTTGACTTTAATTTAGTCAAATCTAAAATTTACACTAAATTAAAGTCAAGGCAGAAATCAATAAATGGAATTTTGCAAAATAAACATACATATTGTCTGCTTTTAATAACAGGCAAATGTGGAGACATTCTTTGTTTTCCCACCACCATCTAGTAAAAAACGGAACTCTCTACGTTGGTAGCGCTTGCCAGTGTTTAAGATTTCTTCGTGTGTATATGATAACTTGACTGTTAACTGTCTAAGAATCAATTTTTATTCTGGCTGATTTCTGAATTTTATTCAGCTGTAGCCTGTTAATACAGAATTAAAAAAATAATTGTGCCGAGAAATTTTTGAAAAAGAAATTGAAGTGAATCCAGTCATTTTGATCAGAGCTAAGTAATGTTTTTCGTTTTATGGCTGCATCAAACCTTACGTTTATTAATAGACGGCGGCAATTTGAGAATCTGGAATATATCAGGGAAATTTATGGGTGCTTAGAAAACAGAGTGACAGTCATTACCTCGCACCATTATTTATGGAAAAACTTTTGATCGCTTTTGAGAACTGAGATTAAATTCAATTGGAGCTGAAGATGGAAATGTAAGTATTAATCCCTTCAGAATAAATGATAACTGAAACCCTTTTCAGTTTTGCAAAAGAGTTATAGACTTACTTATTTAAACAAATACTTTAGACAAAATTAGAAAAAAATCTCATTTGTTAACATAAATCTGGCTTATTAATAATATAGTTTTACTCATTATTGATATTTTTATATCTAATTTTAGATTTTATATTTGAGCAAAAAAAATTCAATCAGTATTCAAGACTTTTATAGTTAGTAAAAAAAATAACATAAGACGGAGATCGATTCTATCTACATCGAAAGGTCATAGATATGCAATGTACGAATTAACATTCTTTGGAAATATTATCGATATTCTTTGTAATAAACAAAACTCAGGTTTATCGACGGGCCAACAATTATTGTTGAGTCCTGTTTCTGTTCCCTTTTTTTATATATTTTTTTTCATTTCATTATTTTTGCTTGTTACGAGTTATAACGTGGTTTCTCAATATTTATAAAGACAGAAGAGTGAGGTCGATGCAACTAAATTGTATTAAGGCAAAAACGTATCTGTTCAGTGTATAGAGCGTGATGTTGAGTTCTGTTCTATGCTTTCATAATTACCTCACAGCAAAGTAGTTTCAATGATAATAAGTGTTTGTGAACAGTCATACATGGGATGGAATTTATATATAGTTACAATGTGAAAAGACAAAAAAAAAACTTTTATTAATTGAGTATAAAAGATTAGATTATTTATTTAAATAACATCCTTTTGATTTCATATCATGGTAACAGATTTAAAGGAGTCTTGGATCTAAACAGTGCTCATTCTTCATTCTCATCACTTTCCTTATAATCGAGGATACAGTAATTCATCCATGGGGCTTTTTTTTAATGGATTTGAATTTGGAAAACTGTTTGTCAGTAACGTGTTTTCATGTGTTAAACACTACAATTTGGATAAAGGGCAAATCTCGACACCAGTAACTAATTGCCGATTGGTCCAATATTGTTTACTGTTAATCCATAGATAACTCCAGCTGATACGAACGACTGAAATGCAAGTAGACATAGTGAAATATTACTAATAAAATAAGTTGATTTACAAGAATTGAAGTGAAATTTTTCTTTTTGTATTCTAATATTTTAATTTATTAGGGAAAAATTATTATTATTCGGTCGAAACAGAAATCTCTTTCCTTTCGAATCTTCTGTAGCATTTTGGGAAATACTTATAAATTTAGATTAGAAGAAACATGAAAGTAAAATCCTAAAAAAATATTGGCAAACCCTTGACGTTGCCTGCAACTCAAGATATCTTGAAGCTGAAGTCGAAGATGTTCAAGAAGAACTCGAAATAAAACAGATAAGAACTTCTTCTCCTTTGCTCCCGAAACCAAAGATTGAATCCCGTGAATTATTCCGACCTTTCCCCCTTGTGCAACGAAGACTGGATCCCCTGGAAAGTAAAGAACGAAAGAAAGAGAAAGAAGAACGTGCCCAACATGACGATAGCTCTCGCGTCCACCCAGGAATATTCTGCAATAGTCGTGTAAGATCTATTGTAAACTATTCTTGGGTGGAGGTGGACGGGTTGATCAGCATCGGAACCACAAGAGGAATCGATCCCAAGTCATCAAGAAGAAGATATGTTGTAATTAACTGTTCTCCATCCTTAATGAGTGTTCACTGTCCTTTAGTTCCACTGCCTTAAGCACTTGTAGAATATAAACTAAATATTAATATATTCCATATCAAACGACACACGAAAATTTCTAATCTTAGCATCTTACTTTCTTAATTGGAAATTAGTAAATTAGAATCAAATCATGCGCAGATTATTTGTTTATGCAGTAACTACTTTCGTCGTAAACAGACACATTCTGCCAATATTTAATTCACACATTTCTTTCTGTTTAACATAGTAATATGTCATGAAAGCTCATTGTATATTCTAAGCTTAGCAGCAGAATTCAGTAATAATTGAATCAGCAGATTGAATTTGATTCTGGAAAGGAAATTAAATCAATTTCAGTGATTTAAGTCACTGGATTGTGGTTAGTTGTTGTTGTTTCTTAACCAGTGTTTCTTTCTGTTTTAGTAGCAGAACCTGTTTCTTCTCCTGTTAGTTCTGATGCTGAGGTGATTTTGTGTTTTTCAATGAAATAGTGATGGTTTTCTAAATCTGTATTAAGAATTTCGAATACTTTAAATTAATTTGAATTTTATAAAGCCTAGAAAATAAAACCATCTCTATCACTATTAATGAATAAAAAAAAGCAAAAAATCCATACTTATTGTACAGTTATCGATTTCTTTAAATATGTTATCAGTTAAGTTCAGTTTTTAGAAATGCAGTTGTTAAAAATGAAATTTTTTAATTGTCTAGAAAAGATGAGATTGTCTATTTAAATAACATTCATTTCGATTTCATGTCATCATGCAGATATTTGAGACTTGACTCTAAAGGCTGTTCGTTCTTTAAGAAATTTTCTATTTTGGCTTGTAAGATAAATGGATTTCAATAGATTTTTCCTCGATTATCTTGTATGTCATTCAGTGTCAAGACGTTCGACGGTAAGTTCGATCGGATGACAAAATATTTGCTAGATTTCTTAATTGATTCTCGTTATTTTATAGGGAAATATTTATAGAGTAGCATCAACTGAAGTAAAGACGTTTTTTATCCCCTCCTTCCTTTTCAATTCAAAATTGGATGAGCACAGTTAAGTCAAACATCGCACGCTTTAAAGGAGATAAGGAAATGGTGGAAGTGATAAGTTGAAACGAAATGATTACGTGCTGGAATCCACGACGATGGAAAAGTTTTTGGACTGCGTCCCATTTCGTTTCTCCGGTCATATCGATGAGATTGGAATCAAATGAAGTTGGGGGTTCATTTTACGAATTCGTTACTCTATTATGAATCACTCGAACATTCGGAGCTAGATAAGATACCACCGTCTCGAAAATAGGTCTCTTCTCCAACCGGTTCTTTGTCTTAGCATCTTTCTTTTTTTATTGTTCTATATTTACTTTCTTCCTCTAACTTGCCTAAATCCATCGAATTATTCAATAGTATTTCTGTTTTCGAAAGAAAAGCTTCCATAAAATTCTTTGTATTTTCCTGTGTTTTCCAGCGTAGGTTTACAAAACAGAATAATGGTTTCTTTCTTTAGATTCCTAACAAACACTATCAAGAGTAAGCGGGTTATATGAAGAGTTTCCATTTTGCATTTAGAAGTTTTAGTATATTGATTTTTTTTTCCGTAAATTAGCTCCTGCTTTTAAGTCCCTTTGTATTTTGTGTATCGTTTAAGAAATTTTAGCTAATTCATCTATTTTGAGAATTTCTCTAAAATTCGATTTTAAAATGAATAATACAAGAAGCATAGAAGGTTAGGTCGGGAGAGAACTCGCAATACTTTACCAAAATGACCATGGTCGTAATTTGAATTAGAATATTCCTCGAATGCTGTTTTTACACCTGTTGCTCTGGTATTACGTCTAAAAGCAAATTCACGATTCTGATAAATATTATTTCTTTTATAGCTTTGAATATTTTCTCAAAGTATCTGGAAATTTCATTATCAGAAGTTGCTATTTTCTTTCATTTTCCTGTTCAGTTGCATCTTATTCGATTTAATAAAACGATATAAATTGTGACTGTTGAGTTCTAATCAGATACGTAGTTTTTGTGTAAAAAAAAATCGATATAATTCAAGAAAATTTACTAGTTTTATGAATAATTGTCACTTCTAGCTGTTTTAAAAATCGGATTTTCTTTTTTAAAAACAAACAAGGTAGCGATAGCGATTAGAAAACCAATCACAATGCTTCGCAAAGGCTTTGATACGTGAATGAAGAAAATTATTCAAAAGTTAATACAAAACGCCTACTTAAATAAGCGGAGTGAAAAGTCGGTTGCGTGCAAATTAAAATATATTTTAACGAAGACATTTTAACATCTTCCACTAAATTAGAGCAACTTGCATAAGAAGTAATCTCAAGCTCGTCTCACCGTCAAGAAGCAACACCAGATATTGAATGTGTCTCGACGCAGTCTATTCTAACTTAAAGGTGACTCAATCTGTACTCTCTATTTGTATGAAAAAATCGTCATTCTTAGCTCAAACCTTTTTAATAGACTGAATTCAATAACTTTTGAATAATTTTCTTCATTCACGTAACAGAAGCCGTTGCGAAGCATTGTGATTGGTTTACTAATCGCTATCGCTACCTTGGAGCCCGACCAGCTAGAGACACAAACTCTACGGCTCTGAACTACTCTTGGCAAGACCTTTTCAACGACACCCTAATCAAGTCTCTAGCCCTCGGGGTTGCTGAGTTGATACTTGCCCACAGACAGACAGACAAACCGGGGATATAAGACAAACCGGTATCAGAAGCCTAAAAGGAGATGATGTTTCAATTGAATTCTTATTTCGGGACTTTTTGTGAAGCATTTTTTTTTTCTTATTGAAATTTCGACAAAAACAAAGAAAAAGTTATGAAAATTTTTACATAAAAACTACTGCAAAGATTCTCAAATCCAAAGTTCTTGATTGATTGTAGTAACAAACTTCTATTAAAATACAATTTGAAACTGATGCACCACTTTCCCTTCATTGAATTGAGAAATTAGCTCAATAATATTAAATTGTTGTGAAAAATAAATCGAGAATGTGTGGATAAAAAGGATCAAAAGCTATAATATTAGAAAAGAGCCAAAGATTAGAAAGATGTAAAAGCAATCTTTCTTCTCATTTAAATTAAAAAGTTATAATATATATCATCGTTATAATGGTAATGATTCTGATTTCGTTTTTGAAGGAATTTAAAAATTGATTAAATTGAAATTATTGTTGGACTTACAGCAGAACTACAGTGCATTGTAGAAAAGGTAGCATTTTTTTTTCTCCCCAGCCTTCCAGGCATTGGATAAGCTCCCTTGAGATTGATATTGTAATTCGTTTTTTAAATTAGCAGTTATTTCAGAAATTATTTCATAATTTATTTCATAATCATAATTTATAAGAAGTTATTTGATAATTTATTACCATTGACACCCAAAGAATTACTTTATTATAAAGTTATGTTAAGAAGACCATTTCTGGGAGAGAAACATACTTTTATAGTAGTTTTCACTTCTTTTTCTAACTTTAAAATTCTTTAATTTCTTTATAATAAAACAAAAAACTTAAAGTTATCAGAAAATATAGTATGTAATGAGCGAATTTAAAAAAAAATTGTCCTTTCTTAAAAATTTTTGAGGCATAACTACTATTTTCAAAAAATTAAAACAAATTAAATGTATATCCAAACTTTTCGGATCTACAAAATCAGGTCCCTTTTCAATACACAGTTTACGGCCATTAATCACCAGACACCCCTAGTAATAAATTAACCTAAATTGTACCAAATCTACGGTGTCAGTGTTATGTAGATCTTTTCGTCTCTATCACAACCTCTCCCTTCCAAAAAGACTTTCCGCCAATTTATTGCGGTAGGTTTTCTGCATGAATTTGGTTTCTTTCCTTCTTCAATATGTTGAACAGCTATGTGGTGTTTTGTGAGCGGTTTGGTCTGTCTTACAATCGGCGCTGCAACGGGCAATGGGATTGAGGTCAGGACTTTGGGCCGGCCATTCTAGTACACCCACTCCCATGTCCTCAAACCACTCGGTTATAGCCTTTGCTTTATGGACGGGTGCATTGTTATGCTGAAAATGAAATAGGCTTATTCCAAGATGTTGTCACAGTATGGGTAGAGCTGAATTGTCCAAAATTACTTCATCACTAAGCTCGCTTCGTGCGTTCATACTGATGTCTGTAGCTGCTGTACACGTCGACTTAATCAAAGTCCTTTTTGAGAGATATGGCGTGTACGGGCGATCCCACTTACTTTCCAAGGGATGTCCAGTGATTAACAGCCATATAGTGTATATTTCAGAAAAAGAGATTTTACGTGCCTGATGATTCAATGAAAAGAGCAAAAACGAAGGCACAATGCAAATAACAAAAGAGGAAAGGATTCGCACCCTGAGTCTGTCATCGGGACTGGCCGTTTTTCCGTTGTGCCTTCTTTTTTGCTCTTTTCATAGTGTACTTTTTATTTGTTTTTATTTATTAATTTAAGGTTTGTAAGCCTAAAAAGAAAAATTGAAAATTTGTGATTTATTCCATAGATTGATAAAAAGAATAGTATAAATATATTTATGGAACAAAATAATAATAGTAAGTTAACGTAAATCACTGAATTTTTTTAGTTTTACTTTAAGCTATCTTATTATAAAAATATTTCTGTCGCGCATCCACCGCAGTAAGTGTATTTTCCAAAAGTGAAAAATGTTTAAAACTTCATTTACAACTTTGAGGTCCTACCCCGACTTCGAAGCCCTGTTCCCTAGAAACCCGTGAAGAGATGTCGATTTTTTTTGTTTCTTATTTATAGGTACATCCCTAAACAGTTTGTGGCAAAAGTGTAAAAACAATGTCAAGATAAGGTTTTGAGAAGAGGAAAAACGCTAAAAAGTGGAAAATTCTGTTAGCCGCCATTTTAAAACGTGTGATCCGATTGGGTTGAATTACAACACCAGCCGAGTCCTTATGTCTATCTAGCACCCATAAAAGTTTTAGCTCAAAATATTAATTATTTTTTTTTTATCAAAAACGTTTAATAGGAATAAAGCTAAATTTAATAGGAATAATAGGAATATGAATCTAAGATTTTGAATTCACATCCATGTCTTTATTTAAGGTAGCTTTGTTACAAATTATCACATTGTGACTGGTTTCATTAGTTTGTTATGTGTAACAAACGTAACAACATCAATAATCAATCATCTGACTATTTTTCTTTTAGCGATATATTTTTTATCATTCAGTTTGTAAACATAAGGATATATAAATATGTTTACTAGGTGAAATTTATTCAATTAATCTTATTCTCTTACAATAATTCATTATTATCTAGTTACAAAATTTTAATAATATTGTTTTTAAAACTAATTTTATGGAAATATAAAATTACTCTTAAGACATAAATAATGTTGACGTAAAAATAATGCTGGATTTAAAAAAAAGTATTTATCATTTAAATTCAAATAATGAATGTTAATAAATGTAACAAATCTTTCAGTGACATCTGAGGAAGTAATTTTAAGAATTGGCCATTGATTATCTGTTTTCTTTTGATAAATGCTTTTACGGTTACGGAAGCCTGATGGTAACGACGCGGCACCAGATCTTCCTTCTCTGGAGTTGAACACTTCGGAAGACTCCGCACATAAATTGAGGATTTCGTACCTGATGTATGAAGGCACCCGGATGTTAGGGGCGATGCATAATTCACTGATCTTCAGCGACAAACAAGCACATAAATTAGGCAGATTTTCAAGAAAGAAAGAAAAACAGATGGAAAGACTAACAGACATAAAAACAATATCCGCTTTTTCTAAAACCACTTTCAAATCCATTGGTAATTTATTGTAAAGCATTCGATTCGATACTGAACGTTTTATTTTAAATTTTAGTAAGCATAAAATCCCACTATTTATTTGAGTTCCGAAAAAAGTTGATACAATAATATTTCGAAATCAAGCTTTATTTTATCTTGATTACTAAAAGAAATACAGATTTTATATCTTTTCATTTGATTTTTTAGAAAAGATTATTAGTAAAGAAAAGTAGGAAAAAGCTAAATGAATTTTAATATTGAATCAAACCTTCCCATGTGTCTTTTAAATATTCAGAAAATATCTATGGGAAGAATCACTGTAAATGTGTAGATGTTGTGAGTATTATGAATTAAATGTTAAGAAATTTAAAAGCAGATACCCATGAATGCACTTTTATTTTTGCTTTTACTTTTTTTTTATTTTTATTTTTTCATCCTGACACACTATTTGAAGTTTTCTAATTTGAGAAGTAGGGTATTAATCATAAAAACGAGACTATCTTACTAATTCCAAAAGTAATTTGGTGGCATTCTCCTGTAGTGTCCTTATTTTCGAAAACAACTTTTCTCGTTTCTAAGCCTTTCTTCATTACTTACCAATTCGTTTGCTTTCGTAGGTAGCTTTTAGATTCGAAAATTATGCCATCAATCACAGGATCTCCAACACAGGCAAAATGTAATGGAGTAATTATTTCAAGGATTTTAGGTTCATATCTTTAAATGGGAGGAGAAAAAAGCCATGATACCCTCTCCTCATTTTCTTTTTCTTCTTTCAGAAGAAACTTCATTGGAATTTTCAGAGGAAATCGATTGACTGTAAATGTCACCAGCTAAAGTACCTAGGGATCTTTTCAAATTTGGATTTAAATTTCTAAGTATTGTCTCTCCTTCGTAGAGAAGCAAAAATCTATTTAGAGCATGTGGAAGGTGGGAAAAAAATTGGATTAGTCTTAGCAATTACTGACAACCGTCGCATGGGTAAAGAAACGAATGGGGGGAAGGTGAGCAGCCCTCTTGCAATCAAAAGAAAAAAAATTACAAGAAGAATTTTTCAAAGAATTCCTTTTTTTATATATGTACTTATTTTATTTCGTTT
This sequence comes from Thereuonema tuberculata, assembly GCA_023159025.1. Classification (NCBI taxonomy): domain Eukaryota; kingdom Metazoa; phylum Arthropoda; class Chilopoda; order Scutigeromorpha; family Scutigeridae; genus Thereuonema; species Thereuonema tuberculata. The sequence continues at coordinate 67,557,817 of JAFIDM010000001.1, forward strand.
GAAAAATTTCTTTTTTCCAATTATTAAATTTTTACCTTTCTTTCGATCACTAAAGCTTTCAAGCTAAAAAGTTGTATCCTGTGGTTGGTCCAATTTGATTTTTTTAGTTCTATTTTTTCAACTTCAAAAAGTTTGCTTCAGAAGAGCAAGTTTAATCAGTAGCCATATTTTACTCAACATTTGATACATTATTATCACTGATTTCTTAAAAAATTTGTTTTACATATTATTTTTTAAAGTTTATGTATTTTCTTTTTAATAAAAATTCATGAATTTGGTCGTTTTAGTAATCTTCCAATTAACTTTAATACTATTTTAATTTTAGTTATTTTTTTAATTGTTTTGTTTCTGTATCCAAGTCAAACATAATTAACTTTAAACGAACTAACTAATGAAATCGAAACAGCCGTCCTAATGACTTCAAATTATGAAAATATCTTCTTGATGCAGAAACAGTTGAATTGAATTCTGTGTAGATTTCTTACCTCAAGCTTATTTTACAGCTTGACGATTGAAGTCTAATCGAATGCATTTTGGTTACTTATTTTTTTTTTTTATAAATATTTGATCTTAAGGAATATCAATATCAAAACTGTTAAATGTTATTATTATTAAATTTTATATTTGATCTTTCTGTAAAACTTAAACCAAAACCTGTAAAGGAAAGTTTTAGTTTTCTTTGTATCCCTGCGAGTTCTCTGAGGACACACAGAGTATTATTTTTTTATTGGATATATTTAAATTCAGTTTCTTACGAAATTGAAAATATGTTCATATAATTCATGATGGGAAAATTAAGAAAAAGTAAAAATATCTTTTAGTTCATTAATGATGACCTGTTTGGAAATTTCATTCAAAATTTAATTTTTGTTTTTATTTTATTTAAGTTTAAAGAAAATAAAATGCTTTTTAATTTTTTTCCCATCATTTGTTAATATCGCTTTCTTACAGCGATATCTTAAACCTTCTTTCTGTAGAGAAACAAAAAAAAAATCGAAAATGTTTTCAACCAATATGTAAAAAAGAAGAGAGAGAGGTTTTCATCTAATGCGCTTGTTTCTCGAAAAGAATAAGAATGAAATCAATAAAAGTTTGTAAAGTAAAACAAATTCACGAACATTTTGCATCTAATTTATAATTGGGACCTAATACACTTAAAAAAACGCATATTTAAAAAAAATTCTTCATTACATGTTGCGGGGTCCAGGTTCGGACCCCTTCGTCGGATGACACATGCAGCAAACAGCAAACTAAACCTTAGTTTTATAAACTATACTCACATCCTGTCATGTGATCAGGGAAACTCATTATTATTGTCAGGGGTTGCAGGGTTCATATATACATATATATTCATATTACGGAAAAGATAACTGCTTTACCTACTCCGATTTTCTTTTGTTGTTGTTTTTTTTTTTGTAGCTTTGGTTATAGTAGTTGAAGTCACTTTACGTTAATTACGATAAGATTAATAAGAGAAAGAATTAATATTAAAACAAGAAAAGAGGAAAGAAAAAAAATAACTGACCTCTTCTTCAGATGGCGAAAAGCAGACGAGAATCCTACGTCCATTGAAGAGAGGGGGAAACCTAGCTAAGTAAACAATGGCCTCTATTCATGTGTGACTGTACACAGTGAGGGAGTCTGGGCTTCATCTCTCTCAAATATATACAGTGTCTGTCGGATGGAGTTGCTTTCTTTTATCTTCCCATTCCTTTTCTTCTTCTTTCTTTTTCTTGTGCTAAATATAAGAAGAGTGTGAAGATAAGAAAGACAGGCATCCACTAAAACAAGAGAATAGACTTCATATTGGAATAAGAAAATATTATATTTCCCATAGATAAAATGGATTGATTGACTCAGAAATGAAATAAAACTAGGCCTTTAAGATAACAACAGAATATTATAAATGGTGAAGATTTTTCTCGGTCTGAAAAAGTTTTTTTTGATAAAATTACTGCTGCAAATATAACTACTGAGGATAAGATTGAAATAAAAATTATATTTATGAGTATTATGATAATAGATAAGATGGCTGATAAAGGCGGTAAATTGTAAATTTATTTATGAAGATATTCTCTTGTCAGGCTTTATAGTTTATTTAAAATATTTGACTGCAATTCAAAAGAAATTTAGGTTAAGGCTTATAGAAAGAAGGAGAACCTATCAATGGGGTATGAACCCAGTAGCTTAAATAGCTTATCTTTCTAATAGGAGTGATAAATGCTTTTTTATTATTTATTTCTTATTTATTTTTGGTTGTATGTGTTTTAGTAGGGGTAGCTTTTTTAACTTTGTTAGAACGGGTAGCTCTAGGTTATATTCAAATTCGTAAGGGACCTAATGTGTTAGGAGATTTACAGCCTTTTTCAGATGCTATTAAGTTATTTACCAAAGAAATTATTAATCCAATTATGGCGAATCATATACTTTATTATATTTGTCCAATTATAAGCTTAACATTAGCTATATTTTTATGAATAATTTTACCTATCTTTAGATTAATTTTAGATATGAGATTAGGTTTGTTATTTTTTATATGCGTTAGAAGAATGAGTGTTTACAGTGTAATAGGTGCAGGTTGATCTTCTAATTCTAAATATGCTTTATTAGGAAGAATTCGAGCTGCTGCTCAAACTGTATCATATGAGGTAAGAATGGCTTTAATTTTGTTGTGTGTAGTAATTTTAACTGAAAGATTTAATTTAATAGATTATAAGGATATTCAGAATTATTCTTGATTTTTATTTATTTCGTTTCCTTTAATAATAATATGACTAATTACTATATTAGCTGAAACTAACCGAACACCTTTTGATTTGGCAGAAGCAGAATCAGAGTTAGTTTCTGGATTTAATATTGAGTATAGAAGTGGAGGTTTTGCTTTAATTTTTATGGCAGAATACGGTAATATTTTATTAATAAGAATAATAATAGCTGTATTATTTTTTGGAGGGAATTATGAGAGTATTATATTTATGAAAATTGTATCTTTTTTCTCTTTTGTTTTTATTTGGGTACGTGGTATACTTCCACGTATACGATACGATAAATTAATAAATTTAGCTTGAAAAAAGCTTCTTCCTGTATCTTTGAATTATTTTCTTATATTTTTAGGATTAAAAATTATTATTGATGTTTTCTGTAATTATTAAAAGAATTGAACTTTTATAAGATACTTTCAAAGTATCTGCTTTCCTTAAGCAAAATAATTATTTTATAGAACGAAGCGGTCCTTTATTGAATTTAGTAATTTTAACTACAGCAAATAAAGTAATAAGGAGGTACAAAATTAGAAGAAGTGTTAAAAGATAATTTTGGATATAAAATTTATTAATAATAAGATTAATATCAATATTTTGAGGTACAATAGAATAGGAAAATAGATTTTTACTATTATATAATAGGAGCAAAGAGGCTAAAAAGGGAATTGTAAAAATTTTTAAAATTTTAAATAGTCTTGTCTTTAAAAAAATTTCATTTGAGGCCAAAGAGGCAACATAAATAAAAAGTACTAGTATTCCTCCTAAATTATTTTAGATTATAAGATCTAAAAACCTTTTACTTTACGTCTTTCAGGTTTAAGCAAAAATTATTGTTAAACTCATAGGAAAAATAAAACTTCATACAATTTGTTTGATATCTTAGGAATTTTTAAAAAATCACAGTTAATAAATGAATTTTGAATTTTTAAGTCAAGTTTAATAATTTAATATTGCGGATAGTTGCTATGATTAATTAAAATAGATGAAAGTTTTAAAATTAATTATTAAATTTGACTGATCATCATTTTACTAACAAAATTAGACCTGATATTGCTTATGTATTTGGCATGAGTCTGTCTCACTACAAACTCTGGAACGTATCCAACCGTTTGTAAAATGAGGATTCCGTAAAACGAAAACTAAAAAAGAGGACTCTGATGTTTCCTGAAGGCCGATGAATGCGGAGAGTAACTTCTCGACTATACTTTGTTCTGATGGTGATGTTTGGTGCATCTTTTATTTCCTGTTCAACCAGTAAGGCGTGTTGATAGAAACATTTAATCACTTAATCTTGCTTCTCTCTATTCTGCAATTCATTCTGTAATTTTTTTTTTATTTACAAAAATTTTCAAGAAGCTCCCTTCTACTTAGAATCATTTCATAAATTTATCTGTAGCATAAAATTAAATTTGTTGAAATAGTTTTTAAGAATCTTTTTCGTCTTTGAATTCGAAGAAGAAAATTTCTGTGAGATAAGAAATGAAGTAGATGAAAATTCTTCGAACTGGAGTAAATTGACTTTCTGTAAGCAAGTTTCCAGTGATTTACATAAAAAAAGTGAATACAATGTTATTTTTTTAAATAAATAACATTTATTTACACAGGTCCATAGATATAATTAAGTATCAAGTATAAAAATACATTTTAAATAAATTGATTTTTCGATATTAATCCAAGTTTTTACAAATATAATTATATCAAAAAAGTAACAAAACAATATCCAAAAAAAAAAATAAATATCTAATCCTTTAAAATATAATAGAAAAGCTGACATTTTTTATTAAAAATTTAATTTTTATTATTATTTTTTTTTAAAAAGTTTATTTTTTTATTACATTTTTTATTTAGTATTGATAATTTCCGTCTACCAAAGTCATTGAATTTCCTAAGATGGTTTTCTTAAGAAGACCTTTTATTGGTTTTCTTATCTTTAGAACCTATTTAAAATTTCTCTATTTTTTGGCAAAAGTTCTCCTTTTTTTCTTACATTTAATTCTCGATGTTCTAAATAGTTTCTAAACCAATAACGGTAGAAAAAGGTAATTTTCTGAGTGAATATCTGTCGTATTGCAGGTTTTTATATATTTGGTAACTGGAGAGCCAGTGATTCCATTCACTGTTTGTGATCTTCTTTAAAGCTGGAATTGCGAGAGATTCTTATTAAAATTCATTGTTTCTTTTTATCAAGCCGTTGAAACTCGAGCTTTCTGTATTAAGAAAAAAAAATAAGAAAAAGTCCATTGGTCTTTTCTATTTCCGTGAGTTCTTTCCATTCTTGTGATTGCGTTGAGTGTCCGTCGTCCTCTTTCTGCTTCTGCCTTTGGGTGGAAAACTTGGTTTCCGGTGCTGGAGTCCATCTAGTCCGCTACGAGTGCAAGAGTCCCTCCAACGCAAACATTTGCCGAAGGAAGAGAATCAATTGCCAACCAAAACAACCGAAAGAAAAAGGCGCTTTCTAAGGCGTTCTTTCGATCGGAGGCGTTTTTAAATGTGAAACCCAAATATTTCCGCCTTGATGAGGAGAGGCGGGAATGAGCTGTCTTTTATGGAAGAGACAAGTGACTGACGGCAGGGGACCAGCTCATATACAAACGAAAATGTAGCCATGAAATCAGAGCAACTACCAACATCTCAAGCAAAAATTGTTATTAGGGCTGTAATTTTCTTCTTGATGTTTTTTCAAAAGTAATACAGACAGATGTATTGTAACGTAACCAAACAACACAAATATAAGAATTGAAGTATAATCAAAAGGGACTTTTAAAGTTAAAGAATTGAATTTAAAGTTATTGATATAATAAATTCTAAAATTAAAAGCATTTCAGCAAATTACAAATATTTACATTGTTTTAAAATATAAATACTTGTGTGGGTCGTCTAAAAAATTTAGACGATTATTATTATTATCTAAATCTGTGCTACTTGTAATTTATGTTTTAAGTTTTTCCTGAGTGGCAGCGTTATGAGTTTTCCAAACGTAATAATTTATTTAATAAAAATTTTAAGAGTCTTGATTTATTTTTCCTAATCACCGAATGGGACAATTTTAAAGTGTTGTTAATGAAGTATCTTTATTAGAAATTCTGAATACTATTGTAACAAATTGTACTTTTATTTGTACCTTAATGACTAAATAGACGAAGATTAAAAAATATAGTTTTCTCTGAGATCTCAAATCTAAATATAGTTTACTGACTACTTCCTTCGAGGTTGGCGTCTCTCTAATAGTTCGGTGTCGTTATTCAACAATTTGAAACATTTACAACGGAATTCACCACAAATTACTTTTCGAATAACGGATGGAAACCGTGTTAGTTGTATTCCATTTCAAATTTTTCTGAATTATTGTTCACTTTTTAATAAGTAGATGCTTCTATTATTCTATCCTAATGTGTGCTATCAATAGAAACGTAGGAAACGCATTACTAAGTCTCTTAATCTTATATCAAATGAATTTATGACTAATAATGAATTGTTAAAAATCCTAGAGATGTAAATAACACGATTTGTAAAGAATTAGATTCGGAAATGTTAAGTGCTCTTATGCAAAAGCAATCTTTTGTGGACTAAAATGACATTGATATACGAATTCTTTCTTTTTAAGTCATCCTATTAATTAATAATATATTAGAACGGGATGCATGGAAATAGATTTATATGCGAGGATTTTTGTATTCCTTTCGGTATCTAAAAAAATTATCAAGAGCGTTGGTCTACAAAACATCCAACAAGAATTGGCTGAAATAAATTTAATATTCGATTTTCGCACTGAATTATTTGTTTTTCCTGATCTTTCACTGAATTGCGACGATTTATCCCGAATTTAGGAAATAAAATCTACTTCTTCTATCTTTTGATGAGTGAAAGAGAAGGAATAGAAGATGAAAAACGTTTTAATGCCTCATTGGAATTTTGCGTCCTAGAAGAAATAGTGCCGTGAAGTTTTTTTCCAAGTTGTAACTTTTGCCATATTGTGACGATGCTGTAAAAATAATAATAAAAAAAAAAGTATATGTCCGTGGCCCTGAAGATGGCGGCCGCCTGCTGCTCAGCTTTTATCGTTGCCATGGCAATGTGAAGGACATTCACAGCTCCTGAAGGACGTTTTCCCAGCGAATAGTTTTTCTGCAGTAAATAAGATTATGTTTTTAAAACTGACTGGGTAGGACATACGATACTAGAATTCAGATGTATCAATTTTTCATCTTTCGATGCCTTTTTTTTCACAAAGAAAACATGTGGAAAATACAACTCCAAGTAATGGTTTTTGTATTCACTGAAAACACTTGAAACATACTTGTGTTGTTTTGAAATCATCATTATTATTGCATATAAAATTCATATAAAATTCAAACACATTTCTTTATTAAATGAAGTAAAATGCAATTGTTAATTATTTCTGGCGATGAAAGAAAAATTAAAGTTAAAAGAGTTCTATGTCTGTTGATTCGCTTTAGTATAAGGTATTTTATTTAAGCATAAGTAGAAATGGTTTTCATTCACATAGGGCTCATTCACATAATAAAAGAACTTCATGATTTAGGCTTATTATTTCATGCAGCTCCTTCGAAAATTACCAAATATTTACCAACTGCTGAAGGTAAGTTTTCGGCTCGAATCAGATCTCTGAAATATAAGATTTTGCAAAAGTTATATCAAAAAGAAAAGAAAGAAAAAACATAAAGACATCGCAACGTTAAAAGTATTAGCTGAGTCTCCTTTAGCAATAATTTTAACTGATTAGCAATATACATGGTCAAAGAATAGAAATAACAAAGTTTCAATAACGACTTAATGATTAAATTGTATTAATAATCACCTCAATTATGGATATATATTTATAATCTGTCACTTTTAGCTGGATGAATTGTTTAAAATATTATTAAAAATTGTATTAATAATAATAATTATAATAATTAAAATCTAGTAATTGTCTTTTATCGTGTTTTATTGATTAAAAATTTATGTCTGGCCTCGAGATCACAAAAAATCATCGTCTTGGTCCTCAAGGACAGGAAGATGTCCTCTCTGTCTTAAAATTAAAGTAATCTTTACTCTATCGAAATTATTTACAGAAAAATCTTCGAAGTATATCTATAATCTCTTTATCAAATCAACTTTCTTTAAATACAAAATCCAAAAAAAAATGTAACAATAGAATAAAATATAACTGTCATATAATCATCATCAAATGATGCATCTTATTGTTAAGAAAATATGCGTAAAACGTTAACCATTACAATACATACAGTTATATTAACAACCTTTCGTTTGTCCAACAGTGAGCTTTTCGGGTTGTTTTGCCTAATTTTAGAGAATATTTCTAGCCAAGTGAATAAATAGTTTCTCAATATCAAGGCCTTTATTCTTATTTGCGCATTTTAAAGTCTGTATACAATAGCTTCAATAATCTTTCTTTTTCTATCTTTCTAATTGCTCTACTTGATTATGCTTTATTAAAAATAAAATATTCATTTGATAATGTTTATGTGATGTATATTTTTACTAATTGTTTTACTTTTTTACACTTTTGCCAAACAAAATTTAGCTTAATGAGAAGTTACTTCGAAAATTTGCCTATAAAGAATTCCGATAGAATAAAGATTATTTTGATATTAGTATGTTAGGTGTTATAGGCAATATTTGTGTTGAATCATCCGCACAGCGAAATTCCTCACATTTGCAAATAAAAAACTTTAATTACTCGCTTGTAATTAAACATTTCACTTAAACCATTCTTTTGTAATTTTTTTTTTATTGGCTGATGAAACACAATTCAGACATTCACCAAAATTCTTGAAACATTTCCTTATTCTTTAAATGTATTTAATAAGGTTAAAAAGAAAAAATTAAAGACTTCCTGATTATGGTAGTATTCTTCATGTTTTTCCTAAGAAATAATAAAGTTTTTGTCGAAATTTTTTGTAAGTAAACTTTAAGTTTTCATTATTTCAGAGATTTTTTTTTGGAATCTACAGTATTTACCAAGCTAGCAAAATAAAATTCTGCCTGTCTGTCCGGTGGTTCTTCTGCTTTCCAAAAGATAAGTAATACTACATTGAAAACAGTCTGTAAAGTAAATTTTGTTGAAATAATTACTGTACTGATGAGAAATTCTTAATGCTTTTGAATCAAAGCTAATTTAAGGAGGAAATCTTCCTAATGGCATTCATACAATTCAACCATCTTTGTTCCTATCCAGAAGATTAGGAAAATAAATTCCTTTCGTTCCAGGATATCTCTTCAGGAAATCACTTCCTTGTGCAAATAAAAAATGTAATAGTAGTTTCGATTTTAGAGCTGGATTCAAAGATATTTAGTTATGGTCATTCTGTCTCTGATTTTATTATAAAATTTCCAACGTTTAATGCAGGTGTCATTTCAGTAGTTCTGTATCAAGAAGTCTTAGAGCAATTCGTGGTAGTCGGTAGCAATGAGTTAGATCTGTATCACAAAATAGACAGTTACGTACATTAACTTTTGTTCTTTATTGATATCCTTGAGCTCGTGCTTCCCATAATTATTTTGATTTCTGATCTCCTTTGCCGATTTTCATGAACGTGTCTTCTAATCTATAGCTTTGTAATGCTTCAGATTTTTTTGCTTTGTTTTTAATAGACTATGAACTTTGAAATACGGTTGTTAAATACCGTATTGACAGTTTGTTAAAACTGTAATTAAAAGTTTATAGGTAAAAAAACCAAAAACAATAATAACAAATGAACGAAAATGAAATCACTAAAAATTGCTTCTCCATTTCTTATGAACTGAATTGAATTGGAAAATCTATGTTTGGATATTACTGAATACTTTTAATATACTATTGGAATAAACATATTTAACATGCGGTTGTAATAATAACAAGGTAGTGGACCATTACCACACTAAGCATTAATAATAAAAACATATAAAAATGACATCAGAAAACCCAAAGAGTTTTTTGGGTTCATCAAAACTTGTCATTTTTATTTTTTATTTTCATTTTTATTTTTAATACCTGTTGGTAAGAAAGTATAAATCTTATTACTATGTATGTATTATTAAAATAGAGAACAGATAGGAAAATATACATATTTACAACAGTATAGCATGTTTATTTTATAAAATTCTGAAAAATATAGATCTTTTTGATTAGTCAGGCACCAATCTACTTCATCACATATTGAATTTATGAAAATATTTTATTTCGGAGACTTTAATAACTATCTGTATTGTGAGTAGATAAAATACACTTATAATTTTTATTTTTTATCTTCTCTTATTACCAGGGGAAAATATATATGATTTATATCAACTGCTGCTCTAAATCAGCTTACTACTATTATTAAAATTTTCCTTTGTAATAAATTTCCGTAATCTAAAGCGCGGAAGATAATCTCACTTGGAAAAAATCCAGTTTACTGACAATGAAAAGTGATTGTGTCTTTGAACAGTTTCACTTCTCATATGATAGGTTTGTAACTCATTAATAGAACTAATTTTTTTTAAAGAAATCCTTAATTACAGCCTTTGAAAAATAAATTATTAAATGCAATACAATAACTATTGTGAATTCATGTAAGATATAGTTGTCATATGTATTATAACATAAAACAAATTATTTTAATTACTCATTCAAAAGCTGCTCAAGATCTTCGTGTATAACAGTCATCGTACAGTGTTAATTATATAACATCTATGATTCTACACTTATAGAACATTATGTCTAACTATAAATACAGTTTCTTAATACAGTATTGCCCAGCAGCCAACATCATTCGTTTCATTGGAAGATCAAGAAACTAGATATGTTATTTAACATTGATAAAATAATTGTTTCCTATCTAAGTTCGTGCTTTTTGATTGGTTCTTATGAACATTAGGATTCTAAAAATTAGTTTGCTACAACGTTTCGTAAAATGAGGCTTCTGATTAGAGGTTAACTAGACTTGTTTTTTAAACTTTTTTTTATCTCAAAACAAATCTGAGAAGCTCTACAGAAGCAAAATTTATTGATTTATTTATTGATTAAAGCTCTTCTGTTTAGAGCTTCTAAGATTTGTTTTGAATTGTGATTTGTTAGAATGTTTGGAATTTATTTCCCTTCCAATGTTTTTTCCCTAGTTACTATTCCTTGATGGTTTAATTCCTGGTGTTCTTCGCTTCCAGTATTTTGAATTGGCCTATCTTCGTTTTGTGGCACTTATTTAGAATTAGTTACAATCTATAGAAATGGCAAACTTAAAATTTTAGAAAATTTATGGCATTTTAGTAGTCAGAAATAAAATATATGGTAAAATACTTTGCAAAGATTTCTATCAACATTGCTTAGATTTTGATTTTCCCTCAATAAACAAGAACTCAGCCAACATTCAACATGTTCTGTATGTTTCATTAGGAAGAGTTTTCTAGTTTACTACTTTCCCATAACAAAATATTCATTAATTTAGCCATATAGTGTATATTGTCTATAGTGATAACAAAATTAGTACAAAAAAAAACTGTGGGACATACTAGATATATCTGTGTAAACTGTTTAGTTTAGAGCTCGATAATTTTTAGAATGAACTATGCAATATTAAGGTTTGACTAAATACTCTTTGGTGTTTATTAGTAAAAATTAACTCATAATTATATTTATAATTTTTATTATTACTTACTTTGATTATTAGATTCATTTTACAATTGTTATTTAAAGAAAACAATTAAGTTAAAGTAAATTTAAGAAACAAAAACAACTTATTGAAACAATTATATAGAAATAAAAATTATCATTGGCAGATTCTGAATTCTGTAAGTTTATCAGCATTGAAAAGAACATCAGTCTCATGCATTAATAACAAAATAGTTGATTCATGTAATAATACTAAAAAAAATAGTATAAGTACTGGATTTGTTGGTTCTTAAATCTTCGAATGATATGTTTCTGCTTTCAAGGCAAGAATTAATCAAAAATTGAATAAAATCGGATTCTTTATTTCCAACTCTACATTGTTCTGTTAAGAATCATAATCTTTATAACAGTAGTTTTACTAGTCCACGATATGTAGAACAACAACAGTTTTAGAAAGAATACCAGCTTATTTGTTAGCAATTACTGGATTGGCATTGAAAGTACTCTATCCATTCTACAGCACAAATTAATTTCATTTCTCTTTCATTTCTCCCTCAAGAACTTCTAACTGATTGATTCACGATCACTACTAACCTTTGACTTCTTCATTGATGACAGTCAGGATTTTTCGCTGCGATTCTCAGTCTAAAAGAGCTCATGGATTTCAAATGTATTAAGCATTCTAAGATAGTATTGTTTTGAGAGATCACCGCTGGAAATTCTGTCCTAGAATGCTTAAAATATTGGAAACTCATGGTTATTCAGGTTTGAAGAGCACAAATAAAGGTCTCAGACTATAGACTCAGTGGCTGATTTGTGTAGCCTACTCTTCTAAACGCTGTATATTTTAGAGTAAATTGCATTTTACAAATTCACATTTACATACAAATGAAAAGCAGGAAATAAGCCTCTTGTATCGTGCTCTTTTTTTATATTAATCTTTAACTTCTCAAAAAGATAAAAGTAAATGTATCAATTACTTAGCTAGTTATGTTTAAGAGGTTCATCTGAGCAAGAAAAGGTAAAATAAAAAAGGATTTACAAACCTGTAGCCCATTCGTTGCGTAAATTTACAGTTGGAAGAGCATCAGGACCAAGACCTGCGTTAAAAAGACAGGATCACATTAATCTTTTTTTATTTCTCTCTTATGGGCAAGAGAGGACAATATTAAATCTCTCAATTTTAATTTTTCCTCGTCTGAATTTATTTCAGAAAGACAGGATCTCTAAGAGGATAAAATAATAAGTGATTTGCTGATACGAATATCGGAATGCTGCACTGAAATATATATAGAAAAAGTTTACGTTAAGTATTTTACCAAAGTTAAAAAAACAATCAGGACAATGCTTTTTTTTACCATTATAGTAGATAATGGTAAGGTTCTATTAATTTCGTGATTATTTTTAGAGTTACATTTTTTCTCGACAAATGGATTAGTATTTGAAGAATAATTTAACACTAACAAAATAATATACGTTCTACCATCAGTTGCGTAACCCTGCTTCACCTCTGTTTCGTCTCTTTAATTCCTCTGAAAATAGTAAAGTTTCTTACACACACACTATCTTTATAAAAGGAAAAGTCTCATTAGGTGGCAGACTTTCGTGTTCAATCGCCTGCAGGATCTTTTCCACTTCTTCAGTAATTGTTCCCTTTATGGCTTTAGTTAAGGGCGGGAATAAGGAGGGGGGATGTGAACCTGTCTTTAAACGCTGATGTCTTGGTCCTCATCTCCATTTTCTGCGAGCAACGAATGGACTATAGGTAGGCACTCAATTATTAATCCTTTTAGATCTTTTTTTTTCTTTATATGCTCAAATGAACCTTTAAAGTTAATTAGCTGAGTAACTGGTATATTTACTTTTTCAGGAGCTATGGATGTGGAGAGAAGCTGGAATTACCACAAGATGTCTTCCGGTGCATGTCTTAACAAGAGTGGCCTGCAGGCGAGATGTGCAAGGGCAAGTACAAGTTTGCTATCAAGAATGTTGGTGTCTTCCCAATCTACACAGATTTCCGTAACTTAACTGTCTAGTCATGAACATTAAGAAACTGTCTTTTTTTGAAGAAACCTGATAATCAAGACTTAATATACAATCGGAAACAAATGATTCGAAAACACCTATCATTTAGCTGTCAACGGAGCATACAACGTAATCAACTGAAGTATTTATTAATTAGTATTAATAGTTCAGTGATTTAGAATTTTGCTGGTAATTTGTTTGTTATCAAAATGTCTGAAAAATTATTGCTATCTGCGCTATTAACTGTGAAGCATTCTCACCATTCTATTAAGTAATTTACTGTAAAAATAACATCACTACACTTTACTTGTTGCAAAACATTATTATTGTGTTTAGGATTTAACTATTAATTGATTTGTAATTTTATACACTAAAATTATGCCCTAGAGTTTTGCGTAAAGAGAAATTTTGATTGATTAATGCTTTTAATTTTCCTACACGATAATTTTGGTAGCAACCGATGAATATTTATTTAAAAAAAAATCCCAACAACTTATTGGAGCACATTGCAGTAAACCTGTATATCTTAAGAAGCTTTCGAAAAGCAAGTTCGGTGCTCGGAGATTTCATCAAACTTTTTTATCACAGAACAACGAATACTTATTTGCCGCAGAGAGATTTGTGAACATACATCGAATTCCTCCAGGCGAATGCGCAAATAATGGTTGGAGTGATTATTTGGCGTCGTATTTTAGCCAAAGGAAGGTAATAGTTTTATACATATTTTTGTATAATTAAATTAAATAAGGTGTTTTTAAAAAACAACATATTAATTACCAAACAGGTTCTTTTATCTTTCTTGAAGTTTTTAAAAAATAATTTTTTAACTATTAATGATTCTGAAAGATGAAAATATCTTTATAAAAAAGAGAGTATATTTTAAGTTTGCTGATAAATGATTAATTAATAGGAACGTGGTTTTTTATGTCTTACATACAAAAAAACTACGATGATGTAACTCCAACTTTATATATAAATCAAACATTAAAATAGTCTTATATTATTTATTAAATTTTTAAACAAAAGATGGGTGAAAATGTGGTACTCAATATTAATGCCATCAATAGTTTGTTTTCAATGATTATTTCCATCAGCAAGAAAAATTTAAATTTAAAATAAGAGCCTTGTTTGGAGCGTCGGCGTTAAAACTAGTATTGTTAACTATTTTGAATTATTCATGTCTTGTGCAAAACAGGAAATTAACTGTCAACAAACAGTTTAATCCATTGAAACTCTTCGATAATTTAAACATCTGGGATTTCAATTCCTTCAAAAGACTATTGATGGACAAAATAAGCCCACCTGTCAAAGTGCCTAAAATTAAAAACAAAACAAAAAACAAGCTATAAGCTGACAAAAAATAGTCTTCTTCACCATATTGTTACTAAATAACCATTAATATAATTTGACCCTTACTCTACGAACATCTTAATTACATGTTATTCTTTTTTATTATGTATTGGAATATTATTGCTTTTATGTTTTAAAACGTCAAATGTTATTTTAGTTCAAAGTATTTTTTTTGGGGGGGAGGGGGATTTATATGTAACTTATATGTTTTGTTCGTCTTTTTTTGATTCCCATCCAAGTCATTCCTCTGACGTCAGGCTAAAACTTACCATCTAAATCCAGAAGAAAAAAAAATCAAAACAAAATGAAAATAGAATCAAGTTAGCAGCTGTAAGATCTTTGTTATTTTGGGAATGAATATTATAAATAAAAAGAAATGAAAGTTCAATTTAGTTTCTGATATAAGCCGTAAGTTTATTTCGGCTCTATTCGATTTCTGTCCGAGGAATAACCTGTATGGATATGAATGTCGATTAATTATATACCTATATAAATGTTACTAAAAAAAGGTTATTTAAAAGAATGTACTGAAGTGACTTCATCATACTTTAAAATAATTCATGTTTTAAAGAAGTCATTAATTGTATGATTTTATAATCACTTAAATAAAAATACCAGTAAATTCTTATCTCGTCTTTCTTTTCTTTTGTTATTCTGAGTTTCTAAAAATTAAACAAAAATGGAACTAAATTCTCTCGTCACAACTTCCTGAATATCACTTCTTGAAATGACTTGACTTAAAGGGATTCAGCTTGACTTTTCCGATTCCCATTTTTTTTAAAAAAACTGAGCAATAATCAAACTAAAGCTTAAAACAAAGTACCCAATCAAATTCTGTAATTTTCAGTTTTTAGTAACGTATCACAAATGTTATTCTTCTTCAGCAAAGGTTGTCCTAGAGTATATAGTTTTAGAATGAAGAAAATCTTAATTATTCTAATGTTTACGCAAAAGAGTGATTGAAAACGTAACATATGGAAGCTGTAATAACAATTTGTAATTGCATCAAATTTACATTTATTTTCTTTATTTAATTAATTAACATTTATCTCAAAGAATAGTTGAATATATATAAATGTTGAATATAAAAATGTTAATTTTATATATAAAAGAAAGAAAAAGAAAACAGTATCAAAACAAAGCAACAATAATAAAAAAGAAAGATTTTTTTATTAGAGATTATTTAATTTATTCTTAAAAAAACTGTAAAACAACAAGAATTTTTAATATTTCTAAAAAAAAAAGAAACAAAAAAAGAAAGAAAGTTTGTTGATTAATTGTTAGCTATAAATATTCACTGATTTATTTTTCCTTATTACTTGGTGGTAAGATTTTGTTTTTAAATACAGGTTAACTATTGTTTATTATAAAAATCAGATCTGTAAGTTTGGCAAATTTTTAGGAAATACGTTTGTTTTACTTCATTAGATACAGTTGTACTTTTAAAAACGGTATTATTGCAATTAAAATTTCCAATTTAGAATTTTTCCATAAAATTACATGACTTTTTTAATGTACTTTGCTTGATTTTGTATTTAAAATAATTATTATTTTAATCCTAAAATTTAAAAGATCTTTTGTACGTAGTTTACAAAGCTTGTGTATAAAAAGCATGCCTTTATTGGAAGAAAATGAAATGATGCCCTTAAAGTGGTACAGATACACTATTTTTGACTAAATCATATTTGACGATTGAGGCATTTTTGTCGCAAGGTTTGATCTTTTTGTTCATTGCGTATGAAGCGACGAAGTGACGTACGCTCTTTTAAGGCAGGGAACATATAAAAATCACTGGGAGCCAAATCCGAACAGTATGGCGGATTTTCCAGTGGAAATTGTGCAGCAAGTTGTGTATGTTCCATAAAATGTATGGTCGGGCAAGGAGGATCGCACCGCTGCGCTGTTCAGAAGACCAAGACTTTTCTTCTTTTGTTGTTGCGCAATTTCTTAAGTTTTCAATAGGAGAGCACTTATCCAAGCAGATTGCCATTTTGAAATAACAGGGGCACCTCCAATGCACACACGAGAAAATCTGCGCATTACTGAGCACTACAACCCTCTATCGGATATTTCAGCATTCGCCGGCATTATGACAAGCTCATAAATTCAATTTCCAGCGGAAAAAGTTTGTAAGCCTTTTTTTCTTTGCTAGACCTCCGTGTATTATTGTTGCCCTTCTGTAATATATATAGGTAACAAAGCATTTAATTTTTATCCTGAAGAAGACCCGTAATTGGGCTGAAATATAGATCTGATGTTTCTAAGATGGAGAAGTGGTTTTATTTCAATATATATAGGTAGTCCTTAAATGGTTCGCCAAATTTGAAGCCCGATGCAACATAGCAAAATAACGAAAAATAATATTAATATCGGTGCTGAAATGCCTTATTCAGAATGATTAAGACGTACATAGTATATGATCGCTAACATCGTCTATCCTTGTAGTTGGATTGGCAGAGGAGGACCATAAGTTTGGCCTGCACGCCTTTCCGACTTATATCCTCTGGACTTCTTCCTTTAGGGCTATCTGAAAACGCTAGTGTACGCTACACCAGTTCCCAAAGTACAAACAATGCAATTGACCACATTGTAGATGGTATATAACGATACAGGATACTCCAGGCATGTTTGAGCGTGTCGGGCAATCATCATTACTATGGTATGAGGCAGTTGCTGCTGCTAGTGCAAGACACTTCGAACACCTCAACTAACAGTGGCCACATCATAGCCTATGTACATGTTAATCATTTTGCACCTGAATTTCCGTACCCATACTGACTTTTACGAGCATTTTGCTACTTTACACGGACATTCAAGTCTGGTCAACCATTTCAGAACCACCCTGTATGTATCAGGGCAACAAAAATATTAAGTAGTATCTTTATATATCGTCTATCTATCTACATATACATATGTCATTTATAAAGATACTACTTAATATTTTTATAATATATTTATAAAGTTACTTACAAAACCTTTCTAAAACTTTAAAGAAAGATTTTATTCAATGAAAATAGAAATGATCTTAGTTGTCAGTGAACTTACAAAAAAGGCTTATGTAACGTTATTTTTATTTAAGCTTGTTTTGCTATCATCAACGTGTCTTCAAATAGCGTACATGTATATGTATATGTAAATTTTATGTTTTATATATGTATATATATATATATATATATAATGAAAATATGGCCAAGAAAGGATGGAGGGTTTGAGAGTTTCGGGGGGTTTGAAAGCTTTTCACCTTTCATGAACTGAGGATAAAAAAATGGAGAGATTTTTATCCTGGATTGGTAATGATCGATAATGGTGATGATTTATATTTAGATCTGATAGTATGTTTTGTGATCTGAAATTTAAAAAAATAAAACTAATATTTCCAAGTATTTTTGCGTGCACAATTAATTTAACTTCGAAATTAAAACTCAATAAAATATGAATCAATAGGTAAAAATAGCTCGTTAATATTTTAAAAGGTATTAATATTTTCAGTATTTTACTTCAGTATTCTGGTCAGTATTTTAAATATTTTTAAATCCTTACAAAATACTGACGAGCTATTTTTGCATAGTGATTCACATTTTATTGCGTTTTAATTTTGAAGTTAAAACTAAATTTCATTAAAACAGTAACGAGAAGCGAAAACATTAATTTTTGTCATTAAAATTTCGAAATTCTAAAAAGCTGTAATTGCTTCCAGTTATTCACTTGTGTAAATCTTCAGTTATCGAGAATCGAGGTTTCTTCCACGATACTCATTCTGATGCCTTACTTTCGCTCTTCTCTAAATCGCTGTTTTATCTTTGCAAACGAAGTTCCAAATTTAAAATTGAAATCGAATGTAATTTAGTCATTTTTCATACTACAACTAAATATTTGTTGTAGTGTTCTACAATTATTGTAGACTAAACAAATTCACTATTACTAGGAAAACTATTAGATATCAACATCCACCTTCTAATTTTGTTCCACTTTTTTATTTTCTTGAACTTTTATATTATACTATTGTTACAGTATTGAATTTGGCTTTGATAAAGGCTTTAGGGCCTCAGTTATTACCATTAGAGAAAAGAAAAACTCAATGTATAAAATTTTTTTTATTTTTAAATTTTTAACTTATTTTATTTTTAAATTATTTATTTATTTATTTACTTATTTATTTTCTTAAATTTTGAAATGGTTCTAGTTTCAGAATAAATTGCCTAGGAATAAATTGGAATTTTACTACTCTGTGTAATAAAAGGGATGAAAAAAATTAACTCTGGCTGATCTTAGGAGACATTTCCATAGAAGACTGTGTGAGCCCGCATTGGAAGCAATGATTAATGAGATGGCGGTCGAGCTCTTCGGTCAAATCGATGTTTGAAGGACAATTAGAGGCAGCCAACTTCCGTCATCCATTTCATTGGTTTAAATATTTCCCAGGAATTCCAAAGAAGCTTCTTTTTCTTTGCCTCTTTAAATTAGCCTATACCCACAGTGAAAAATGTGTACGGAAAGACATTAATAGATAAATGAAACAAAATGGATGTTACAGTTAGATGACATATTCTAAATGATTTAGAGACAGTTACAATATTTATACCTACACCAAGGAAAATAGTCCTGTATTGAATGTATAAAAAGACACTTTTTATAAGTGTAATAATGAAATGAGTACAACTAAAATATGTAAACATTGCATTTAACTGATTATTCATCTTTCTCATTATTTCCGTTAGGTTTTGAGCGTGCAGGAACTCTTATAAATATTCCACGACAAGTTACGTTCTATGATGCGTTCATCATAATTACGTCTAGGAAGTAAGGATGTTTCTGCATCAACCACAGATAGAAAATGTCTTTCAAGGAAAATGAAAAGATCACAGTAAATTAAACTGGCAACATATATATAGCTAGAGAAAGTATTAATACTGATTGTCTTCTTAAACGACATCAGTTAAAATGCAACTTGCTTCACTCTTAGAATCAAACTTATTAACTTATGCTGAATTTCAAAGTTTATTTCTCTGGAATGTTCCCAGGAAATATTTACCATTGAAATAGCATTTCTTTTCGTTTATTTGCTTCTATATGCTGATAGAAGTTGGTTTTGTTTTTTCAGAGGTGATTGTAGATTTTTATTATGAGACAAGTAAGATGCTATCACGTGACTTAATCCCTTTTGTAGAAGCAACAGATGTTTGCGTCAAGTGCAAATTGGCTGCAGCTCCTGCTGGCAGGACCCAGGGGCAACATCAGCATCAGGTGGGTCTACAGGAGGCGCAAGTAATTTGCCCTCCAGTTGGCGCATCTATATATCTGGGCTTTATGCTTTTTTTTTTCTCCTTGCCCTGACCTCAGGAGAAGCAGACTATCTATCATCCAATCAGGGGTGGAAAATCATCACCAGCCTCCCTAAGAACCACCGATGCTACGGAAATCTCGTGACCGGATCGTTAGCTTCTACAGCGCAGGCGCATCAGACGCCGTCATTTTCAGGCTCAGGGTTATCAATCAAATTTTGGGAGAATCCATGGAGAAAGGGAAGAAGGAAGAGGATTTAGGCCATCGTGATCTGTATAGTAACAGTTCCTTAGGAAAAAAAAATAATAAATCCAAATCCCAATATAGAGAAGAAAACATTCGCTACTCCATCAATCATTTATAGTAGGACTTTTTTACTGTTTCGACGCAATATTTAATCAGATAATTTGATTTAAATTAAAATGATCTCAGCAAGAAAAAAGAAAGTATAAAGATATATTAATTAAGATTTACTTTTTTTTTATCTGTTTGTCTTGTTTGATTTTATGAATACTGGGTAGATATATCTATTAGAGTGCCAAATTGAGCATATTTTGTTTGTTGTTTAAATTAGTTTGTAAACTATTTTCTTAACGTCTGAAAGTTAATGTAGTTAGGCCATTCCCAGTAAACAAGATAATTGAAAATACATCAAAATAATTTTGGAACCAGTTTAGTTTCTGATTTCTTAGGTACAAAAGACTAATTTTTGAAAGAAAACAGAAAAACATTCAATAACTTGTTGAATTTTTTTTAAAGTAAATAAAAAAAAATTCTGTTAGAAAAATAGAAATCTATTGAAACGAAAAGGGTGACTCTAGTCTTTTATAAATGCCGTAACATATTCATTATACGTTATGACATTTGCTTTTTAACATTGCATTCATGAAGACGTGTAATGCTGTTTAGCTAATTCTGTGCATTTGCGAAAAGTTATATTCAGCGAGAGCGATGGCCAGACCAAACAAACGATTTTGTGATTACTTAGAAATGTGGAGCTCGGACAAGTACGAGAATTGTACATAGCTATCGATGACATTGAACAGTTCAACAATAGATTTCAGAACGTCTGACATTACTGAATCGTGGTTGCATCTCGATTGAGATATGCGTCGTACACATATTATTATATTGGTGCGACAAATTAAACATTCTTATACAATCTTGCTGTTGTTAATATTAGGCAGAATGTTTGGTGCATGAAATGTTTCAGACATATCAGACCTTGAAATGGTTGCACACCAATCTAAGCTTAGGACCACTCATTGAATGTTTTCACGTTGTTAGCTCTTCCCTACCGTATTAACATACAGATAACTGTCTCTTCTGGGTCACTACGCTTACAGATTTATATCATAAACTTGGTAGCACACGATGTTAGTCACATCATTATCATACCCAATTTTTCGAATTGACTGGCCTTACTGCAGTAATGTGATAATTTATGTCTGTAGAATGTTGATAGCCACTTACAAACCATGTTGACGTAATCCTCTGAGCTATTAGAAATGCAAGACGGTCGGTTCCAATCTCACTGATTTCTTCATAGATACAGAAAATTTCAATGCCACTGTGGCAGACGTTTGTTTTTTCGAATAGACTAAAGTTAAGAAACGTTTTTATATTAATTTTAAGTTTTTATAATAATTTAATTCACTTACTCTTGATTCCAACATTTTTTGAATGTGCGTAACTAATAGTGAGGAAGGTTATAATAAAAGACCGAAATTGAGTCTCTTTTATTTTCGATGGAATTCTGTTTATTTTTACTAACTAACTCAAGAACAAGTAAAACGAAACCATTACTACACAAGTTGAATGTGTCATATAACTCAGCTTTTTAAATGGTTCGAGCTTACAAAAAACGTCTTTCTCTTTCTTTGATAAGACTACGTTATATTTTTACTGATTTACTTTTGTGGATTAGAATCTCTTTCAAGAAGAAGATCCAATCTAAACAAACCCCGAAGCCAAATTATTTGCCTAAAAGAAATACAAAAGAATTCGTAAATTTATTTTTCTAATTTTAGGGTACATTCGTTTCTGATAATTCATGAAGTACTATGCTGTTTATTCATCATGAATTTCGTTCTTATAGACTACGTATTCGTTTTTCTTCTTTCACTTGATCCATTCATTTGATGAAAAGGCGCAGCTAACTAAATTCTAACTAATATTCTATTGGAGCTATTGACACAGAAAAGAACGGAGAAAGCTGTTTTATTCACTCTGTCTTCGACACTTAATAATTTAGTAACGACTTCGACTTCGTAGTTATTTTTTTTAACGAACGTAGAGAGCTTACAATCGTCTTCCGACTCTACGACCAGATTCAACAGGTTTTCTTTAGATCTTTCGGTTATTTTAGTGCCATAAAATAATTGTAAATACGTTTGAGCTGCAGTGCTTAGTATAATACGTGGAAATGTAACGGAGACAAGGCTTCAGAACAATAAGTGAAATGTTGGAATTAGCTAAGTTGTTTTGTAGTGATGTAGGTTGGACAGCATCTTTAAATTCTAAAATTTGAATTAAATTATTTAGAAAATTAGTTGTATCTGATAATGTCGTTCTATCTCAAATCATCAAATAACATTTTTGATATGTAGTCCTTCTTGAAATATGTTACTTCAGTTCAAACAATCTTTGGAAGCCTGGTTTTTTTTTAAGGCAATTTATAACGAAGTCTATTAATCACATCAGAATTTTAGATAATTTTGAACTAGCTTGTAAACATTATGATTTCTTTTATGTTTGGGAATCATTGCTTAGGATTATTCATTTACGTATTTAAATGATGTTTTCAGGAATTCTTTCCCTTGAGCATAAACTAGATTTGATTTCTGCCCACACTCAAACAAAAAATTATCCTAATGAAAAATTTGAAAAATTTGAAAAAATTCTATGTCATCGTTATAAATCTATATAAATAAAAATGTAAATGTTTGTTCAAAATCTTAAATCGTTTGTTCAAAATTAAAGTTCTTCACCGATTGCTTTGAAATTTTGACACAACGTTACATTCGAATACGCGCATGTTTTATATATCTATTATATAGATGTCACACCTGTGACAGGTAAAAACATGCTTTTCTTGACAACCCCAGGTGTTTGGTGTCAACCCGCAATACACCTGAGCTAAGCGGAGAAGCAACACGAGCTGGGAAGTCGTACATTCTCCGATCTCGATATTAATTTGCTAAATAAATAAAGTTTTTGTTTTTAATGCTATATATGCAAGGTTTTCGGAGCGAATCGACGTTTCCCGGCTAGTATTTAAATATAAATTGAAAAATACACGAGTAATCCTATTTTAATTAATGTTGGAATATTTATAATCTGAAATTTACTGCTGATTATGCAGTGCAGGAAACATGCAATGTTAACACAGTTTAGTCAGCTTGAATAATAATTGCTTGGGATTATAAATTAATGAGGACCACAATGAAACAGAGGATCTTAAAGTACAACTGATCCAAAACCTCATCAACCAGCGATATTCAACTGCTTTCAAATTGAAAAATGTTTTCAAAGAAACCAGTCGTCGTTTTTCAAATTTTCTTCCATACAACGTGACAGATTTGGGAATGTATTGAAATTTAAATACGCTACTGGGGCGATATCATCTTTTAAAATCAGTAATATTTCTATTCCTCAGCTGTACCACGATTTGACAACGCAAATGAGCAAAATCAATCATTTGGACTAATTTTTGCAGTAAATAGAACAATTTTTAACAAGAACCTAAGGGCGAAATGGAACTTCACCGTCCAAACAATTTAGTACAGCTAATTGGGGTGCATGTTTGTCGTTCCTCCTTTGAAACTTTGTTTATTAGCAGAGATTTCAAAAAAATAAAAAAATATTTATTGTTGTTTTATTTTGATATTTTGTTCGTGTATCGACTCTGATAATTCTTCTGCCTAAGGTTTACATAGATTTTACATGTCCACTGTTGCACCATTTTGCTCGTGTGATCTTTGCTTTTTTTTCCTATTGTTGCAAGTTTCGTTGTATTCCACTTGGGGAAATAAATAATTGCAAAGAGAGTAATTTAACTGCATTCTTACGATATATTAATGCAAAAAAAAGTCATTGTTCACTTTAGTTTTTCGTTTATTTTCATTTAGAATTTTTAATTTCATGGTTTAAAAGAAAACAAGACACACAAAAAATGTTTTGATTTTGAATTACATTGTGCATCATTTCAACTTTGTTGATGGAACATTTTTTCCGAAATCAAAGAATAAGACAAAAGGAAAAAAGAAAGAAGAAAGAAGAAGAAGAGAGGGTGGATGAAAATTATGCGAAAAGAAAACAACAGGGAAATGGAATAAGTTTGCTGGTCGGTTCTGTTGCGAATGATAATGGCGTTGGGAGGAGGTAATAGTGCCGCGAAAATCACTATTTCATCGAATAGCGTGAGACGATTCCACTGGGAGACTCAAAAAATACGCAGGCAGGAAATAATAACTTCGCAGCCCAAATGGTGGAAAAGTTAACTGAAAAACAAAGAGAGCACACATTAGCTGCCAGAAACGGATTCAAGAACAGAATAGTAATAACACACTCCCCTCCTTACGTTAAGAGGGTGGGGGAGTAGAAGGATGCTGATGTGGAATTCTGAGTGTACTTAACAAGGTTTTTTTTTTTCTTTCGGAACCAAAAAATAAAAAAGCAAAAGTAAGCGAGTTACCAGAAATGCTTCCTTTTTTTACCTTTTTTTTATTTTTATAAGAATGGTTCAATTCACTGAAATATCCACAGGGAATTTGGTAGGTTATTCTCAAATAACTGCAAGCAGTGAATTCCGATGCAGCTTTAGAGTGGCCTTCCTTAATTTCCTAATAAATATAAAAACAGAAAATAAAATCTTTGAGAAAACGAATCAGTGCCAATTTTCAGACAATCTATTTCCAGCTCTTTTAAGAAATTAATAAAGAAGGTTTAACGTTGTATTAATGTAATATGAAAAGGAAAGAAAAATCTATAAAATGCACAAATTCGTTAGAATTGTTTGCTTTTAACGCATTGAGCCATCATGGATAGCAATCTGGGACAGCTGTTTCGTCCTTATTAGGACTCATCAGCCAGATTTAGCTTCGATGATGGAGCTCGGAATGCGTCGGTACCTATGATTCCGTCTCCCGCGCTCAGAAGTGGGACCCGGTTGAAAGCAAACAACCAAAGAAAAACCGCTGTAACCAGTACAGCGCGGGAGACGGGATCATAGGTACCGACGCATTCCGAGCTCTATCATCGAAGCTAAATCTGGCTGATGAGTCCTAATAAGGACGAAACAGCTGTCCCAGATTGCTATCCATGATGGCTCAATGCGTTAAAAGCAAACAATTCTAACGAATTTGTGCATTTTATAGATTTTTCTTCCCTTTTAAGAAATTAAATAATATGATTGAAATAGTTTCATGAGTGAAGTTGTTTCCCAATAAAATAATTGTTACATTTGGCTATGTGGGTTGTCAAAGAGCGAGAATTCTAAATGAATGATTTCACTATCCACGCAGGTGTAAATATATAAATACATTTCCTTATGTATTACCTACATAACCCTATTATTATGACATTCATATTATTCCATTTTCCTTCACGAGAATTTTTTTAAACAGAAACAGGTCACTTGATAAACATTTCATAGATATTAACTGAAAAAAAATTGTGAAATCAAATCATTTTATTTTGATAAAACTTATTCATCTATTTTTAATTCAATAATAAATTTCAATTTAGCGAAGTATTGATATTGGCTGTCTTTAAATACTTTAATAGAAAATAATCATAAATTTATTATTTTAAAATCGAAGCTTCAGGCTATTGTATTAAAAAGAAACTTCAATTCCTATTTACACTAAATATAAGTAAATAAATAAAATAAAGAACAAAAGAAAAAAAAAGACTAAAACCAATTGTATTGTTGAAAAACATTCATTTTTAAAAATTTGAAGTGAATTTCCATAATGTTATTGTGATGTTATTTTCCCATTTCTATTTTCCTTTCTACTTCCTTTTCAAACTACAGTAAAACCTCGTTAAGTCGTCACCCGGATAAGTCGTCACTCCATTTAAGTCGTCGTTTTCCTTTGGTCCCGACAAGATCTCATACACAATAATGTAAAATAACCCTCCTTTACCCATCACCAAATTTAATTCTACTCCGGATAACTCGTCACCCTCAAAAACGGCCAAAAGAATCTTTCTTCTCCTTTTTGAATGCCATCGTGTTGTCTTTTCAGCCCCGCCCCTTCACTTTAAGAAAGCTAAGCCTTTACGGGGAATTTTCGACCATGCCTGTCACTTCATTCCTTTCCTACCCCTTCGGAGGATTTGACTTCTTGGAATCTCGCTGCTAATCATTCAAAACACACTTCTCGCTGCGACTCTGTCGAGTGTAGATGTTTTGCTTGACCGCTCCTGAGTGTGACTTCATTTCACAGCGAGTAAACCCGCTTTCAGGGCTATTTTTTTCTCTTGCAATTTCGTGGTTCGATTACGTTTTAACATGCAGGGAAACGAAAACTTACCTCTTTATCTTTTAAAGAAAAAAAGACTAAATTGCACTTTTTGAAAAATCAAATGTTTCGGAAACAGCTTTTGCCAAAGAACATCATATTCCCAGGACTACATTAAACGATATTCTTTCATCGAAACAAGTAATTGAAGAAGCTGACTGCAAAGACAAAAGAAAGAGAATGAGGAAATCGAAGTTTGACGAGATCGAGATTGTTTTAGTTCGATGGCTAAAACATGTCAGATCGCAAAAATGTGCCGATTTCTGTCGTGATTCTCAAAGAAAAAGCCATGGAAATTGGTAAGGAGTTGAACATTGAAGATTTCAGCGGCAGCAATGGTTGGCTGGAACATTTCAAAGACAGATATTGCCTTTCTTTTAAAACGATTAAAATGTGGTAACTATAAAAAGTGTTTTTGTTATTTTTTCCAGTCATTCATTTGCATGAATTGATTTCTGAAAATCTTGTTATTCTCACCGAATCCTACAGCAATTCATGAAAATACTGTATTTCAGTGTTTTGTTTTTTTTTTTTTCAAAAATGCCCACTCCGCCTAAGTTGTCACTACGCTTAAGTCGTCAAAAATGTTTGGTCCCTTGAGTGACGACTTAACGAGGTTTTACTGTAAATGATTGTTGGTTTTATCATTTTCATTTATTTGTTTTACAAAAAACAAGCAAACAAAATAAAAACAAGAAAACATTTACATCATATATATTGACACCACTTCATTCGATCTTCTACTTATCTTTATTACGAGTATATTATATTCAATTACACAAGATTTCGATTAAACTATCTACCAGTCTTCTTCAGGTTTACATTAACTTGGCCTTTTCCTCACCTAAAGGAATTTGTTTCGAATGAAATAAATTTTATATATAAAAAATTTGTGTGTAATATTTTAAGAAAACATTTATATCTTTAATCCATCTGTAAGTTCGAAGGAAATAATTTTGCTCTTAGTATCTTTATCTTTCCATATTTGATTAAAATCACTCAATTATTTTTCATTCATTTAATTTTAATTTGTCTTATTAGCGACCCCCATACACGAAACTGTAAAGATAGGGAAGCTCTTACGTTCATTCTATCTGTCTGTCATCACCAAACAGCCCTAACTACAAGTCGGACAGATATGAATCGTGCTTTATTGAATCCCTTAAGACAGAGGCAGTTACTTATTTTAGCTTTTGCAAATCATTGATTACTGAGCGATCCTAACTGAAGAACTCAATAATAAAAAAAAAAGTTAGCGGCTATTCTTTATTTAATGTAAATTAAAAAATACTTACACAAAAAAGGATTTAATTTGAATTTTTAACTAAATTTATGTAACGTCTCTCTCTCGAATTTTAATATTTATCCCATGTAAATATGGCAAGAGTAGAATGATAAAATTTAACAGTTATTAACCAATACATCAAATTTTAATCAGAAAGATTTTAATATCCTTGAAGTCGATTTACAGTTTACCAAATTTTAACAATCTTACACGTGGTTCCTCGCTATTCGACGATGCTCTTTCAATTATAACCAGAACTTAGACATTCAACACTCTATCGACCTATTTTGTCATGTTTTCACGATCTTCGATTCGCTTCTGTGTCCATTCATCATTCAAAAATATATATTCATCTTCCTCATAGGCAAAAAATTAAAAATATTTAAAGGTAAGCTTTTGTTCACTTTGCTGTACTTTTCTGTAGTGTGTGTTATTTAATTTTTGAACCCATTTTTAAGTGTTAAATACTGAGTTATTTAGGTTTTTCGGCGGCCAAGATGCGAGCGAAAGACTGTTTCGACAGTTCTCTGGTCGATGCCTGTCAAATAAGCAGGGAATTCGCCTGTATTTCAAAATGTAGAAATAATATTCACTTGGTTAATTTACAAAAAGCTTATCGAATGGAAGTTGCGTTGTATCTTTAATGAATTAGATTAATAATTATAATTTTATTTCATTAGAAAACCGTATCCTAAATAAGAGAATTTTATGGTTTAGATCATATTAAGCCTTATTTTACATATTTAACAGAATACATGGAACGATAGAAATGGTTTAAAGGGTTTTCTATTATTTTCTTCTTTTCGTGGAACACCCGAGAATTGGGAATCGACTCTGGACAAACAGTGGTTTGAATTTCAAATGCTTCAGCGATTAATCATTGGCTTTGATTACGCCATTGTGGATTAACTAAGTAAGGGTGGGAATGGACGTAGGTAATAGAATGCCTTAATTGAATTTCCATGTTGTCTTGGGAAAAACACAAAAGAAAAATTAAGGGATTAGGACAATGTCTGTTCTTTAGAGAGAGAACAGATTCACTCTTCGAATGGTTATTTACAAAATTTATTATTTTGTAACTTAGTTGCTGATATTAAAAACAACAACAACTTTATTTATTCTTTATGAATTCTAAGAATGCCTTTCTTTCACTTTTGCAGTTGAAATAACTTCCGTAAAATCAAAATGTTAATTTTTAAATAAAGAACGTAAAAATGAAATTGACTAATAGCAATTATGTTTATTACTTTAACTAATATTATCAGTGTCGGATTTACCTTCGAACCAAACAATTTTAGTTTTTCGCGGCCCCTTGCAACTAAAAAAATGAAGTCAGACGAAAGGCAGAAATTGAAGGAAGAATTAAACGCATTTATCATTAGGATATTTATCAATTATCATTAATTTTGTAATAAACTGTAAATGTAAATGTTGGTTGCACAGTTTATCATGTATATTATAGCTCCAATTTCGACACTTCTCCGTCTTAAGCAGCTGCTTGTTTTGCTTCCTGGTAAATCCAGCACTGCATGTTCTTATTGAAATTAATAAGTTTGCAGAGCGTTTTGTAGGTTAAAGGTTAGTATTGTATTATTTGATGAACTCACGGATATAAATAATTGTGTTTATTATATTTCTAAGAAAAGCAAATTAAATTATTCCCGGTTAAAAAGGGCGAAACAATAAGTTCGAGTTTTATACAATAAGTTTGAAAAGAAATATTCCTTATTTAGGCATTTCCTTTTTTTTTTTTACTGTTTAATTTAGTAATAAATGATAGTTTGCAATTGACATATTTTTCAACTAATTTAGAACTAACTAGCTTAAAATAATTGATTCTATTAAGTTGTTTTTATTATTATTATTATTATTATTGGTATCGTCAACATTATTAGATAAAATATATATTCCTTCATAAATAAAGATATTTAAGAAATTCTTCAAAATTTACATTTTTTATAAATGTTATTTATTTAATAATTTATTTTTATTTGTTATGTCGCTTTTGTTATATCGTCACTGCGATATACGTACATAGATACGGATACAGGTAAGTTTATAATATTTTGGCAATGGATTCGTTGTGTTGTGCCAAGTCTTATTGGTTTTAACTATTTTTTTATTCTTTTACATTATAATTCTCCTTTCGACGTTGTGATCAGCGAGAAGTAGTGAATTTATTATTTATTTTAGTTAACAACTCAATTTATTTATTATCAAACTAGCCTTATTTTCATTTGCAGAATAGTACATTTGTTTTATCATTGTTAAGAATCGTAGAGGGCTACTTTAGACAGAATTTTCGGTCGTCAAATAAAGTAATTAGAGAATGAAATGATGATACTTTTGATAAAAAAAACAAACAAACAAAAAGACCATACTAGATTTGAAAGTAATCAAAAGGTAAAAGGTAAAAAAACATTAGGTTTTATGTTTGTTTATAAGATTCAGCTCAAAACTTCATGTAAAAAAAGATAAGAGAATATACAAGTTCAATTGTCTTTTTTAGGAGTTCTCACAAAAATTATTATTCATGGTTCAAAGTCATATTACCTATCAGTAAAACTAATACTTAGCAAACATTTGCTATCGCCATTTTGAGTAGGAATAAGGTATCTAACATGTGATTATTAGAGCTGCCTTATTTTAAACTACGAGTAGGAATAATTATTATTTTTTTCCCACTTGTGTTTGTGTCTTCATCCATGGATCCACCTTGGATCATTTACTCATGGAGATGATGCTCCATTACGGAAGAATGTTGCTGTCTATGGATAAATATTCTGGTGGCAACCTGAATGACATTACTTTGTCGCTTTTTTTTATTGTTTAAGGAAGAAAAACATGAACAGACAGAGAGAACGAAGAGGAAAGAATGATGAAAGTTGTGCAAGGGAATGGGAGAACCTTGAGGAAATCGACCAGTGGAAATCATCTACTACGATACCCACATGAGAACCGAACATCGAGGTGAGAGGTCGATGTCTTAGTGAAATGCCAAACGCGATACCTGTTCCAGTTGGTATAAAATACTTCCATGTCTTTTAAACTAAAATTGTATCTCTTCGGAAAACTTAATTAAAAAACTGCGTTTTAAAAATAATTCTTAACTCCGAAGTTTATATGAGAAAAGAGCTTTTTTTACTTTTCTTAGGACTTTTCAGTGAATATTTTTTATTGTAAGAAAGCAAATTATGCCATGATAGTTATGCGCAGCAGAGATCTCGCTTTAAAGAAGACATAGAAGAAACTTTAGGACAGGTTTTAAAAATTAGCTCAAAAATATACGGCAATGATTGGAATTTTTTAAAAGTTGGTATTATAGAAGTTTTGATTTATTCGATCAAGTAGGAAAAAAAAAATCGATTTTTATAATTATTCTTTTAATTTTTTATGTAATTTTTAATTTTCATAAATCTACAGTCTCAATATATTGTTATTTATCTTCTATAATACATATTCTGGTACACATAATATCTCTGCCACGCATCCATCGCGGTAAACGTATTTCCCAAAGGTGAGTATAAAAATATACTAAAAGGAACGTTTTATTGTGACGATATTCTCCGGATGGCGTATCGGCATATATTTTTAAAATCTGTAAAATATATTATGTAGGTGTATATAAATAGATACTGAACATAAAATGAAAAGAAGAATGGTGGAAAGAATGAAAGTTTTATAAAAGCTTTTTAGAAAGCTATATTACATTTAAATCTTTATCTAAAATCAATGTATCAATTCTAAACTATTCGCTTAAGCAAATAATTTATTATTAAAACTGAAAATAACTTATCTCACATAGTAATCAGTAATAGTCAGACTAACTATTCTTATTCTGTTGTACATTAAGATCTGTGATTACTGAGGCGCAGAGTACATTCGACGATCCAGAAGCTAGTGTACAGATTTATTTATAGTTTTTTTGTCTAGTTATACTTTTCACTTCACCAAGCCCTCTGTCAAAGGTGCTTTGCTGGTTATAACGCTGACGACTGTGAGACTGACCATATGACTCTTTGAAATATTAACCTGCAATAGTGACTATTAAACAAAAATTGGGGATATCTTATATTTTTAATTGCTTACATCGGAGAAAGATAATTCTTAGTTTGTTTCTTCACCAGAAGTCTTTCTTTCTATAAGTAGTTAATACATTTAAAAAAAAAACCACAAAAATAAATGTAATTACATTCGTTAGAATCTAATGTATTTGTCCTTTCGTATTCAGGAGAGATGGTATCCATTGGAGTTGATCTAATTTTGACAGCCACCTGGGTTTTATTGGTGGCAGGCGTGAATCTTTTTTATTCGATGTAGGAAACTTATAATTGTTGTATTATTGAAATTTAATGCGTTGTAGAGATGAATCAAAACAAGATTTTTTTTTTTAATTTTTAAAAAGTTATTTCTTTTAAGAGAAACTAAGAACTATACTGTTTTAGCATAGATAGTTTACCTAAACAGATTTACTATGTTCCATTTGGTTGGCAGATGACTTTCTGTTCCTTTGAAGTGGATTTACCTAATGGAAGGTGGTTTTTGATGCTGTGAACTGTTCCCAGGTGACTTAAAACAGGACATCACTGGTAACTAAGCATTGACGGCTCAACACGTGATGTCAGACGGGGAAGGTTTGTGGCACATGTCATTCTCACTCAGTCGTTCACTTCTTCCCCAGCCACTATTGAAATGAATCACTGTTCATAAGATTCTTTTGTGATTTCAGAGTTTTGCAGCCGTCACTTCAACCATTGCTAGGTAACCTCTCCATGCAATCAGTAATAATCACGTCTCCCCCTCATATTGTTGATTGGTTTTCCTTCTTTTGGATTCATAAAAAACATTTCTTTAATTTCCCATTGGCAAAGGAAAACATCTCGTGGTTGAAGGAAAATCGTTAATAGAATAAAGCTATTAAGATTCGAAAATTTTGAATAACGATTCAAGATAGGAGATGCTTAGTTGCTGTTTTCTGCATCGAGAGATGCACAGCTGTAAAAGGTTCCAATCGAAAGTTTCCAACCAACTCATTTGAAAGTTTTTACTCGTATGGAGACTTTTTAAAGAAAACTATTTGATAAAATATATTGTTACCATTAACAATAAAAAAAAAAGATTGAAGCAAATAAACGAAGAAAAGATTTTCTTGACGATTTTGTTATTTCATCATTCGTAAACTGAAAAATACAGAGGTTCAAGGAATTCTACAATATCTTGAAGCCAATTGTTCAATATTCGGTAAAGAAAATATTAATAATTTTCTCAGTTCAAATAGTTTGTATTAATTGCTTTAATTTTTCTAGAAATCTCCTGATTCACGAAAACTATGATTCTCAATCAATAGTAGGATGTCCCAACTTAGCAAACACGGAATACCTTAACAGGTATAATCTCACCGCAAATATAATTCATAGGGCCCTACCTAAAAAGTTTGATCTCATAGAGGAAAAAGAAATAGTACCGTACTACATACACAAGCCACAAGCGGTACTGGAAGACGACAGAACAATAAAAAAACATAAATACATAAAAATTTACCTAATCATTTGATCAATCTACAGTTAAAGCCGGATATAATTTTACTTAAAAAAAGTGATTTTGGAGACATGCCGCACTGTTCTTAATATACCATCAGATAACTTGATCAAAGTGCTTGAAGGCAATTGTCCAACATTCGGTAATAATAATTGTATCAGTTCAAATAGTTTATATTAATTGCTTTAATTTTTCTAAAAATCTCCTGATTCACGAAAAAACTATGATTATTATTATTATTATTATAATTAATATTATTACTAACATACACGTACTTGTAAAATTCATAAGAATTTCCCAATTCTTTTTTATTTGGGTTGAAGTTGATAAATTTTATTCATACTTTTTCAATTCCTTATTTTTTTCCTTTCGTATTTCTCTGCTGGGAATCGATGGAAAGTAAGAAAAAATATTAATTCGATAGAAACTTTTTATTTATCTAATTAAGTTGTCAATAGGAAACTCAAGATGATCTTCAATGTGCTTCTTAACTCAATGTTGTCTCCTTTTATTTCGAAGGCAAGTGACGACAATTGCTTTCTTCTTCTTTCTTGTCTTTGCTGATCTGCGGCGACACAGAATGAAGAAGAGCAGATATTTCTTTACTCTTGTCTTAGTTTTTCTCCTTCTTGGTTTGAGATGGAAACAAGAAGTGAAAGATGCGATTGTTTTGGTGTTTGGTCGCGAACAGGGTCCGCCACGGACCGTCGTCCATGAATAATGCATCCGCCTACACACGAAATTGTATCGTAATCTCAAAGGCTTCTTTGTTTGATTGCGGGTAGATGGTGTTGAATACCGAACGAGGCGCGATTCGATTTGCATTGGAACAAAACGAACGCCTCCCCAGGCACCCGCCTTCGACCCAACCTAACCCTCGCTTCAGGGCTTTGTCTATGTATACATTTTTCCGTTCTTTCTTTATGACTTTATTGACACTGTTTGACGAAGCATACATACAAGGAGACTATTTGATGAGACTTCCTGACATGCGTACTATAAACAATGGAAGGTTGTCTGCTTACATTTCGAAGTTGCAAACGCGAATTACAGAAAGTCAATGGAAACCTCGAAAATTAGAGACAAAAGAGATCGAAAGAAATTGAGATATAATTAATCTATTAAAATTGCTTTGTTTCCCTATACTTTCGAAATAAAGAAAGTCAACCCTATCTCGAGGTTTATGAAAAGTAAAAATGCTTTTTGTAATTATAACTTTCTTTTTCTATCTTATCTTTAAATTGTTAAACAATAAATTTCGTTTCTTCCAAAATTTTGACAATAAGGGATTTTAAACAATGAAGTCAGAGATGTATACATTAGCATAAACTTAAAACAATCGAAATTAAAAATTGTAATTTTAGATATTTATTTAATCGAATTATAAATCATATACAGTAGACTCTCGATATCTCGAAGTTGAAGGGACGCTAAAAAAAATTCGAGATAGCGAGTTTTCGAGATAACAAGGTCATAACCAAAACATAAAATTTCACGTAAAAACTCAAGATACGGAATAATATTCTAAAAATTAGAGTCTTGATAGATGAGAATGAGTATAAATATGTAATGATAGTTAACAATAAGTCTAAATATAACAATGATAATGTTAATTTCTAAAATTAGCCGAAAATAATTACATTAAATTGAAAAGAATTAGTAAAATATAATGAACTTACATTGCTAGAATTTCTTAAAAAAGCCCAGTATCGTGGCCTGGTGACATCTCTTTTGAAATTGTTCTTCAACCAATTTTTCTATTTGAAAAATAGCGGCAAAATCATCGTTCTCCATGTTAATCGAGCATTCCATGAAGCGTCGTAGTATGTGGGCAGCATCTTTAGCTTAGGACGCAGTAACTATGTAACAAATGACTAGCGAGACATAGTAGTGCACACTCGCACCCTGCTTTCCCCAAATAGAGTTATCGACCAGATGGATTTATCGGAATCGTCCTTGACCCCTCAGAGAGATAATGAAGAGTGTGAGAGATTCTTGAAAAAATACCTCTATTTGCTTCGACACAACTGAACGGCGATTTTTCCTGAAAAATGCATTTTTTACTTCGAAAAGTATTCGACATAACAAGGTTTTGAGTGGAAACTCTTCGACATTAGAATTAAAATTAACATTAGATGAATAAGTAATATCAAGGGGAAAAATAATTTTTCGACATATCAAGGTTTTCGAGATCTCGAAGTTCGATATATCGAGAGTCTACTGTAGTAGCAAATAAAAATTAAAATAAATCAGAAACTAAAAGCGTATTTATTAAATGGATCAGTGAATAATCTTGTTTTAATCTATTAGGTTCAAATTTAAATTACTTAATAAATCAGTTTTTTTAAATAAAGAAACAGATTTGGAATTAGACAGCTTAGTCATGAAAACTGTGTGATTGTTTTGTATCATGAATCGTACAGTTTTATTTTTACAAAAGTCAAATGATTTAAAAATATCAATAATTTAGCTCTTGCAGCAAGGATAATCTTTTTTTTCATATTTATTTTATTTTTCTTGTAGAGTTTTCTTTATTAATATTTCTAGGGTTTTTACAAGTGCTGTCTTGAACCTTAACTGTATTGACTGATTGCACATTTAGGCCTAATGACCTCATTGCTTTGTATTCTATGTTCTATCGTCTCGTTTTCGATAACTACCGTTTTTCTTGAAGTCTTCTTGTATTTTGTCGCTATCTTACCAGATTAAAGATCTTACTTTTGTTTTAATAACTATCTCATAAGTATTAACGCACGTTTATATTTATTAAGCAATCAAAGTTAGTAAAGGCACTATAAACAATTAGAGTTCAGTAGAAGTACGTTTCTGTTTGTTTGTTTTTGTTTTTTTTAATCATTTCGTTTACTTCTTGGAAAATATTTTCGCTTCAGTGTCATGCTATAAGTTGGTTGGTTGGGTTTTAATGGCGCAAAAGCGGCTGTGGCTAAGCTGCGCCAGTCATGCCATAAGAATGAGTAATTTTTTACGTCATAATTTGTTTACAGAAACATTAAGAATTTTGAATGTGATCTATCCAACCAAAAGAAAAAGTAAAAAAGGTGGAAATACTCTATTTCTTCTTTGTTTTTCAGTGCAGTGGGGAAGGGATTACAATCTCAACTGGGCATAACAGTAACCCAGTTTACTCAGCTGATTGGTAAACGTAATATCTGCTATTTATTTTTTGACAATGCAAAAACTAAAAAAAAAAAACCACAATAAATTATAAATATTTTATTTTTATTCTTTTAATGGGGACAGAAAATTCATTTAAGGCTGCGGAATGCTAGCACATGAATTTATTTATTTATTTACTGTGTTTTTTTTAGTTTTTGGATGTTCCATATTATTTCCTAAGATTATTCCTAATGACCTGTGTATTGAGACCTTGCTGTTTACTGGTGACTATTGTCAGCTGATGAGCGTCAAAAAATTGCGAAACATCTGTTCTAGGAAATCACTTAGTAATCACATTGTTGTTGTTGTTCATAGTTTAGTGTTTATTACTTTAATCTTGAAACCTTTAGATACTTTCCTAAAACATCCATCTAAACTCTTTTTTATGAGTTTAGATTTAACAGAAATATATTTATCTTCACAATTGACTACGGCCTTTCAGAAAAACGTGTATTTGAAATGCTTTGTTTGAAATCTAAACAGAATTCATTTTAGTTTAAACTGCGTTACTTGAGAAAGCAGCCAAGAAATAATCCTTTAGGATCCAAGATAATAAATACTAAAATATAAATAGTAACAGAATAGTTTAAGATTCTTAGTTTCTTATCTTAAGATCAGCTTAACATTTCGTCAGCAGGAAATCATAAAACTCAGACTATAAAGTAAAAGTGAAGTTTGTACAAAAAAAATTATATTTTTTTATTAATATTTTTCTATCGATTTCAGATTCTCAACAAAAGGCTTTGAATTTGAACTTAAATCATACTCAACCAATTTGAATTCATATTCAGAAGAAAATGTACAACGAGGAGAAGTTTGCGAAGGGAGTATTTGTCAAGACAGTAATCTCTGTAGTTAATTAGGATCCCGCTAAACAACTGCTTTATCATTTTGTTTCTCCATAAACTTCGCAAGAGATTATGTGTCTCATTAAAAATTGTGCGAAGGAAGAGATTCAATTAAGGAAAATATTAGCTATTTCCTCGTCTTAATTGAGGAAGGATTTTCCAAGAAAATCGGAGCAGCAATTCGTTTGAAAGCTGCTCGGTTAAAATTCATTGAGGATTAGTACTAAAATATTACGGAACTTATTGTAATCTTTTACTGTATTTATAACTACCAAAAGTACCCGTGCTTCATGGGGGTTACAAAAAAGAGTTGTCCTGCTGTGGATAACGAGGAAATTGTATATTATTATGTGATCACTTTGAAACTTTTCCAGTTGCCAAAAAAGCCACGTGGTAGTTGCAAAGTATGTTGTAGACCTCCTACCTTTGCTTTGCTCTGGAAGCTTTCTACAAGTAACGTAAAAAAAAAAAAAAAAACGCTTCATTTCTTTAAAAAAAGAAAAGCAAATTACATTCAATAAACTAAAACTGAAACTTAGAATAAAGAACACTCATGTCAAATTTAATGTTTGCAACTCAAGCGATTTCGGAGATACGGAAAATTTCCCACCTCGTTTGCACCCCTTAGGATCCAAATATCGGAAATTCGTCGAATATATGTACTTTAGAGTTTGACAAAGAACACTCACATTGCAAATCAAGCTGTTTTGGAGATACGCATACCCGTGACCTGTTTACACCCATTTAGAATCCGAATATCGAAAATTCGTCGAATACGTACATTTTAGATTTTGACAAAGAAAACTCATATCATGTAAAATTTCATGTTTGCAACTCAAGCTGTATGTAGGGTGATTAAAGTGCAAATAGATATGTATACATAAATATATATAAACACTCATCAGTTCATGCCTTATTTTTTTCCACGCTTTTTTTACATTTATATATAGGGGAGATCCGTGTATTATGGACAATCGTGTAATACGGACCATGTTAAAATTTATCTGTTCACCACTAGTTGGCAGAGCCATCCCATTGCTTTTAGTGAATATTTTTGTTATCCAAAGCAGGAGGTGACTTTTACATGTGTGCCTTCATTTGGACGAGTGTTTTCCGTTTCATATAATCATGGATGTAACAGATATATTAGAATGAATGTATTACTTTCTGCTGTTAGGTAATTTTAATATACTTTTCATGTTAATAGTAGCAAATGCACTTATTTTCTTCCAGACATGTGTTTTATGCGCGCCATTTTGCATAGTGATATGTGATTGGAAACAATGTTGCTCCGTTCATGCGTGTAATATGAACCGTGCGCTGTTGTCAAATATGGACCACTGGTTGCTAAGCATATTACTATGAGTCTGAAGCTTGTTTTATTTAATATTTTAAACGAATTAGGGCTTGCTTAATGTAATTCAAGTCGTACAATTTTTATGATTTAAATTTTTCAAAATTCGACTCATAAGGGGAATAAAGAGGAGCAAATTTTAAATCACCATATCTCATAATCCAATCCAAATAAAATCGTGAAACTTCACATGCCTATAGTATGACTACTGTTTAGTGCACTACAATGAAAGTTTGTTTTTAAAAATTATTTTAATTAATTTCTTATTTTTTGTTTTTGGTTTACTCGGTCCATATTACACGAACGTAAGTGTAATATACATACTTTACCACGTTTGAACCATGTAGCTATACAATTGTTATGAGCAGCCAACAAATTAAATCTTTTTATGTTAATAATTTAAGGTTTATGAGCATTCTTGCTTAGGGGGTCCATAATACACGGGTCTTCCCTATATAAGGGTGGAAAAATACTGCATTAACTGATGAGTGTAATTTTGATCGAATCTAATTAAAGCTGTCTGTGGATTTTCAGTCCATTTATAAAGGCTTAGGTGAATGATAAATGTAATGGAAAATATTGATTCACTAAAGAGGAAACACTTTATAAAGAAGACTGTATCAATCAGAAGAGCAAGCAAGAAAAAAAAATGACTTAATCTTTTGAAAAGATACACACATTCTTCTGAAATGCTTTTACTGAAAGGGTTTTTTTTTATGTTAAAATTTTGGAACTAAAAAAGAAAAAAAAAAAAAAAACTCGCCTTCTAAACTGAAAGGCTATTGGTAGTGAACTGAAGTAGATAGTGTCAAGTAGTAAAAAAAAAATAGGGCAAGGCTTTAAATTTAAATATTAAATCCAGTTACAGTGAAACATCAAATTCCTGAAAAACGTCAAACCTACTTTCCTTAAAATGCCTAAAATGCTGAACTAAATATAAACAATAATAATAGTAATGGCATTAATAATAATGATATTATAGAAATGTACCTACGATACATTGAGACATTTCTATATTCTAATTTTGATAAATACTTTTAAAATTATTTACATATTGCTGAAGAAATAAAATTTTTCCAATTAAATTTCAATTAATTTGCTCAAGTTATTAGATTTTATTAGAATTAATTATTGACATTTTAAATTGACATTTTGTAACCAAATCTTTTCAGTTTTTCAAGCAGACATTTAGAGATTTACAAACCGACAAATTAGAGGAATATGATAAATAAACGACAGAACAGGATAGCATGTATTTAAAGTCCATAGCTTTTGAATGTTCAATTGAGTTAAATTTCGGCACTATTTCAAGAGATAAGTTTTAAGGAGCTGAGGGTTTAATGCTAAAGAAGCAGCTGTTAGGTCAGCGGTGTTGGTGTCTGTCTTTCCAACCAGATTCCGTTCACGTGACTTGCAATAGAACCGTGTCTTTGCTACAAACCGAAATCGGATTATGTTTCTGGAGAAAGATAGCGACCAACACAGTGATTCAAGTTCCATGACGTCAGAAGTAAAGAAGAACACGAATGGAGAGAACAAAAAGAAAAAAAGGAATCATTAAACAAGATTCAGGTAGAATAGAATTGAAGGAGAACTAGAATAAAGAGGATAAACTGAATCCCGGGACTATTAGTTACAATTGTGATTTCTTTTAAATGTTAGTTACTTAAATCGAAGTAATTATTTCAAACCTCTATAGCAATTTCTTCTGAGAGTTGCTGGTTGTATAGACAGTCTTTCAATGATATATGAAAGGAATATGACAGAACCATGACTTTATGTCAAGCCATTGGAGATCTCTTTGGGATTATCAGTAAGACTTTCCTGTGGTGGGCGAGGGTTTTTTTTTCGTTGTTTCATTTATTTAGGAATTCCTTGGTGAGTTGGGTTTATAAATCGTGCGTTCAACTCAACGATAGAAATTTTTTTAGAAAATCATTAAATTTCGCAAAAAAAAATCTTTGATGGATGTAGTGCAGATTTGAAGAGTGCATCTGTTAACATACACCAACATCTAAAATAGAAAAGAGAAAAATAGAATAGAATAGAAGAAAGATTTTTTTTCTAGAGAACATATTTTTCTAAAATTTTTTTAAGTATTTTGATCGAATTATGAATTTTCTTAAGCGTGTGGTTTCCATCCACTCATCTCTCCATCCACACCTCCATACATATTCCTACGTAGTATTTTGCAGAAACAGTTATACTGAAAGTTTGAAATCGTAGCTTCTGTTAACTATTTATAAATGAGAGCTTTTCGAAGGGAAGAATTGCTTTAGTATTTGAATATTTAATATTTTCAAATTATTGAAAGAGAAGTGTCTACTACGTTTAATCTACGTTTAAAAAAATACGTAAATTAAAAACGTCTTAATGTGCAGTTAAAATATATTGAGAATTGCTAACCATAGATGGACTTTAACATTTACAAAATCTCTTCGTTATACAGGGTGTTGCAAAATTCGTGTGTAATATTGAAACCAAGTGTATGGGCATAGCTAAGGATCAATATATTCCTAATGAACCCATGTCCGGAAACGCCCCATTAGGGCGCTAGGAGGTCCTTTAGTGAGCCTTTTCTAGTGAACATATTCTTTGCGACACCATGCGAAATGTTTTGCAGGCGAGCCCACACATGTTTTACTGGCGAGTCTGGGGGTGCTATTTTTGCCCCCAAACTCGCCTGTAAAACATGTGTGGGCTCGCCTGCAAAACATTTCGCATGGTGTCGCAAAGAATATGTTCACTAGAAAAGGCTCACTAAAGGACCTCTTAGCGCCCTAATGGGGCGTTTCCGGACATGAGTTCATTAGGAATATATTGATCCTTAGCCATGCCCCTACACGTGGTTTGAATATTACAAACGAAATTTAGTTTATTTCCGGAAACACCTTATATATTAATAAACTAAATATATTTCTTCAAATTCCACCAATTTCAAATTCCCTACAACCATATTTCACAGAAGCTATCGTTCTGCTTTTT